>CM053582.1:197325593-197376303 GCA_028627135.1 Pseudochirops cupreus | reverse complement strand
CTCTTGGTCTAAATTTACTCATCTGTAAAATGAGAATATTGGACTAAGATAATGTCTAAGGTCCCTTCCAGTTCTTGACCCTATGAATAAAACATTTATTATGAAATTAAAAGGATTGCTCTCTAGCCTCATTTGGGTTAGTGCTTCTAAACCAAGAGGGATTTGAGATAGGCTCAGATATTACACCATGGGTCATAGGGGAAGAAAAATGATGGAAATAATGCTAATATTAGAAAGAGCTAACTCAGGCCACTTTAGTA
The DNA here is from genome assembly GCA_028627135.1 of Pseudochirops cupreus. Classification (NCBI taxonomy): domain Eukaryota; kingdom Metazoa; phylum Chordata; class Mammalia; order Diprotodontia; family Pseudocheiridae; genus Pseudochirops; species Pseudochirops cupreus. The sequence continues at coordinate 197,376,043 of CM053582.1, read as the reverse complement.
TATTGCTACACTGCATGGTTTCACATATGGTTGTTGTGTATTCAGAGGCAGGGTTTAAATCCCACTTGTTTGACCTTAGGAAAGTCACTTAGCTTCCACGAAACTTATTTTCCTCATCTGTAAAATTAAAGTGTTGGACCAAATGACTTCTAAGGTCACTTGCAGCTCTAAATCTATAATCCATGATCCCATGATCATAAATACATGACAGAACACCAGGGAAAATTATCATAATAATCGATTATGATAATTAACTTGATCAGTATGCTTGGACTATTTAAACAAGTTGAAGCTATAAAATGATGATGGCAACAAAAATTATTATTGACACATCACTTTTATTTATCTTTTTCAGAGTGATTAATACAAACATACTTGCTCCTCCAAGAGCATGACTGCCCTCGAAGCCAAAGGCAATGTTTGATGTTGATCCTAAAGCAGGATTGAAAACTTTTATGAAGTTATAGAATGTTGATATATCTTCATTTTGGAGACTTGCTCAAACTATAAAGCATGTATGTATTAGGAATCCATTGGTACAGAGCAGTGGTTCTCAACCTTCCTAATGCTGCAACCCTTTAATACTCGTATGTGGGCATATCTGCATGTGGGCGGACCTGCCTGGAGACGGATGGAGGAGCGATGTCTTAGTTCTTAAGACCATCAGAAATATGTGTTTTCCAACGGTCTTAGGTGACCCCTGTGAAAGGGTCGTTCGCCCCGAAAGCGGTCACGACCCACAGGTGGAGAACCACTGGTATAGAGAAACCTCCCCTCCCAACCCCCCCTCCCCCAATAAAGAATTTCTGTCTGCCCATGTAGCTGACATCTTTTCTGTAATGTCTAGTCTTAGAAAGCTGCCTGGACAATTTTCCCAGGCTTGCACAGCTGGGATGTGTCATGGGCAGGGCTTGAACCCGGGTCACCTTGTCACCTCTCTAACCAGAGGGAGAAGAAAGGGAAAAGAGATTTTTTCATGAACTGAATGAATACTCTTGAATGAGTCACTCAGAGACTCTGAGACCCCAAGCAGTTCTCTAACTAATTCTCCAATTGTCTAAGTTGCATTTGTAAGAGGCAGTTTCCTCATCCAAGAATTGTCCTCTACTAATGATATAATAGATCACAGGTATGATCCCTATCTATCCATCTTTCTTTCTTTCTTTGTTTCTTTTTTTCATCTATCATCTATCTCTTTCCATCTATCCATCAATACACCGATACATGGATACATCCATTGATCTATCCACTTAGCTAGTTATTCATCTTCCTTCCTTCCTCCCTCCATCCCTTCCTTCCTTTCTCCCTCCCTTCCTTCCTTTCTTCCTTCCTCCTTTCCTTCCTTCCTTCCTCCCTTTTTTCCTTTCTTCTTTCCTCCCTCCCTCCCTTCTTTCCTCCCTCCATCTCTTCCTTTCTCCCTCCCTTCTTTCCTTTCTCCCTCCCTTCCTTTCCTTCTTTCCTTCCTTCCTTCCTTTTTTCTTCCTTCTTCCCTTCCTTCCTTCCTTCCTTCCTTCCTTCCTTCCTTCTTTCCCTCATCTATATCTATCTATCTGTCTGCCTGTTGACCTATCTGTCTCTCTGTCTTCTCTGACAGCAAAGAGCAAAAAGACACCTCTAATGTCAACTACTTATGTAGCCTTGGGTCAGACACTTAACGTCCTTTAATCTTATGACACCCATGGGCAACTGGTGGTGCAACTGATTGAGAAGTGAGTCTGGAGGTCCGAGTTCAAATCTGTCCTCAGACATTTACTAGTGATGTGATCCCGGGCAAGTCACTTAATTGTTGACTGTCTCAGTTTTCTCAAGTGTAAAATGTGGATAATAATAACACCTACTTTGTACAGTTGTTGTGAGAATCAAATAAGATAATGTCTATAAAGAGTACTTAGCACAAGGGCTGGCACATAGCTGATACTAAAGAATGCTTATTCCCTTTCCCTCCCATAGAAGAGAAGTCTCTGTTATGTAGAGCTTGCCTTTCTCTTTAAGTAAATAAGGAAGGAAACAAGCATTTATGAAGTCTCTACTCTGTGCCAGGCACAATGATAAGCACTTTACAAATTTTTATGCACACACACACACACACACACACACACACACACACACACACACACCCCCATACATACATATATACATGCACTCTCTATATATACATATACATACACATACATACATACACAGACATATAAATTCTCTATATATACCCCCATACATATACATATATGTACATATATATACATACATTCATGCATACATAAATTCTATATACACGCACACACCCATACATATACATACACACATATATACATACATATACACATGTATACAAATGTACATTACACACATATATAATATATATTATATTAATATAATATATTATATTATTATAATGCAATATATAATATATTATAATATAATATGTTAATATAATATATATTAATTTGATCTTTAAGTCCCCAGGAGGTAGGTGCTATTATTATCATCTTCATTTTATGGATAAGGAAACTGAGGTAGGCACAGTTTCAGTGACTTTTCCAGGGTCACACAGCTACTAAGTGTCTGAGGCCAGATTTGCAAGCAGCTGAGCATAGCCAGGTGGCACAGTGGCTGGAGCAGAGGACTCAGAAAGATCTTACTTCAAATCCTCCTTAGCTGAATGATTCTGGCAAGGGACTGTCTCAGTGTCTGTACAACGGGGATAATAATAGCACTACCTCTCAGGGTTGTGGCAAGGATCAAAGGAGTAAAGTGCTATGTAAATGTTAGCTATTATTATTAATAATTCAATTTAGCAATCATAACATTTTATAGGGATGATGAAGATGAGGATGAGGATGATAAATAAATGAGGTGATTGGACTAGATGTCCTCCAAGATCCCTTCTCTCTGATCGTTTAGGATCCTCTATATATGCGTGTGAGTATGACAGAGTATTTGTGTGCAAGCCAACTCCTCCACTAAGGTTCTTTCCCAGTCCTTCACTGTGGTCTGGAAGTGACTTGAGGCTCTCCAAAGCTATGCCAGCAAACAATAAACTCTACCAGGTTAAGTTTTCAGTGCATGTCTTTTATTTGAAAATGATAGACTGTAGATTTAGAGAGACCCCTTAGTAAAATATTCCTAGAATTTTGTGCTAGAACAGTTTTGTAATATATAATGAAAAGAGAGTTGCATTTGCAATCAAAGGAGTTTGAATTCTAACTCTGCTCCTCACTACCTATGATACCTTGGCCCAGTCACTATTCTTCTGTGTGTAAGTTTCTTCATCTGTGTTTTGAGGGAGTTGAATTACATAGCCTCTAAGATTCATTCTACCTTAGTGCTTTCATGGAGAAAGAAATTGAGCCCTATAGAAGGATATTGCCTGAAATCACAAAGGCAGGTAATAACTGAATCAGCATCTGAACCATAATTCTCTGACTCACCTTTCAGTGTTCTTTCTGACACACCGCACTGTCCTCATTAAGGTGACTGTGGAGGAAGTTCCCACCCTCAAGAAAGCAAAGAAGTTTTCAAGTCTATAGGGGAAGTAGTAATAAAGCCATTATCACACGTCATCAGTGATGCCTGTTGGGAAGATGGAGGGTCTCAAATAGTGATGATCAGAATAATCCTCAACATTAGAGTGGAAAGGTTGGAGATGGAGATTAGGAATTTGTAATAAATTGTTTCCTTCCTTTTTGCGCTGTTTCTTATCTGAATCATGGGAAACAAATGTAATTCATTTTCTACATGTAGGTAGCAACATTTACCCAGTTCCCTTTCTGTTGAGATACTGGATTGCACTTGAAAAACAAGATGAAGAAGAGACTGTAATTTGGAGATAAATGGAGAGAATGGAACTGTTCCAAAAGAAATGCTCCAAAATGCAAAAATTCATGAGCATAGAAATATGGGGCAAGAGAGGAATGTGATGATTTCACAAAAACACCTTAGACTGAACCTCATGTGTAAGTAATTCCCTAGCACCCTAGGAAACTTCTGTAGAATTCTAATGTTCCTTGGAATGAAATTTGAAAAATCCCGTGGTGAACATAGACTTGAATAAAGTTTTTTTTTTTTTTAAATTTGGTCAGCCTGAGTGTTACCAAGTAAAGGTGATACAATGGTATTGCCCCTCCCTAAGACCATATTCATCAAAATTTCTGAGCACTTCTAAACTATTCACACAATAGAATTGTAATAGCTAACTAGTTTTGACTTCCTTCCTTCCCTTTCTTATTTTTCTCCCTTTCTTCTCTTTCTTCTCCCCACTCCTCCCCTCACTTCCTCTCCTCCTCTCCCATCCTCTCTGCTGTCCTGTCCTGTCCTTTCCTCTCCTCTCTTCTCTCCTGTCCTTCCTCCTCTCTCTCCCTTCCCCTCCTCTTATCTCTCTGTTGTTCTTTCTGGTTCTTTGCCTCTCTATACGTTTCTCTTTCTTTCCAATTCTTTCTCTGCCTCTTCATCTTTGCTTCTTTCTCTGTCTCTCCCTACCCACCCACTCTCTCTCACTATATTTGTTTTAACTTCTTTTCAAAGTCTAGGATCTAGACCAAACTAAAATGTCCAAAATGATGCAGATTGGAAAGTTAAACTTTTTTTTGCTACCAAATCTTACTTGTAACACTGCATTTTCCTAGTTCAATGAAACTTATCATACTTTACTCATTTAAGAAAAAAAAAGAGTAATAAGATTATTTTAAAAGTATCTACTAAAGCACAATATAAGTAGGAAAAAAATTAAGAAGGTGAATAGTTCCAAATACTTCTTTTGAGATTTTTGGCCTCTTTCATTGGGGTTATAATGGGATGAACTATGGGGCAGGAAGAATGGTGAGGATTAAAGAAAGAATTTTAAAAAAAAGAGAAAGATTGAGAACTATTCTCAATGAAGAGATGGGGATATAGAGTTGAATGGAGAAACCCATGTCAATGCTGGTTCATAGATTTACCATAAAAAACAATTAATTTGGTTGTTAAACCCAAAGACTACAGGTTCTTGCTACAGTCAATTGCAATTTGGTCCATACTAGTCTGTAGCCCAAACCAACTTCACCAGACAAAAAGATTGGCCTTCTGTCATTTTTAAGACAAGGGGTAATGTGACATTCATGGGGATGCTCCTGGTGTGCCAATATCTGAGGGGGGTAATTCTCTACATGGCTGGACAAAAAGACAGGTATTGATACACAAATGATCAGCAGCTTAGAGCTTCTCCAGTATTTGTAAAACTCAAGCATTCAGATCCAAGGAAAGAAAGTGGCAGCAAAAGCATTGTAATGAATTTACTGCCCTTGTGTGCTGCTGTGATGGAGGGTGATTACTTCTGACTAGTGAATTACACTGTGGAATATTGATTTCCTTGTTCAGAAACAGGGCTGGGCAAATGGTTTGCCTGACCCTCTTATACACATGCTGTGTTAGTGTTGACTCAATTGAATCCTTAGCTGATGAGAAAACTTTTCACCACTGGGGGCCACTTCCACACAAAATGGGGAAGAAAAATATGGGAAAGGGTCAGGCACTTTCATTGCTGTGGAATTCTAGTGGGAGAATGTGTCATTAGTTGTGTTTAATTTAAGGAAACTTTAAAGAACAAACAAAACCTCTCAAGTTAAAAGGCTATCTATCACATAAGCTATTTGGTTTAGAGTTGACTGGCAAAACTCAGCAAGAGTCTTATAGGGGAAAGAGATGAGGAGAAACAGGGGGAAAAGATGTAAAATTAGGAGGACAAAGGAAAGGAGGAGAAGTGGAGGAAGGAGGAGAATGAGGAAGATGAAGGAGAAGGGCAGAAGGAAGAGGAGGAGAAGGAAGAGGAAAGGAAAATAGGAAGGAAGGAAGGAAGGAAGGAAGGAAGGAAGAAAGGAAGGAAAGGAAAGAAGAAAGGAAGGAAGGAAGGAAAGAAGGAAGGAAGGAAAGCAGGAAGGAAGAAAGGAAGGAAGGAAGGAAAGAAGGAAGGAAGGAAGGAAGGAAAGGATGGACTAGATTCAGGGGTGGGGAAGCTGTGACCTCAGGGCTACATGTGGTGTTCTAGAGCCTTTGGTGTGACCTTTTGACTGAGTTCAAGTTTTATAGAACAAATCCTTTTATTAAGGGAACTTATTGTATGAAGTTTCGATTCAGTCAAAGGGCCACACTTGAAGACCTAGAGGGTCACATGTTGCCTTGAGGCTATAGGTTCCCCACCCCTGAGGGAGGGAAGAAGGAAGAGTGGAAGGGAGAGAGGGGAAAAAGGAAGAGTGATAGGAAAGTAATAAAAAATTATTGCAGGTGGTGCAAATGATAGAGCACTGGGCTTGGAATCAGGAAGACTTGTCTTCATGAGTTCAAATTTGGCCTCAGACACTTACTGTATGATCATAGGCAAGTCACTTGACACAGTTTGCCTCAATTTCTCATCTGTAAAATGAGCTGAGGAAGGAAATGGAAAACCACATCTTTCCCAAGAAAACCCAAAAAATGGGGTCATGAAGAGTAGGACATGACTAAAAAGATTGAATAACAACAAAGCAAATCAGTGCATCTTACAATGTTCCATTGTAAAATAGAAGTGCAACTGGAGAAAAGAACTCAGTTTAGGACAAGATCCTCTGGAAAAGAGTCTAAAAAAGATTGCAGAAATAAAACGGTATATGTTTCTATTTCTGATGTGATGTGCTACTTAAAAAAATCAGTATGGAGCTTATTATACCATGCAAGAATATAGTGTGCTTATTTTTGGTCCATTTACTTAAAGAGCACAAAAGTATAAGACACCAACTGGCGGGGCAGCAATTATCTGGCGCATTTGAGCAGGGTAGGTGGCCAACATGGACAATTAGGCCATAACCTGATGGGGTTTTCAGGTCTGAGTCATTTAGATAATTTTAGCTGTTAGTACCTGGCCAAAGAAAAAGATCCTGTCAGTTGAAGTGTCGGGACCCATCACCTTAAAATCATCAGGAGAAGCCCTCAAATAACAATGCTGCTGCCTTGAATGAAAACATTGGACTTCTTTCTTTGAGAACCTTTTTCTCTATCCCTCATTGTCTAACAAATAAAATTAAAATGGTAAAAATGAAAAGGAAAATTCCAAGCTCAACTGCCCTTTTTTTTGCAGATAGGAAAGTCATACATGGGTAGTGTGTGTGTTTGCATGTATATGTATATGTGCATGTGTATGTATATATGTGTGTGATATCAGCTGTGCTTCCAGATTCTGTAGAATGTACATTCAGAGACAATAGAGGCAGGGTCCTTAGCTCTCCACAAATACCACTGCAAGAAGTGGCAAGGAGAATGGAGAAGACATGCAAAAGTAGCAGGGCAGAATGTGAGGGGAAGAGGCAGAAGGTTTTAGCATGTAAAAATCAGTGAGTGCATGTCTTGCCTCACTCTAGTAAAATTTGGAGATACAAAACTAGAAAAGGTAATAACCACACTAGATGTTAGGATCTGAAAAGATCTCAAAAGAACAATGCATAGGCTGAACCTCATGAGGTGAAATTCAGTATGCATTAATGTAAAAGCTTATAGTTAGGTACAAAAAAAAAATCTATTTCACCAGTACATGATGAGGGAGACATGGTTAGGCAGAAACTTTTTGAAAGGACAAAAAAAAGGATCCAAGGTTTTATAGTGTACTGCACTGGTAATATGTCATCAGTGTGATGTAGTGGCCAAAATAAAAAAGTGAATACAACAACGTTGGTCTACACTAGGAGAGTCATAGCTTCCAGGAATGGGAATGTCATAGTTTACTATACTCTGGCCTTGTCAGACCTCATCTGGAGTACTGGGTTTGGTTGCTTATTATTATAACAACAACAACAATAAGAAAAATTATAATAGCTAGCATCTATACACATTGTGCTAAGTCCCATTATCTCATTCTAGGCGCCATGTTCTAAGAAGGACCTTGATAAGTTGGAGGATGTCCAGAGGAGGGTAATAGTGACAGTGAAAGACTGTGAGTTCATGACATATGGGAATAAGTTGAAGACACTGGGAAAGTTCAGCTTGGAGAAGAGAAGAAGCAGAAAGAAAATAAGAGGTGTGTTGAAGTGTTTGAATGCCTGTTGTATCTATTAGGTTCCAAAAGGAGGGACCAGGAGCAGTGGGTGGAAGTTGGAAATATGAAATTAGATTAGAAAAGGTCAGAAAGGACTTTGTAAAAATGTAACCTTTCCAGAAGTGAAAGGCCTTCATAAGAGGTCTTTAAGTAGACCTAGATCACCATTTGGCTACTTCTCAGTTATGTCATAGCGGGGAATTCCTTTAGTAGGGATCAGACCCTGGCGCTGCTCAGATCATCCCCAGCTCTCATATTTAGTGTCTAACACAATATCTGGAATATAGGATTCAATTAATAAATGCTTATTAAAAGACGACATTTATGTGTTTTTTTCTTTTTTCTATACTGAGGATTGTCAATATAAGTGAAGAAGATGGGCACCAAAAAAATAATTTGGACAGAAAAAAGTCACAGTCCCTTCTGACTTGTATCCATCCATGCAAGACAGATCTTCCTCTCCCCAATAAACACTCACCCAGACTGCAAAAACCCCACATGAAGCAATAGGGGCTTGCTAACATCTAAGATCTTTCTGGTAGCCATTTTTTTTTCCTGTAGGTAAAGAAAGAGGAAATGAGAAATAAGCCCTGTGGGCCATGACTAACAGGAGGAATTCAATACTATCTTCTGTTCTGTTCAGGTCAAGCCCTGCACACGGGGGTTTTAAAAACTATATATTGGATCAGGGAACAGGGTAGGGAACTTTGATGGAAATGGTCACCTTTGACTTAACACACCATTCATGTGGGTGCCAAGAGAGGCATGAAAAAATGTCTCAGAGTTTTAAGGAGGAAAACAATCAACAAACCCTAAAATATAATTAAGTCATTAAAGTCCATATCTTCGTAACCCGCTTTCCCAAATTAGTCCGTTGCTTCAAATTCCAAGCTTGGGAATTGACAGGTACCATCAATACTAAAGAACTAATTAATTGAATCCCCCACACACTTCCCTAGAGAGAGCTCTGAATATCTCCAATCACCTGCAGTTCTTCTTTGCTTCAGCTAACCTTGGTGACATTTGATATTTTCCTCCTCCTGATGTGGTATGTGGGTGTTGCATAGAGAAGGTGGCTATCTGACCACCTAGGGACTCCATTAATTACTTGTTACCAAGAAAAGTTGCTATCATTTATCAGTGGGTCTTCCTTCCTCCTCGATGGGATACAGTAGCCACCCCAGAGGATCCCTGGGCTTCTCTTTATGGATGTACCTTGAGTAGGGACAGAAGGAGCAGCTACTTTAAATGCTGTTTTCCCTGCTGGGACCCATCCTGGTACCACAACCTGTCCAAGAATTCCCAGCTCCCCCCGTCAGGTAGAAGGCTTCCAGTATTTGACCTTTAATTATCCTTTTCCCAAAATATTCTTTTTCTAAGGAGCTGACTGAAAAATTCCCTTAGTCAACAATATCTACTTGAACCACTGCCTCTTCTACAAAAAGGGAGAATCAGTGACAGAATCACATAATTTCAGAGGAAAGAGGGACCTTGGAAGGGCCCTAGTGCAACCTACTCATTTTACAAATGAGAGATGCCTTCTTCATTTGATATTATATTTTATGTCCCTCATGAACATATATCCTAGTTTACACTCCATAAGTCTATCAACACATCTTGTCTCTACCTCTCTCCCCCCAAGGACACATGCTAGATTACTCCTTGAGGGAGAACATCCTGTCATACGTGCTTTTAGACATTCACCAAGACTGACACAGTGAATTGCAATAGGAATTTAATCAATGTTTGTTGAATGTGTGAAGGAACTGAGTCAAAAATTAAGAGGTGCACCCATGGTCATAGGATCATAAATGATAGAACTGGAACAGATTTCAGAGGTTATTTAGTCTATGTTCTTCATTTTATAAGTGAGGAAACTGAGTCCCAGAGAATCTAAGTGACTTGCCCCTGGTCCCCTAGGTATTGTCAGAGATAAGATTTGAACCCTAGTTCTCTGACTATAGAACCGGTATACTTTCTGTTGTGCAAAGCTCCTTTATTTCTCTCATGGCTCCACTTTCAAATTTCTAGTCACCTTTCTCCATGGTACCTCCAAAGCCTTACCATAGAAAATGACTTTTCCACCATACTCCAGAAGCCTTCTCACTATGAAAGATCCTTTTATCCCTATGGCCTTTTCACCCTGGAATATTTCTCTATTCCTTGACCCCTTCCTCTGACTGCTCAGTTCCTCTGGGAATCTCCATTTTAAAGAAGGACGCCGGCCACCCATGTTCACTCCTTCTTTCCCCTATAGACTTCACTCCTGACTCTTTAAGCTTCTGGAATTGGGTTCACCACCATACCTTTCTCCATCACATTCCTCGTGAGTACTTCCTCCCTGACTCGCCCTCCCTCCTTTTTGCCTTCTTTTTCTGTCTGGTATTTAGAATGTAGGTTTTCTGGGGGCAGGGGCTATCCTTTTTGCTTCTTCCTCTATTCTCATTAGCACAGTGCCTTGCACAGAGTATATGTTTAATAAAAATTTGCTGACTAGATTACATAGAAAGTGAATGGTAAAATCTAGACTAGAAGAACCTAGAATCCAGGCCTCCTGACTCCCAGTCAACACCCTTTCCACCATATTTTACTTTATTTCCAAATAATAGTAACAAAATATTCTCACCTCAGTTTGTGCAACACTCATTTACAAGCAACTTTCACCTACATGATCATATCAGAACCTACCCCACGAGCTTGCTAGAAAGAAGCAAACTTAAAAAAAGGCTTCATATTTCTCAATAAAACACTAGTTTGATGGGAGGGCTGCTTAGCCTGAGCAAAAAAAATAAAATAAAATCAAAAGCGTGGAAAGAGGCATACCACCATCATGGCTTTCTAGTTACAGAAGTCTAGAATACTTAAAGAAGACTCCAGTCAAAAGGGTATCTAGTGATATTTGCTAAAACTTATCAGCTATAGATTTTAGACAGGTCTAACTCAGTGCAGCATACTTGTCACCTCATTATGAGAGCAATGGGAGTTCTAGAAGGGTGGCACCAAAGACTTCCTATATGAAGACACAAAGGCAAAGAGTGAGAGCAGTATCTTTATCTGTAAAATGGGGTTGGGGGTCATCTCTATTGACTGGGGATCATGAAGATCAAATGAGTTAATATATGTAAAGTGGTTTGTAAAGCTTAATGTGTTATGAACATATCAGCTATTGTGATTTTATTATATTAAAAGAACTAGAGAAACCAGGCTATATTTTTTGGGAAAAGAAGAAATAATAGTAGCTTATTATTAAATTTCAAAGGAGCATAGCTTTTGGGCTGGAAAAGACATTAGAAGTTCTGTAGCCCATGTGTTCTTAACTAGGGGTCTGTGAATTTTTAAAAAATGTATTCCAATAACTGTGTTTCAATCTAATTTGTAGTCATATATATGTATATATGCATACATATATATATATACATATATGCAATGAGGTCTGGTGCACACACAGTGTCTCTGTTAATATATACTCATGAGGAGACATTGGAGAGCAAAAGTGGGCTGGAAAATGTTTAACAATTGTCTCTCTAGAAAAAAGGAAAAAAGAAAAAACATATGCAGGACACACTTCAAAGTTTAATCTGCATTATTAACAATTTCTTTAGTCTAGACAATCAACAAAACAATAAATCAAGTTATGATTTGTAGTATTTGCCCATTTCCGAGGTGTAAATATTCACACTGAAAATTTAACAATTTCCAAGAGCTGGTTCAAGCTGGCTTCAGCACCCCTGCTGCAGAGCATGATTTCTGCTGATGGGAGAGTGGAAATGATGGGGAATGAAAGTCCCTTGGGGAGAATACGGTCTGTGCATGATACTCTGTGACTATTTCTGGTTGGTTAACCACATGGTGAAGGGGAGGATTTTTTTTTTTTAATTGACTGTGGCATCCACTGGCTTCACTTAACCACCAAAATGGTCCATGAAACAAACAAATCAAAAAATGGTAAAAACTCCTTATCTAGTTAACCCACTTCATTTTACAATTGAGGAAACTAAGACCTGGAAAAATTAAGTGACTTGCTCAATGCAATAAATGTAGCAAGTGGCAGAGCCTGCATTTGAACCCAGTCCTCTGACTCCAAGTCCAGAACATTTACGTTGTACCTCACTGTATGAGATAGGTGCTACACGTGTTATTATTCCCATTTTACAGATGAGGAAAGAGACTCAATGTGATTGAATGACTCACTCAATATTACGCAGCTGAAACCTGGCAGAACCAGGACTCGAGTACATCCTCTGACTCAAAACTCAGTGTACTTCCTCTGTCACCCAGATTAACAAGAGACGTTTCTTTTTTCCCTGGGAAGATTGAATAGAATTAGAAGTGTAAAAAAGCCACATAAAGCGTCTGATTTCCAAACAAGGAGGCAAGAATGGAAATTTAAGAACTGGCATTGAAGACATTTATCATTTGTTTTTGTTATATTTCTTTAAGGTGGCATGGGGAGAAACCAACATACTGTCTAAAAAGACAGCTGTATTTTGGACAGAGAAGTTACAGTATTTGGTTTTCCCTTCCCCTCAGGAAAAAAAAAAAGACAATTTTCCCCCCTCCCCCATGTGATTGTTTTAAATAACAAAGGAATTGAACATGCTCCAAAACAGCAGTTAGGCATATGTACTTAATCTGCACAGAGTGTGGTGTGCAGACCCTCATGTTCTGAGCTCTTAAAAGGAAGAAGGGGCTGTCTTCTTTAATTCTACCCTCCCCACCCCTCGCCCCAGGTTTTAGAGCTTGAAGGCATCTCAAGAATCAGGTAATCTGATCTTCACATATTGCAGATAAGAGACCAGAAGAGCAATGATTTCCCCACTGTAAGTGGCCAAGTCAAGACTTACACTCAGGTTATTTGACTGTGAAGCTGGTGTTCTTTCCAGTATTTTATGCTGCCTCTTACATTCCTATTTTTCCCAAAAAGAATAGAGTTATTCTATTTCCTCAACCTTTGATGAAAATGGAAAACTGCTCATTCCCTAATTGATAAATGATCAAAGGATGTTAATAGGCAGTTTTGAGAGAAAGAAAATTAAAACTATCTATAGGCATATGAAAAAATGCTCTAAATCACTATTGATTACAGAGATACAAATCAAAACAACTCTGAGGTTCCACATCACACCTCTCAGATTGGCTAACATGGCAAAACAGAAAAATGATAAATGTTGGAGAGGATGTGAGAATGTCCATTCAAGAATTCATTCTTGGTGAAACTGTGAGCTGATCCAACCATTCTGGAGAGCAATTTGGAACTATGCCTAAAGGGCTATAAAAATGTGCATACCCTTTGACATAGAAATACCACTTCTAGGGCTGTATCCCAAAGAGATCATAAAAATGGGAATAGGATCCACATGTATTAATTGCAGCGCTTTCTGTGGTGGCCAGAACTGGAGGAGAGGATGCCCATCAACTAGGGAATAGCTAAACAAGTTGTGGTATATGAATATAGTGGAATACTATTGTGCTATAAGAAATGATGAACAGGCAGACTTCAGAGAAACCTGGAAAGACATATATGAACTGACAGGGAAGCAGAACCAGGAGAACAGTGTACACAGTAACAGACACAGTGTGCGAGGACTGATTTTGATAGACTTAGCCCTTCTCAGCAATGCAAAGACCTAAAACAATTCCAAAGAACATGTGATAGAAAAAGTCAGTCACATCCAGAGAAAGAACCATGGAATCAGAATGCAGAATGAAGCAGACTATTTCCTTTTTTTTTTAAATTTTGTTTTTTTTTCCTTTCTCATTGTTTTTCCCATTCATTATAATTTTTCGGTGCAACCTGACTAATGTGCAAATGTGTTTAACAGATGTATGTGTAGAGACTATATCAGATTGCAAGCCATTTTGGGGAGCAAGGGTGAGAAAATTTAAAACATGGAAGTGAATGTTGAAAACTAAAAATAAATAATTTAATAAACATTTTAAAAAAGTAGAAAATGGACCTCTCATTAGCTCCCATACAATATTTAGCACAATGCCTGGCACATTATAGCTGCTTGATAGATGCTTATTGATTGACTGACAGACTCCTTTATGTACATACATATGTCTGAAATCCAGACATAATCATATGATGACTGGCTGGTGCCTTTGCTTTTTCTATTCTAAGTCTTGTGCTATTGATTAGTCAGAGACAATCCTATTTGGGCAACTCAGGAAGCAAAGGTGAAGAAAAGGCTGGACAATCATGTCAGGCCATGATAACTTTGGAGAAAATTTGTGGAACCTCTAAAGGTGAGCATTGCTCCTGATGATAAACAATCCTTGTTTAATATTGACCCACTTGTTAACTTACCTCTAGCCTTAGAACCAAAATACTTGGTATTCTTTAGCATCAACATTAAAAAAAAATAAGCAGGGGCGGCTAGATGGTGCAGTGAGTAAAGCACCATCCCTGGAGTCAGGAGGCCCTGAGTTCAAATCTGGCCTCAGACACTTGACACACTTACTAGCCGTGTGACTTTGGGCAAGTCACTTAACCCCAATTGCCCTCCAAAAAAAGCAAAAAAATAAAAAAATAAAATAAATATTAAAAAAAAAATAAAATAAAATAAGCATTTATTAAAAACCTATTATGCACCCAAATCCCAGTGAAGCCTGGAGCCATTTGTGGAGCAAGGATTCTGGTGCTATTTTTACCTAGCTGTGTCTCACAGGAGTTTAGGGTAAGGAGTACAGAGGAGAGCTGGTCTTCAGATGAAATCATAGGTGATTCCACAAGAGATTTTTGTTCAATGCTTGTATCTATCCACCAGGTCTTATGAGAAGAGCCAAATTTGGGAAATCTGGTAATAGCTAGGTGATTTCATAGTGGCTCAATCTAACATGGTGGCAGCATGCTACACTTAGATGCCCAAGATATGAAATCATAATTCCATCGAGAAATGATTTTTGGAACTGAAAACTTTGTAATTATAGTGGCAAAATTGGACCCTGGAGAAGAGGTGAGAAAACGTACATTCCTCCATTCCTTTTGAAGATGCAAGGCTATGAGTACAGAGTAGTGTATACATTATTAGACTAAGTCAAGATTCTAGTTTATTCTGCTGAACTATTACTTTTCCTTTCTTTCTTTCTTTCTTTCTTTCTTTCTTTCTTGTAAAGGATGGCTCACTGGGAAGGGGAGGGATGAGATATTTGAAAATGAAGGTGATGTCAAAACAAAAGATGCTATTTTTTTAAATTAAAAGAGCTCAGTTTTGGTAAGCATGTAAAGAGGAATTCCCTGTTATGAGAGGAAACTTCTTTGTGCTAAATACTTTATTAATAAATTTGCAGCTTTTCCCTAAAATGAGTATGAATCTTCCCTAGCATCTCTACCACCTAAGTTATTGAGAATGAACGGTATTTTTGCTCATGGTGTTCACTTGAGGGGGTGGAAGAAAGATTCTGTTTCCTTCTGGAACTGCAGTACCCTCCTTCCGAGACTGTAATATAGCAGAGCTGGAGACTTGAGGGATGTGAAAGCAGAAGCCTGGAAGGAAGCCAAGTCCATCAGTGGGAGTGAGGCCTCCTGTTGAATGAGCCATGGTAACATCAGCTTTGGGAGTGTTCATCCATCCAATAATGATTCTTCTTATTTCTATTTCTGGGGAACTTAAGGGTAAGTAGTACCCTTGGGAGGCCTCCCTAGGATAGAAACAAAATGCAGCAAGATCTCGGGCCATCAGAGAAGCCCTATAAAACCAGTCCATTCCTTGAGTGTCCTGGACTGAGACCAACAGCTTCTGGAAGGTGAGCCATGGATTCAACAATGACCTGCTTTTTTATACATGGGTATAACATTCAAACGCAGCCAGTAAAGTGGTGAAGAGAAAGTTAAGCAGTCTACATAGGAAGCTCAATGTTCCTAAGCTCAGTTCCTAAGTTCAGTCAACAGCTGAGCTTGAAAATGGCCTTTCTTACCAGTAGCCTTATTTTCTCCGCTTTGGAGAAACATGTTTTGATTAGGAAAACAGAAATTATACCAGTCCTTTCTTCTTTTCTGTCTTAGCAACTTCTGTCAGCCATGTTACCCAAGGGGAAGTCTATTGGCTATTGGTCATTTTCCATTCTCAGGCTCTGGTTCTGGTGAGAACTAATTTAAACTTTGAGCCCAGAGACCTTCACTGGTGGAGACTTAAGGAATTGTAAAAGGTAGAAAGGTAGTAATAGATTACCTGACTCATTTATAGCTAGAAGGGAAGTCCAGTAAAAGAAACGAAGAACAAGGTCAAGGTTAGGGTTGTGAGATATGGGATGAAGGGTCAAGCACTAAGCACTACGTAACTTCCTCTAAGGCAATGGCCATTTCATTTTTGTATTCGCAGTAGATGACTCATAGTAGGCACTTAACACTTATTGAAGATACTTGAATGAAACAAGACTTTCTCAGTTGCATATATTCGAGCTTCTCAAGGCCTTCTCTCAGGCAGGATCTGAGTTTTATGTCATAGGCACACCAAGGTTTGAGCACTTGTAACTGCCCTCATTTCCAACTCTCAAGGGGCATGAATGAATCTTCAATTGTTTGATACCTGGAGGCCAACCTTAGCAATTTAGTTCTTTGTGAGTTCTCTTTCAAATGACTTTAGAATAATTCTTAAATCCCTTCCCTCTTCATTTGGGACTGCAGAGAAAAATGAATAGAATGAAACTCTACCCCTTGTATGAGCAAGAAAAGATGTTTTCTGGGCATTGGTAATGGAATGAGGTGTAGGAAAAGAACCCTCTAGAATAGAAGTTTCCATTTTTAAAAAGTTCATATCCATTTCACTGAAGGAAGGGAGGAAAGGAGAGTGAAAGGGAGGAAAGGAGGGAGATGGGGAGAGAGGGGGGGGGAAGAGAGAGAGAGAGAGAAAGAGAGAGAAGGAGAGAGAGAGAGAAAGAGAGAGAGAGCGAGAGAGAGAGAAAGAGAGAGAGAGAGAGGGAGAGGGAGAGGGAGAGGGAGAGGGAGAGAGAGAGGGAGAGGGAGAGGGAGAGGGAGAGAGGGAAAGAGAGAGAGAAAATCCTTTGTGTATGTTTATTTTCTTATTTATAAAGGAAATCAGAAGAGAGCAGTTTTCACAACACTGCTCTTTCCTGGTTCTCCTTCTATTTGATTGCCTGCTCTTTCTCATTCTCCTTTGCTGGACCTTCATCCAGCACACCCATATATCTGTGTGTCCCCCACAGCCCTGTCCTGAGGCCTCTATGCTCTTAATCCTCAGACTGAGGACTACTATCTCTTTTTGTGATCGTCTATCAGTTCCCATGGATTCAGTTGTCATCTTTAAGCAGGAGATTCCCAGATCTATATATCCATCCCTAAGCTCTTTTCTACCTCCAGTCTTGTATTACTTCTTGGAACGTCCCATAGACATCCCAAACTCAAAATATCAAAAATAGAACTCATTTATTCCCTCCCCTCCCTCCCAAACTCTCCCATCTTCCCAATATCACTATTAGTGCTGAGGATATGACCATCCTTCCAGTCATCCAGGCTTGTAATCTCTGTGGTATCTTTTACTCTTCACATTCACCCATATATCCAATCAACGGCCAAGCATGATTACTTCTGCCCTCTCTCATACAGTTGCCACCCTGGTGCAAAGCCTCATAATGCCATGCCTTGGCTATTAGAATAATCTTCTCATTTGTCTCCTTTCCTCAGTTCTCACCTCTCTCCAACCCAACCTCCACTGCTGTGCCAAAGAGATTCTACTAACCACAGGCCTTGTTGTTAACCTTGTTATTCCCCTCTTCACTAAACTCCAGTGGCTCCCTATCACCTCTCAAATCAAATATAAAAACCTTCACATGGCTTTTAAAGTATTTTTATAACCTAGTCCCCTCTTAACTTCTCATTTTTTAAAAATATCTCATTCTCCTCTACATTATTCCAGCATTCCATCTCATCTCTACTGTTTGTACTGCAGAACCAGCATGCTCTCCCTACTGTGCTCCACTTCCTGGCTTACCTGACTAGACTCTGCCCAAATTCCACTTTCTGGAAGGGGCTTTTCCCAGGCCATTCCTCCCTTCTTCTTTACCCCCCCCCCCCCACTTCTAGTGCCTACCCTCTAAAATTCTTCTATTTACACTGTGTGTATATATAAAATTTTCTTTTTGTATGTTGTCTCCCTGATGGATTTTTTTTTTTTTTTTGGTGTTGGGATTTGGCTTTCTGATGTCTGGATAAATGTTTTGCTTCTATCTTCTAAATGGAGAGTCTGTTATATTTATATAGAACTGTAGAATTATGCCAGCATATTCATAGTTGTCATCAATGCTGTGAATATTGTGTTGTCACTACACCCCCCCCCCCCAATAGACTGTGAGAAGCTTAAGGGCAGGAACTATGTTTTGGGCTTTTTTTGGATCCCAGCTCTTTGCAGATCCTGAAACATAATGTGAGTGTAATATGTGCTTGTTGACTTACTGCCTGACTGATTTTATATCTAGTAAATAAGTACAACACAAAACATGTTAAAAATAACAAGATCAAAATGAAACAATATTTGATACTAAAATCAATAGGCAGTCACTGGTGAATAGTATGTAGGGAAGTAGCATTCCTTCTATTTAGGAGTATCAGTTTATCAGTTGTACAGAGGATGGATTGGAGATAGGACAAGACTCCAGGCAGGGAGACTGTTACAATAGTGCAATATATGTAAGGTGATGAGGGCCTGAAGTGGTCCTCTCCATGTGACTGGAGAATAAGGGTCACATTTCAGAGACATTATGAAGATAGCCATGACAAGGCTTGATAATTAGATATACAGGGTAAGGAAGTGTAAGGAGTCTAGAATGGCCTGAGTTAGTGAAGCTGGGTGATTAGAATGTTGGTGATACCATCAATTGCGAAAAAATAATGGGTAAATTTAAGTAGGAGATGAATTTTGAGGAAAAGATAAAATGAAATCTATCATGCAGATTGCAGCCCATTCGTGCTTCAAGACTCACTGTGCACCATCAGAGCGAAAGAAGGACACAGCCTGGTCCTGTAGAGCCTGTCCAGGGGTGCCTGCTAGAGCTCCAAAGTATAAGAAATGGTGACTGAAGGAATTTTGTCTGCCACAGAAGCCAGGATGTGTGTGTGTGTGTGTGTGTGTGTGTGTGTGTGTGTGTGTGTGTGTGTGTGATCGTGTGTTTGTATATGCACGCATATGCACACGTACATGTGTAGTGGCAGGGGAAGGAGGATTGGTGTTTGTTGTAATCTTCTACATTGGCCTCAGAAGTGGAGTGGTTTGGACTTTGCAAAACCACAGGAGGCCAATAGATAGCATGTGTACATGTGAGGGGAAAAGGTGTCTGGTAAGGGGGTGGGGAAGGGTGGTGTCACTAGAGATAAGTTCCATGATTGGCTATGAGAGGATGAGATGGAATCAATCTATCTACTGATTGGTTAATTAATCTCTGCAGGAGAAGGGAGGTCCTGGCTTTAGAGGGTGGTGGATGAAGGGAATATAAGGAAAGGAATCCAATTTGAAGATTTTGTTGTTTTGGTAATCATGCTGTGCTTCCTTTATATCTAGATGCCTATAGCCACGGAGAGATCGTGATACCAAGACACTGTGGCTCTGGTCACTGTCCTGTACCTTTGGCTTGACCTTTGATGCTTTGCAAAGGTCTCCTCTCCAGGGAGGATGCCTACAGGCACCCTCAGAGATGCTCCATGTCATTTATCTCACTGCTTACGCAGCCCTTTCCCATCAAGAACATCAAAAAGACCCACAAATCCCACAACTTACCGAGTCTCTGCCAAGTTTCTTTCCTGGCACTCTTGTCAGTGGAGCCTCATGCCAAAGCTTTTTAAGCCCACCTAGGAGGATGCTAGAGAAGCCAGCATCTATACCTCACCCCTCCCTTGCCCAACTTAAAAACTTTCTCCCTCTAAAACTCCCTCCCCCAGCTTTAGAAAGAGGTACCACACCAAGCTGAAGAGGGACATGGAACACTTTTTAATGTCAAGTCAGAGACAACCCCCTCCCTCCCCCAGCCCCAAATCCCACCTTCCCTTATCACATCCAGGACCCCTCCCAGAGGCCTCTCTGCTTTCCAAGCTCCCAGAAAAAAGGTGACCTAAAAATGTCATTCTCTTCCATTTCATCCACAAAAAGGAAATAAAAATTAAATTAAATGAACCAAGAGAGTTTAAATTCTCCAGTGGCCGCAAGGGTATAACAGATTCATTCCCACACAGGGCTAAAGCAAGTGGTTACTTTTTTTCTTTCTCTGTCTCTCTCTTTTTGTCCTATTGGTTGGTTCTTGTCTGTGCCCTAGGGGGTAATGGGAAGCATGCCACCTGTGATGGCTTTCACCTCACAGACCCATACCCAGAAAGAGATGCTGCATCTGGTTAGATTTCCTTTTCATTTGTTTGCCTTTTTTAAAACTTTCTATAACTGTCTCCAACATGTAAATAACCCAAGAAAATAAAAAAGTCAGGAATTGATTACACAATTACCAGTAAACTCTATCATCTCTTAGAAGACCAACACACAGCTAACGCCATATACAGCATGCAGTAATGTCTGAGAAAGGACCCTGCAGAGAAAGAAAATGACTAGTACTCTAACAACAAAAAAGTGTGTGAATATATATGCATATACATGTGTAACATATATGCATATATATGTATATGTGTCATTAAAAGAAGCATAGCTGACAAACTCATCATACAATGGAGATCACTCTTTCCATTTCTAAACAGTTTGTAGATAGCATAGTTACTGTATGCGTTAAACGCTGAAGTAAGGATGAGAAATCTGTAGCGCTGGTAGAGATGTTGGTTAAATCACTTTTTGGTGGATGTGCAGAATCCTCACCAGTCGGCTAATGCCTGGTGCTATGCTCCACCACTTGTAAACCTAGTTAAGAACATTATTTATCTTTAATGTTTAATAAACATACTTTCTCTTTCACCTCTTTTTGCATGTTTTTGTAAAGTTTTCTTTTGTTTTTGCACTAACAGTTCTAGGTTCATATCAGAAAATATAATTAATAAAATTAATAATGAATCAGAATCCCTTATTATCCATGATGTCCATGTAGTAAAATGAAAAACATGTAACAATATATTTCTTGTTGTTGTGTTTTGTGGGATCATTGTTGTCAATAGGTTGTTTTGCAGATTTTTTTCTTTTGCTTTTTCAGTACACATAATGTCTGTGAAGAGGTCCTCCATAGGAACATCTGGGTCTGCACATCTGGATCTACCAGTAGAGTTTAGGATAGCCAACTCAGAAGTCTTCTGTGGTGGATGGGGGACATCAGAATGGGAAGAGCAGCTGACCCTTTGCCCACCATGGAAACAAAGAGGCCACACAATGCAGCGTGCAGGTGGGTCCAAAGCTGGGTATGCTGTCATAATTTGGGGCTAAAGAAAAGAAGCAGTTGTGCCTAAATATCTCCAAGGCAATTTCCTTCCCTCCCCATGCCCAGTTGCCCTTTCCCTTAGATTTTTTTTTATCACATTAGGCTTGGTTTATCTTAATTTCATTTAATTCTTAAAAGAAAAAAAAACTCGTATGCTCTTTTTGCTGCTGTTGAGTTGGTAGTTGCAGGTGGTGGAGGCTGCTCCCCAGTGGGGAAGTGACACTCACATCAAAATTTAAGCAACAGATGCAAGATGAGAAGGGGTAAGAGCCAAATGCAACCAGCTCTCCTTGACGTCCCATTGTTCACTTCGCTGACTGCGCCAGGAGCTGTGGGAAAAACAGAGAGTGTTTTTAGAAGCTTAATTTAAACTGAGGAGGAAATGTCATCACAGACCCCTACCTGAGTTTGGAACTCATGCTTGAACATCAGAACTCCCAAATGACCTTTGGAGTCACCTGTGATCCCTATTGCTCTAGCACAAATTCTGAGACAAACTTCCCATGAGTCCCTCTGTTCTGTGGGTTGCAGGGGCTGGCCTGAATTGGAACAGCAATTCTTAGGACTATAGAGTTTAGACCTGAGAAGGAACTTAAGGATCATCTTGTCTTCCCTCAAACCCTTAATTTCCAGATGCGGAAGCTATGTCAAATTTGGTTGTTCTAACTTGCATTGCTCCTGAGAAATGTTGTCACTGAAAGCTAAAGGTGTGGGATTTAGGGAAATTAGTATGAAAATGTGGTGGCACCTAAAGTCTTAGTATGGCGTTTCTAGTGAAAAAGGAACTAGATTACCTTTAAACCTATGTTTCAGAACATTCCTGAACAATTAATGATAAACATCAGAGCCCATGCATGGCCCCATCACTATTCTCATCATTTCTGATAACTCAGGCCATCTTAAATGTTCACTTAACCATGCAGCTGTCCAACCTGTTGTCTAGAGAAAGACTTGTTGAAAAGCCAATCTGTCTTCCTGCTGTTGCTCCTGCCACAGTCTGCTCTGAGGGCACACTGTCAATCACCTTCTCACAGACCAGGCCACAGAGCTCCACCAGGAACATTTGGCTGCTTCTCCATCTGGAGAAAGCACTGCTGACAGGAAGGCCAGGGCTAACCCATATAGAGAACTAATGGGCCTAAGTCAGCAGAACAGTCAAGACATTGAAATAACCTATAAGCTATACATTGAAATAACCACCCAAGATGTATTTGGAACAAGGAACAAAAAAAGTTGCTACTATAATTTAGGTTCAGCACTGAAAAGGATCAAGTTCTTACTTTCAATTCCTAAGAAGAAAACAATACTTCCACCCCACAGATGCCCCATTGAAAGAGTGTCAAGTGAGGGAGGGGAAAGGACTGACAGTATAGACCTTAAGGTCACCTGACTCTTTCTTCCACCTACCTCCTTCACACACACACCCCAGCAACTCAGAAATATAAACTTGCCAACTACTTAGTCTATTGTACCAAGGATGCTCATGAACATATAGGACTCCCATACATCTATATAAGTCTGAGAGTCTAGATAATTGAATAATTTGTTACTCACCAGGCTAACCTGTTTAGACAGGCACTTCTGCAGTGTTCCCTAATATATTGGAATAAAATGAATCTCTCAAAAACAAGGACCAATGACATAAGATGAGGGTCCTACTGTTATTAGCATCTGGGACATATGCATTGGTCAGTGTTGGCCAGACCAAGACCAAGCTGCACATCCGAGTGACTGAGCTTGGAGATTTTTCAAGCTATGGACCAGTGGCTCTGTCAATCTGACCTCACTTCCAACCTTACTCTTTATAGTAAACCTTCAATCCTTTGGGGAAATTCCATACCCAACAAAGAATACCAGCCTTACACTACTCCAGGTCTTATTTGGGACAGTCCAGGAACCAAGCACTTAGCCACTGGAGAGTCTTCCTGTTGAAATCAACATATAATAATAATAATAATAATAATCCCATTTGATAATCAGTGTCAATGTGTGTTGGGTAGTAAAGAAAAAATAATTATTTTCATTTTACAGATGAAAATAATAAGGCCCAATGTGGTTAAGTAATTTATCGAGATTGACTTTGCTATTAAGTGATTGAACTGACCACAAGCCAATCAATTAATAAATATTTATTAAATACCTACTATGGCACCAGATACTGTACTAAGTGTTAGGTTCACAAAAGGAGGCAAAAGACAGCCCCTGTACTCAAGGAGCTTATAATCTAATGGAAATCCATTCTTTCCATCACAACATATCTGGCTCCCCCTCGGGGTCTCCATTCTATAGAAAGGACAACATGAAGTATTTTTCATAAAATTCCTGTAGGTATAGAGGCATATTGCCCCCAACCAGGCAACTAATTTTATATTGACCTGTGCCTTCAGTGCTGTGGGAAACTACTACTTTGTAAAGACTCCAAAAAAAGATAAATAATTGTTCTGTAATGTGTAGTCTTAAAGAATTGTGGAGGTGCATTGTTCAGTGACTTGCCGGTGATCACTCAGCTTTTGTGAATCAGAAGCAGGACCTGAAGCAGGGTCTTCCTAACACGGAGACCAGCCTTCTATCTATTGTGCCACAAGGCCCTCAGATATTTTCTGGAAATATTGCCAGAAATCAAACCCCAATTTACTTACATTGTAGTTTTGGTGATGTGATCATCAATTTTGAATAATCCTCAATTGGTAGTGGCTCTTAATACTTGAATGGCCCAGGGACTTCTATTTTAAGAAGTCCTGCCATGAACCTTTTAGAACTTCTGTAACATAACTGTATACATCTTCCTGCATCTTTGTAGGGTAAGTTTGGATTTTCATATATCAGATTTTTATAAAATGTAGCACATATCCATTGTAGCTCTGAGGCAACTCTATTCTACTAAAATAAGGTCCACTTTACTCAGAAAAGAATACCTAGAAATTAGACCCTGAAGTGAAGTTTTCTGAATTCTGCATGTTTAGGAATCCAGTCTAATGAGATTGAGGACAGACTTCAACCATCTGGACGTAAAACAGTTCTTGTTCTCATGAAAACAGAATCAATGATACATTTTTGAGTTATCAGTAATTTTATTCTCAAACAGATAGAGTAGAAGCTAAGAGAACTGCTAATTAGGATGTGATTCCTACAAACCAAAAGGAACTATTTGTTGAAGTACTGGTGATGGTAATCTTGGGAAAAAGTTGATGAAGTCATCTTAGAATTGGAATGCTGGGATGTCTCCTTTGTGGAGAATGGATTTCAGAGAATTCAGTGAAAGGCTTACTAATATCATGGGACCTAGAATTCTGCAAAAAAAAAAAAATGTTGACTCAAGATGAGTAGTATTCCCTCAAGAACCAAATCCCAGGGATGCAAATGATTCAAATGAAGAAGGAAAGTAGAAGCTATTGAAAAAGCTTTACATTTCAAACAAGACATTTACAGAATATGAAAGGTAGGGAAACCAATGGAAGAATTCAAAAGACTATCACTGTTATGTAATCTTTAGGAAGATTCATTGAGATCTCCTCAATGAGCTAAGACTTAAAATAAATGCTAAACACTACAAACAAAAGGGGTTGTTTCTGTTGTTGTTTTGGTAAACTCAGACAGAGGCAAAAGAAAAAAAAAGGATCTAACTTTCCAGGGATATAGAGGGGATTCCTGTACAGTTAGAGGTGGGGCTCAGCATTTAGGCTCCCTTCCACATGTGAATTTCTCAGATATGACAACTGTTTGGAGTGGATGAGATGATGATGATACGTAATAGAGAAAAGGCACAACTGCTCAATTCTTAACTTTGTTTCTTTGTTTTTTACCAAAGAGAGTGATCTTCTGATCAGAAAATATAGCAAAAAAGTGTTTTAACAGGGAATTGAAGTTCATGTTAAATGAGAAAATGTTTTTTAAAAAGTGTTCCAATCACCAGATGATGGGAAAATGTGCTGATTTTCAAAAGGAGAGAGGGAGAAGGACAGAGAGAGAGAGAGAGAGAGAGAGAGAGAGAGAGAGAGAGAGAGAATATGAGAATTGATCCTTCATACTCAACTGGTAAACCTGAAAAATTTCTTATTAAAAGGTTGGTTTCTGATCACTCAGAAAGGGAAGCAATGATCAACAGGAGACAGCATGGGTTTTTCAAAAGCAGCCTGTATCCAAACTTTCCTTACAAAGATGCAGGAAGATGTATACAGTTATGTTACAGATTGTATCCAGAAGAGGCAACAGGATGGTGAGAAGACTATCAACCATGTCACTTGTAACTCAGCTGAAATAAATTCATTTTTTAACAGTTACTCTTCTGGTAGATCAGGGCATGGGGCAGCTGGGCCATGCATCAGATAAAGCATCAAGCCTGGAGTCAGGAAGTCCTGAATTCAAATTTTACCTTAGACACTCACTACATGTATGTGACCCTTGGCAATCCACTTACCCCCTATTTGCCTCAGTTTTCTCATCTGTAAAATGAGCTGGAGAAGGAAATAGCAAATTATCTAGAATCTTTGCCAAGAAAACCCGGAACGGGGTCAAGAAGAGTCAGACATGACAGAAACAACTGAACAACAGATCAGGGCTCTGGCATAATAATAATAATAATAATATCTAGATTTCAGGACAATATTTGACAAAATCTCTCACTGTATCTTTGTGGGAAAGATAAATACACATATACATACGTACATACACACATGCATATGTATATGTGTGTATATGCATATTTGTGTATGTATTATGGTAAGGAGAATTCTGAAAACAGTGGAGTTTAATGTAACCTAGAGATATCTAGTAGAGCACATCCATGGCCTTCTTGTCAGTGACTAGGATGAAGATCTATCTGACATACCTATGAAATTTGGGTATGACAAAAAGCTGGAGAAACAACTAATCTCCTGTATGGCAGAGTCACAATGCTAAAATATCTGGACACTATTCAATGGATCAAATCTACTAACATGAAATTGGGTATGGATAAATGTAATGTCTTACTGTTAGATTTTTAAAAACAAATAATTGCACATGGTATAACAGTTCACAAAAATAATCTGGGAGTTTTATTTAAAGTTGCAAATTTAGCATGAGACAACTATGTGACATGGCAGTCAAAATCTAATTCAATTGGAGGCTTCATTAATAGAAGCATAGTGTCTATAACAAGGGAGGTGATAGTACTGTTGTATTCTGAGAGAGATTGTTCTCTGTTCTGCACATTACATTTTAAGAAAGATTCTGACAAGCTGGATTGTATCCAGAAGAGGCAACAGGATGGTGAGAAGACTATCAACCATGTCACTTGTAACTCGGCTGAAAAAACTGTCAGTGTTTAGTCTAAAAAAGAGGAGACTTAAAGGGCGCAAGATAACTGTCTTTAAGTATTTTAAAGACTGTCTTGTGCAAGAGGGAATAAACTGGTTTTGTTTGCTGGAGTATGTATGCAGAACTAGGAATAATGAAGGTCTGAAGTCAATAAAAGGGAGAAAGCAATGTCTTAATAGAATTGTGTGAGAGTAAAATGGTCTTCCTTAGGAGAACTGGAGAGCTCCTGATAACCAACGATCTCCAGCTGGAAGCTGCATGCCCATGTGTCAGGGATTGCTGGGGAAGGGATTTCTCCTCAGGGACAAATTGGATGATGACCTCAGAATCTCTTCTGTAACTAACAGTCTCTGATTCTGTAGACTAGTTATTTATGGGTCCTATGGAAGATCCACTTAGGGACCATAAGGATTGGTTTGTTTTTCCTAGTTAAATGACACCATGAATGTCTCTGGATTCATACCCAGGATCCTTGCCTAGGCCTGAGGCTGAGAATAATTTCTGAGTCCATATGAACACAAAATATACAGGAGTTTGGATTCCACGTCTGCTTCTGACAAAAGCTATTGATCAAGTCTACCATCATTCCATGTACAATTGGACAAGTTAGGTTTTAAATATGCCCCCACAATGGTTTAATGGATTGAATTGTTGAGCTACATTGTTAAAAGGAGTTTCCTCTCTAGTAGTTCACCATACCTATAAACTCAGACCAAAAAGAAAAACAAAACAAACAAAAATCTTGAAAATAAAAGTGAAATTCCTACAAACATATATTCAGAAGTCATGCCATTGGCAGGAATGAGCTTCCGTCAATAATACCTTTCTTCATGTATCTTTTTCTGTCTCTCTCTCACACACAAACACACATGCAGGCACATGCATCCACTTAAGCACAAAATTAGATCTGGGGTGAAGCTCAAGTCTCTTGGTCCTTGGCAGCAACAGCCCTTACAACAATGAATGGACATAATGAAATCTATAAAACAGGAAGAAAACAAATGGTAACTCCCAGTGCTCTGGATCCTGCCCCTTCCTCTTGTTCCTTTGCTCCTCATAGAGAATTGGCCAGCCTGATGAAATCCTCTTTGGGAAAATACTCCAGCTGCTTGTGCAACACAGGAGGGGGCAGCTTGGTTATCTTGTAAAGAAGGCCTGAAAACCATGTTTTCAGTCCAGGGAGTCTAACATTGTGGGAGTCAGTTCTTAGGCTGGCAAATACCCCCCACCAAAGGCATACAATGGCCCAGTGGGGGGTTGCCAGGTGTGCACTCTGTGCTGCTATTTCCCTTCTATGTTCTCTTTCATTATTATGTCTATCAATGCTCCTTATGGCTCCACTCCCCACTGGGATATGCCACAAAGAGTCTGCAGGGAAGAATCTTGACCTGTCATGTTAAAAAAAAAATTGTCATAAAGGGGAAAAATTCAGTGTTATAAAGAAGAAAAAAATAATAACTTTCTCCAAATCCTCTTAAAATTCTTCATTTCTATACCAATTTCCCTAAACTACATTTATCCTGGGCCATCAACACATTCACCTCTGCTCCAACCTTTTTCATTTATCTATCATTGAAGGAATTCATTAAGCAACAAGGAAAGAGAAAAGGATGTAGAAGGGTCATGATTAAAGTGGAGAACAGAAGATGAGGTTGGGATGGAGATGGCCATTGTCTTCCTAGTATCTGAAGAATCATCATAGGAAAGATAAATTGGATTCATTCTATTTGGTCCCAAAGAAAATGATCAGAAATAATGGGAGGAAGTGGCAGAGAGGCAGAGATCATCTCAACAAAAAGAAAACCTCCTAAGAGTTAGGGTTGTAGAAAAGAGGGAAGAACTATTTCCTTAGTCACTGAGTTTTCCATCACTGGCCATCCTTCAAGCAGAGACAGGATACTTTCTAGTTAGGAGTGCTATAGAAAGAATTTGTTTTCAGATGGACATTGGATCTTTTGCAACTCTAAGATTCTGATAGACCTTTCTCTGTCTAGGTGAAGTCATTCCATATATTTTCTTGAGGTCACTTCTGAGGTCATTTCAATATAATTTGAAAATTATCACATTTCTCTCTATCAAGCAAAGAGTACAGACTTCACATTACAAGCAAGAAGGGTGCAAGTATACTAGAGGATGGTGGATATTTGGGTATTCAGAAAATAAGATATAAAAATACAAAGAGTTTGGCAGGCTGTTCCATCCTTTATTTATGTGGCCATTATCAAAGAAATTAATGACTGGAGTTAACACCCTTAAATTTTATCTTTGAAAATAATCAAATTAAAGACAAAGAAGCCAAATTTCAAGCATACCTGGCTTGTACCTTAGATAGTTCCGTGAAGAGGAATTGCCACAGAGTTCTATGAATCTCTGAAACTGGAGCAGTTTCTAATGGTAGCTAGAATATCAACTCAAACTTTTTTGAGATGATAAAGATATCCTTGACAAAAATGGATGCTCCTCCATCTTTACTCTTCTCCTTGGGTATTTGTCTAGGAGCCACTGCCCTTGCAGATGTAGGGCAATTCCAGGAAACTGACTTTGCACCAACCCAAGGCCTTACAACAAAGTGCTCCGTATACATGGTGTTCCACATAAAGCCAGTTGCTGAAAGGTAGGATCTTTCCAGAAGGCAAACTGCCATGGGCCAAGTTGCCTTTGACACTTTCTCATGTTTTCAAAAACAAGGTGTTGGGAGTAGGGACAAAAATAAGAGGGGAGCAATAGTAGCCTTGAATCTATCTAGTATTTTGTACTGTGAGAACATGACTCACCTAAATTCTTTGCCAGACTTGCAAAATGTATGGAATTTTCCCAAGGTCTATTATACAAGGAGTCAAACATTCTTCAATAATATTGTGGTTCTAAAAGCCTCACATATCTCCTGCTGAATGCAGCTGATGAGGCATTTGATCTGCCCAGTAGCAGGAGGCTATGATTTTTCATCCAACCTTGCCTCCTGTCCCACATAACTATAACTGTTGCTAATATTATGTTAAATGTAGCAGCTCACAGATTTTCCCTACCAGATCAGTCAGAATTCTTTACAATGATTATGAACATTAGTAGCCAACAGGAACATCTGGTAATTATGAGGACTTTAGAAAAGATGTGTTTTAGCCAAGTGACTCACATAAGAAACTCCCTCTTTTTTTTTTTATTGCATTCCAGTGCCACCCTCCCTCTCCACCATCCTTAGATCGTGAAAAGAAAGAGGAAAAAGAGGGGGAATCACTGAGAAGCAGCATGCAAGGGCAAGTTTGAGAGGTTTGCTCCAAAGCACTCAGGATGAAGAAAAGAGGGAGATCTGTTATGTAGATCAGATAGGAAGATGCTCTGGGAACAGACAGGATGACAGTAGTGCAGCAAGATCAGTTAGACATCTGTGAGAAAGCTGAGGTCAGTCATGGAGTTGGGGAAAGGCTGCAGGCATTCCTGAGGAACAAAGAATCCAGAAATCTACAGGAGGATTAGTCTATATGAGTGAATGAGAAGTCTAGGTTCTAGGAAGTGTTTCCACCAGGCTGGCTTCCAGGATTAGCTCAGGCACAAAGAAGAAGAAAGGAAGTTGTGCAGAGAAGAGGTTGGAGATAATTGAAAAGATTTCCCATAACCCCTTCACCCGAGGCAAAGGCTGCCTAAGAAAGAAGCATACTAACCTTTCCAAGGTGTCATGGCTGTAGTTTTCTCTTCTAAAAAAAAAATTAAAAACAATCCACTGTTATTGTAGAAAGAGATCATTTTGTCTTCAGATGAGTTCTTTGGGGAAAAGCTTTCCTAAGTCAGACCAGCCTTCATTTCTCTCTTTCTTGCCTCAAATGCATAAGTAATGAATGATTAGTAACATGGCTCTTTTGCACACTCTCTTCAGGTTTCTTAGGGGTAGGCAGGTGTTTGGGGGAATAGAGAAGTGATGTTAGATGAAAGAGCTTTCACATTAGACTACTACAGATATAGATCTTATCCTATAGCATCTTTTTGTAGTGTGTTAATGATAGGAAAATGAGTAACTATCTTCCTTTAATGAAGAATATTAGTGGGAGATAGTGAGTTGTTACTGAGAATATACAGAAGAAATTCTTTGGAGATGCAAAGGCTCTTGGGTTAGGCTGTGAAGAACCTTTGTGATACAGACTTAATGTGTTAGGAGAGCCAGGGTGGTTGCATAACCAATGGCTTCAGTGTAGTCAGTACCTGCAGAATTACCTGCTGGCCTAAAGATGCCCTGTCACAGTGCACTCATACTGTAACCTTATACTTTTGTGGCTGATAATGGGGAGGAGAGAAACAGAAGTTTATAGAAACAAATTTTCCAAGCTTAATCCCTAGGACACAGGGTAAACAGAGATTTTTTGGACTGTGTGGACAAGAGGGGAGAGAGTAGAGTGTATGGTAAGAAAGAGGAGTTTCTTTTATTAAAAAAATTTTTTTGATCATGTTGGAAATGTGGCATGGATGTTTAGCAGAGAATCTTCCCTGTGCTTACTTCTAGTGTAATAGTGACTGAGTCCATAGGAAGCACCAGAAAGGTAAGTATTTTGAAGCAGGTAGGTAGTATAGAGGAACACATGTTGGAATTGGAGGCAGAAAAACCTAGGTTTGAATTCTGCCTCAGGCTCACAAGTTTTGTGACCCAGAGCAAGTCAGCCTCTCTGTGCTTTCATTTCTCATCTGGAAAAATGAGGGATTTGGATTTGTTGGCCTTTAAAGACTCTTCTAGCTCTCAATGTCTGAAAGCATTTAAAAAGAAAAAAGAAAGCAAAGCAAAACAAAACAAAAACAAGGTTAATCTTGTATTCCAGAGTAGAATTGGGGAAAAGACTTACAAGAAATTTGGGTTCTTCTTATTCAGGTTTTTTTTCCCCAAAAAGCTCTAGTTTGAGAGACCACTTGAGAGAAAGGTAAAATTCTTTAGGGTCTACTGAGACGAGAAAACACTAATTATTTTTGTCTCTGACTTTCCCTATAATTGTACTTGGGCTAGTTTAAGTAACAACATTATAGCTCCATCAGCTAAAAAGAGTTTTCCTCAGGAAAAAATTAAACTGTTGCCAGAAAATTCTTCCTTCTATCTAACCTAACCTCCTCATACTATAGATAAGTCTGTTTCTTTTGGTTGAGACTTCAAAGAGGAATGATAAATGATGGTTACCAAAAACTAGATAATACAAGCCTGAATTCTGTTGGAATGCCTATGGCTCCAGAAATATTAGGATCTCTGGAGGCTTCTGAGCCAGCTCTGGTCATCTGCAAAGGCTATGAATGACATTTTGGCTACTAAAGAGACTTGAGGCTGGCAGTTCAAACATGCATTCTGTTGCCAAGAATGTGAATGAATTATAATTGCAGCCTTCTCATTAACTACAGGATGAAGCCAAGCTGGGGGTTGGGAGGAAGACATAGGCACACACACACACACACACACACACTCACACACACATACACACACACGAAATTCCAAAATAAAACTCTCCCCTAGAATACTGCTGAATTGGTTGGCCATCATGCTTTCACAGAGGGATCTCTTTCTAATCCTGGAAGGTCATGTCCAATTTAAAGTTTAACTCAAAGATGGTTTCAAAAATGAAAAGTCCCAAAGTCTTTCTTCATGTCAAGATATCCAAACCTCTAGGAAAAGAACCAACTTTTGTAATGTTAATACATGTGCCAAAGAAATGCTAACTGCTAGAGTGCCAGATCCAATTAACTCTCCTCACTCCTCCTTGGGGAGGCCCTGATAATAACTCCCTGCTGTAATTGTGTCCATGAGACATACGGAGTTTACTCTGGTTCCAGATTCTCTAATAAATTGGTTTGATGGTCACAAGACTCACAGGCATTAATCAGCAGACCTTTCCTTGTTTGCTGATACCATCAAAGCTGACTTAATGCCTTGGTGAGAAGAGACAAAGGGCAAGAAGATGAACCAGAAAACTTACCTGCTGGATAAATGAGTGGTAAATGGCCCTATTTCAGAATTTCTTACATAACACTCAAGAAATCTGGTACCGTCAAATACTAACGCAAGTGTATGGTTCACAATCTGTTGCATTTGTGTAAGGGACAGTGAAGAATGAGAAGCTGAGGAGTTGAATACTCTTGTCAAGAACATCCTAGATCACTAGGGCATTGAGTTGTAAAGCCACCTGGAGTTTCACATACAAAGCTATGCCTTCTGAGAGCCTCTCTGATACATATTCAATAAATCTATGTCATACTTCACAAATGAGATGAGCAAAATTTGAAGGTATCCTTGAAGAGAACCATGATTCTCTAGCGTATTTCAAGCCTACTAAAAATAACCAGTAAACATAACTGCACTAAATAAGGCAAATTCTATAACATAGAAAGCTGGTTGAAAAAATGGGATGTAGTGGACAGAGTATTGAACTTGTGTAGACCTGACTTCAAGACAGAAAGGAAAGGGAATAAATAATTAAGTACCATGTGCCAGACACTGTGCTAAGTTTTATAAAAATACCTCATTTCATATTTGTATAGGTTTGCAGGAGCAAACCACTTAAACATTCCCGTATCTCAGTTTCCTCATTTTCAATTGGAGATAATAATACCAGTAGTATTTATCTCACAGGGCTGTTGAAAGGATCAAACAAGAAAATGTATGTAAACTTTTGAGGGGTAGTGAGCCTTAAAGTGCTATATAAAGTTTTCATCCCTCCCTTCGAAGAGCCCTGTGGTCCAGAAGAAAATCTAAGTCACAAAACAGATAAAAGTCAACCGTGCAAAAGAGGAAAGAGTATTGGAAGATTTGGATTCACATCTAGGTTCTGCTACTTAGGAGCAAGAAGTGTGATCATTAATAAGTTACTTCAACCTCTCTGAAATCCAACTTTCCTCATCTGTAAAATGTGGAAAATAGTATTTGTGCTACTTGTCTCATGAAGCTGTTGTGTAAAAAGCCCTTTGTAAACTTTAGAATGCTAAAAGAAATGGGAGTTCTTGTCAACCTTCTTCCAGTCTTATTTCTAGAGTTACTATTACCCATTCCCCCATTCACAGGAAGGATTTGGAGATGAAAAAGGAAAGAGAATATTTAAAAGATAATAGAATTTTGAAGTTGAGAGGTACTGAAATTTAGCTTATCCATTTCCCTCATTTATACAGACAAGGAACCTGAGGTCAAGTTAAATGATTTACCCACATTCACTCAGTTAATGAGTTAGTGGTAGGGTCAAGAACAGAAACAAGGTGTTATCACTCCAACCCAGGGTTCACTATATAATGTTTTGTTTTGAGATAGCTTTGACAGAAAATACTTCTTCATTATGGCTGAGGCCACACTGGATCTGAATGGTCTTTAAAGGGGCTTTCAAAACTTCCAGATAATGAACTTAGGGAGTGAGCTATTTGTTCAGAATTAACTTTTTTTTTTTTTACCTTGGACAAACTCCAAACCTCTACAGGAGCAAAACTAGCAGCATCCATCTGCTTGCCTGGTTCATCTCTTCAACACAATTCTATCTGGGGCCATCTCCAGTCATCCTGATCTATGTCTTGCCCCTGGACCCAGATGGTTCCAGAGGAGAAAGTGAGGCTGATGATTTTGCACAACCCTGACTCACTTAAATCCTATTCATTTGCAAGTCATGGAACCACCTTCCTCACATCATGGTCCTCTTCAAGAACTAAGGACAAACAACAACAACATAATTCTATGTATAATCTTTGCCCCCAGAAAGCCTCTTTTCCATAAATGTTACTCTTTTATCTTTTCTTTTTCTATTTCATCTTTCCACCTGTGCACCAGTTGTGACTACAATATGTACAAAGATTTACCCCAACCCTGAGTCTCTACATAATATCAATTTCCCTATCTTTCTATCACACTTTTTTCCTCTACCTAATTTCTTCCTCTGATTCCTCACTTTTTTCTCCTTGATCCCTCTGGCCAGTAAGTCACTTGGGATGCTGTTTTTTTGTTTGTTTTTAATTTTGGTTTATTTTGTTTTCCAACCAAGATAAAAGGGTGAGTGAAGGAGCAAGTTGGAAAAGGAGACCAGATTCTTCCTACTTCATTCCCTTGTAAATTAGCCTTTCTTCATGGCCTTGGCCATCAGTGCCATCCCCTTGAATAAAGAATTTAACATGTATGCACATTAATACACACAAACACATGTACACACACTCCTCACACTCTTCTCATCACAGCATATTTTCCCTCTGTGTTCATTGTAGATCCAGTGTGTAGTTGAAGTTAATGGTCACCTACCATCAGAGATTATGGGGCCAAGCAAGAGTTCAAGCAGGACTTAGATGACAGAGAGGAGAGGGAGAGAGATGCAAGAGTCATGCAAGGAAAGTGGAAAGAAAAGGAGGGGGGAAAGGAGATGATAAAATGAGTTAATATACCTCTTAAAACCTCAGGAGGAGGGGAACCTTACCTCTCAGCTGACATCTTGAGAGGAGAGGAATAGAAACAGACCACAATGCCTGCATCTTATTGATTTGGAGGTGGGCATTTTTTTTGGTTTTGTTTTTTTAGAATTCAATCAAGCAATGATTTTTTTCCTTGCCTTCACTTGGAGGACCTGGGCGTGAACAAACTACTGAGGCTGATGTGTTTGTCTGAGGTCAAGACCCCTTGTGGAATTTTTTGACTATTCCATATACACTGTGTTTCTGCCCTGCTGGTGAGATGCTGTCAGCAGTCTCCTGTCCAGCAATTGCTTAGTTCTCTATTTCAGAACTATCAAGTGTCTCACTATCCCCTACTGTTTCATACTTATTCCTCCTTTTTTCCTCAGGTTAATTTTTTTGTTTTGGACCTGAGAAGAGAAGGCTATTTCTTCCTTTTCCCGTTCCCCTTCCTGTGGCTGTGCTGGCACCAGACAATAAATAAATGCACAAACAAATAAATAAATGATCCTAGAAATGGACCTTCCCTGGGATTCCCACCAAGCTCCCTGTAAATCCCTCTGATGACCTTCCATCAGCCTCCATGCAATCTCAAACATGGGGATCCCAGGCCATGGCAGGGTGGGGGAATGGGAGCTTAGGGAAGAGGAACAGGAGAGAAGGGGACAACATAGAGCAAGAGCAATACTGACCTTGGAACAAAGCTGAGCTTGTGGGCTCATTAATTTCTAAACCAGGTGAGGGAAAGATGGAAGAGAAAAATGAAAACACAATATATATTTATATACAGTACCTATATATTGATTATATATAGTTTGTATACTGCCTCACAAACACGTTGAATTAAAAAAAAAGGAATGGCATGGTGTGAGGCAAGGGGAGATAGCAAGGATATGAAAAATGAACATAATGCAGCATGAGAAACAGTGAGCATATCACAGAAAGCTGGAGCTTGGCATTCATTCCTGCTGAAAGTGACCACTCTCCACTCTTTGCCATATCCCACTCCCCATAAGTGCAGATGGGTTTGCTCTTTGTTTTTGCTGGGCTGGTGATGATGAGTTGGTGGCAAAGGGTCATGGCCCCTGTGTTGCTTCCCTTCCTACCTCTACTTAACTCCCCACCCCAAGCTGTGACCTAACTTTAGGAACCCATAGGCCCCTTATTCCAAATTCTCATGACAAGAATGTCTCCTAACGCTGAAGTCAATTGTCTTGGGAACAGATCTCCAGAATTCCCTTACAAAATCCCTAGGACCTAAATTGGCTCATGTATTTAGAAACCACCCCCTTCACAGGACAGGTGGGAACATTCTAGGTTCATGGCCATAAAGGGAGGCTACACAGCAACGGTGCCCCTTTGCAGTTCACTGGGGAAGCATGCTAATGTCCAGATCAGGTAGGAAGAGGCTTTGGTTAATGAAAGAATTGATGGTGAGATGACTGTAAACTGTCTGGCTTGCTGGGATGCTGCAGGGGGACAAAAAAGTGACAAAAAACAAAACAAAACAACTCAACTCCATAAAGAAGTTACTACATTTTCCTGAAATGAGATGCTGCTAAGAACTAAGGGCTCTTTTGGAGGTATTAAGTGATGTAGGAATTTCCCAGGCATGCCTACACTATGATATTTCCTTGAACTAAGACTGTGTGCTTCCTAAACAGTTCAAGATCCAACCCTAACACTAAAGCTTTGGTGCAGAAGACCACACACAGTCATCAAACAATATAGCAAAAAATCACATTGAGGACACAATGGAAACAGAGTACTTGTGAAAAGTCATCAAGGACATGTCTCAAAGGGATAGGCCTCATAAGTAAATATGGGTTATGTAGCTGTTGGGGGAGAGGTGGTGAAGTTGGTAAGACTTTTAAAAAGAAAGGAGACATCTTTGTGTATGTTGGAGACATTTTGTTTTCTATGATCCAATACAAACTCCTCTATTTGGCATTCAAAGCTTTCCCCAACTTGGTTCCAACTGACTTTTAGAGGCTTATCATGCATCATTTTCCTTCCTGTACACTTGGTCCAATCAAGCTAGCCTTCTTGCTATCCATCATACATGACATTGCCCCTCTTGCTTTAGTGTCTTTGCACAAGCTCTCTACAACACCTAAAATGTCATCTCTCCTCACCTTTGCCTCTTAAATCCAATGGTTCCTTCAAAGCTTAGCTCAGATACCACTTCCCATTTCCTACTTGAGGCCTTTCTTTGTGCTCCCAGCCACTAACTCCTGACCACCCGCCTGCACAGCATTTATTTTCTATACACATATATTTACATGTTGTCTTTCCAGCAGAATATAAGCTCCTTGAGGGCAGGCACTTTTCCTTTTTTACCTCTACACATCCCTAGCATCAAGCACATTTACTGGTATAATATGTGCTTCACTATTGGTTAAGGGAAAACTATACTCATCTGTATCTTTTCTTTTAAATGACCATGTCCCCAGAATCAGGAAGGAAGTTACCTAGCAAGTTGTTGATTACATTTCAGTCTTGCTTTTTTTTTTTTTTAATTAGAGGACTTACCAACTCTATAAGGGGTCACCTTTTAGGGAGACCTTGCAACCTTAAAGCCTATAAAATGAAGAGCGTAGATACGAGTACTGTACTTCTGGGGTTTGGAGAGGTGAAGACTAAACTACCACCTTCCTGAAGTGAGATAATAGTCTGCAATAGAGATTATTAAATTTCTGTTTTCTGACCATGATGGAAGGGAAGATTTGTTTTTGAGATTTACATATTGATCTCATTGATTGATTAGAGCAATTGGAGATTCTTAGGAAAATAGGCATTGCACAGCATGCACTAGAGAGAATCATTGCTAAGCATTTCTCCTTACTTTGTCTTGATGGACTCATTCTAGACATCCTTCACAAGTAAATACTTTTGTTCAAACTCAAGGCAGCTCAAGCCTGGGATATGGTAAGGGAAAAGAGGTAATAGGCCTTCATAGGGACAGCATTTAGCTCAAGTATAGGATATAGTAAGGAAAAAGAGATAATATGCCTCCACAGTGGCAGCATTTAGCCTTGGGGACCTCCAGAGGAAGGATCAGGACCTCTGGATTTAGGGATCCAACAATGCTCAGCCAAAGGGCAGGTCTGAGGGCTTTGTGGATTATGCTAATTCCCCGTTGCTGCCTTAGGATAGAATCCTTTACACACTGGTCTTCTGGAAAAAAGAAAAGCAGACTTAAATATGCATCTCAATACTCCCATTTTCTCTCGCTACCAGATTTTCTTTGTTTCATTTATTTTTCAAAAATCATTTACTCCTGTTTTGAAAGAAGCCTAGTCATTGAGGAGATATGAGAAAGCTCATCAAAGTGGTACTGCGTACATCCTAGTAGAAATGTCCAGAGGACTTGGGAGGATGAAGACAGGCCAAAAGGTGGAAATAGCAATGGAAATATGTTGGGGAAGAGACTGGGGGACAACTCCAAGAGAAGGAGGAAATAACCATTTCCTCCTCTCAGATCTTGGTCCCTTTGGTTATGTCAATATCCACCTGCTTAAAAAAAAAAAAGCTTGTCAGAAGGGTTGTGCAATTGTAGCTGTCCTCTTATGGAGGTTCATCAGAATGAATTGTCACTCTCATTAGAGCTGTCCATATTCTGATAAACCAGCTCTGGGATTAAAGATGGGTCTCTCTCTATTCCTCCTCACTTTATAAGACTGTTAAATGGATTTACTTTATATTTGGGGTAAGAAGCAAGCTGATTAAAATATAGTTTGTAATCTGAGATGTGTGGATGCAGCAGGGTTGTCTACTTGTCTTTCACAAGCAAAGAGCAGCTTGCTTTGGTAAACAGAAAAGAGAGTTTTTCCCAAGGTATGGGATTGTTGGCAACTCTTAACAGAAAGTTGACTTTAATAGAATCATAGAATCCTAGAGCTAGAAGCAACTTGAAAAATAACTAGCCAAACATCTACCTGAATAAGAGTCAGAAACAACAATCTTGAGAAGTATTTGGTCATCTGGCCTCTGCTTAAAGACTTCCAGCCTCTACCCAAATGAAGTACTTCCCAAGGCAGCCCATTGCACTTATGGACAGCACCAATTACTGGGAAGTATTTTCTTATACTGAACCAAAATCTGCCTCTCCAAGTTTCACCCATTACTCCTAGCTCTGCCCTATGGAGTCAAGCTAAGAAATCTAATCCCTCTTCCAAATGTCAGCCCTTAAGAGATTCAAAGGCATCTATCATGACTCCCTCCATATTCTGTTTGCTAGATTAAATATCCCCGGTTCCCCTGACTAATCTTTTAGTGTGGTCTCTAGTCCTCTTACCGTTTTTCCAACCTCTTCTGGTTGCACTCTAACCTGTCAATGTCCTTTCTAAAATGGGGTAGACAGAGCAGGACTATCATTATGCATTAATTACAAAGTATTATTACTGCAGATGTGGCCTGACCACACAAGAGTACAGATGGACCCTAACCTTCCTCATTCTGGATACCATTCTTTGCTTAATGCCATTTAAGATTACATTAGCTTTTTATCTGTCATTTGACACTATCGACTCATAATGAACTTAAAATATACTAAAATCACCATGCCCTTTTCCCAGAACTCTTGCAAGACAGTGCTTCCCTCATTCTGCACTTGTAGTTATTTTTACATTTACTCCTATAAAATGTCATCTTGTTTGATTTGGCTCATTAGTCTAAATGGATGAAATGCTTTTGCATCCTGATTCTGTTGGTCAATGTGTTGGCTATCCCACCTAGCTTCGTGTCATCTGCAAATTTGGCAAGCGTGCCATCTATACCTTTGTCCAAATCTCTGATAATTATCTTTGATAGAAGGACCAAGAAAAAGCCACAGGGCACTTAAATAGTGACCTCCCTCTGGGATAGCTTTTCCTTTCTTCCTTTTTCCATTCTTTCCCTTTTAGCAGTTTCTCAGAAATCCTTTCCTTACATTTAGTTCTTCTTCTCACCCCAAAGCTTAGCAAATAGTGTGATAGAAATCAGGACTTTCATAAAAGGCAGAGAGAACTTGATCCTGTAGGGTCCAAGGTTGCGGAGAATTTTTACAATCACCTAAGCTTGAAGGAAGAATGAAGCAAGTATCTGAATCCCTGGAAATTATGCTTGGTGACTGGGCATTATGAAAATGCACTCAGTAACATTTCTGGAGGTTGTTTCACCATTGAGAGAAGTGCAGGAAACCCAACCTCCATCTTCACGTTGTTGTACATAGGGGTCAGGAAAGGAGATACACTCACCTGACGCAGACACCAACACAGCTGGCCAGGGGTGTAATGAAGGAATAGCACAGTGACTTGCACATATTAAGTGCTTGATAAATATTTTTTGAATGAATGAGTGAATGAATGAATGGATTTTAACCATTAATCAGGATAACAGACCATATAGACCATTCTTTATTCTTTTAGGCAACTTCCTTGAAACAAATACAATTCCTGAAAACATCTCATTGACCACTATCTTCTCTCATGAAAAATGAAGTTATCTAGAATCCTAAATGTCTGATTCCTTTGTCACAAATAAAAGTCAGTTTCCCTGATGATACTCCTTCTAGAGTAAACACTGGGAAAGGGGATTGTTTGCCATTTAGCGTGTGACTCTTGCTTGAACAAGAGTTGTTTTGTTTTGTTTTGTTTTATGGATCATCCACTGTGTCTCTTACACATAATCTGCTCTTCCCCACTCCATCCTACCACACTCTTCTTACCGCCCTGATCACAGGATCTGTATGATGAGGAAACTTGGTGTTTGGATAGCTAGGCTTCCCTAACACACTTTTACCCATCTTCGAGCTCTTTAGACAGGCATGTGTATATGTTTGTGTTTCTCTCTGTGTGTCCCTTCTTATATCCTATCTGAATTAAATTCTATGGTCAACACTTTTACCCTCTGCCTCTACCTCCCTTTTCTTCTGTCCACCATAAGTTGTCACCTCCCTGTCCTGCCTGGGGTTCTGTCTCACCAAACAGTGTGATGCTGGCATTAGTGTGACCTAGGTTGTTGGAGGCCACACAAGTGTAGTTCCCGTAGTCATGTTCAGAGACGTTGAAGAAGATGAGCTTTGAGAGGAATGGTCTGTTTTCAACTTTCACTCGCTTCTGCCCGCCAACCAGCCTAGGATAAGCAAAGGAGAGAAAGAAAGAGAGAGAAAAGAAGAGAAAGGGAGATGGTCAAAATTTCATCATCTGAACAAGACATTTTGGAAATGTCCTGTCATATTCTGCCCTCTAATGATAACCATCATTCCTCCTACTCACCTAGAGTGTGATTTCTTGTACATCGATACATATTTCTATTTTGGTTTATTTTTCTACCCTGAAGACATTAACGGTTAGGTGGTCATCTTCAGGTTTGGGTTATGCAGTGTGTATCCACGATGTGCATATATGGGAAAACTTACAATGTTATACATACATATATGTATATATACATATATATACACACACAAACACATATATTTCTTAGAAAATAAGAGCTACTACTTTTGATAGTCAACTAATCAATAACTAATACACACCATCTAGAATAATGTTACTTTCATAAGTGCTCAAAGCATAGACTTTAATGATGATGATAATGACAAAGATTATAAGAAAAAAATATCCAGAGGGGATGAAGTGAACATTTGTATCCCCATGTGTTAGCGACATGATTCTTCCCCAGAGTTCAAAGCATTTTACCAATTATTTCATTTCCTACTCCCTCAGACCTGGAAGGAAGGGAAGGGGCAGAGGTTGTCATTCATCTTTCCTGTCAGAGAAACCTGAAGGGCAATGGGGTATATTTTCTAGGGGCACAGGCCTAGTGTTGGTGGAAGAAGGACAGGCAACTCATTTGGAGGGCTTAATACTGTCCTTAAGGTAGATATGGGATATTCTTCTGTTCATATCTTCCTGAGCCTAAATATAACTCTAGACTTGGAAAAGAAGTGGATATACTACAGAACCTTTGTGAGAGATATTTTTTAACCACCTGTGGGGAACAGGTACTAAAGAGGAATATTTAGGATCTTCCGAGAAGATGAGTTTA
This sequence comes from Pseudochirops cupreus, assembly GCA_028627135.1. Taxonomy (NCBI): domain Eukaryota; kingdom Metazoa; phylum Chordata; class Mammalia; order Diprotodontia; family Pseudocheiridae; genus Pseudochirops; species Pseudochirops cupreus. The sequence continues at coordinate 197,333,946 of CM053582.1, read as the reverse complement.
TCTTGCTGAAAGCTACGGAGAATGAAAGAGACCAATTCTTTTGAAAGTACTGTGTTCTTACTGGTCATACCAAAAGGCTATTACATGTTCCAGTTAGAGACATCTTGGAGTGAGGAAGAATGTTAGATTTGACTTAGAAAGAACTGGATTTGAATCCTGTCTCAGATACTTAGAGTCTTGCGATCCTGAGTAAATCGCTTAACCTTGCTGAGCTTCAATTTCCACAATTTAAAAACTGGAATAATAATATCATCTGCCTCACAGATACATGGTAAGGATCAAATGAGAAAATGTATGTAACATGTTTTGCAAACCACAAAGGGTAACACCAATGTTGTTTTTAAGTAATGTCTAACTCTTTTTGATGCTGTTTGGAGTTTTCCTGGCAAACATTTTCTTCTCCAGCTCATCTTACAGAAGAGGAAACTGAGGCAAACAGAGTTAAGTGACTTGCCCAGGGTCACAGGGCTAGGACATGTCTGAGGCCAGAATATTAGTCTTTTTGACTCCAAGTCTGGCACTCTACCCACTGTGCCACCTAGCTACCCCTATACCAATGTAAGGTATTATTAGTAATAAAGAATCTCCTATTGTCTTTACTTCTATAAAGTGTATGGAAATAGAGTGGGAAAAGGTTTAAGGCAATCTTTTGCCTGTTTTGAAGCAATTTTTCTGTTCATCCTCAGAATATGTGCCTACACTATGGGCAAAACCATGAAAGGAGAACATGAGGAACTCAGCAAGAGACTCAGGGCACTCTTGGTTCACTTAGCAGGTGTACGCAGCCTGCATATGGTTTGAATGGATTAGATGAACCCGTACAAGGTATTTGTCAAGGAAGCTAGCCAAAATAAAAGATTATCAAGTTCAATTCAACAAATGTTCATTAAGTTCCTGCTATTTGTTAATGTATTTAGAGTTTAAGAGTTTCTTAGAGGTCATTTATCCCAACACCTTCATTGTTCAGGTAAAGATAGTAAGGCCCACAGGAATAAAATAACTTGTCCAGGGTCAGAGAGGCAAGGTCATAGTGGCATACATAGCTAAGGCTTGAATTCGGGTCTTTTGATTTCATACACTGAACTCTTTCCATTGGACCACATTCTCTCTCATGCAAGACACTCTCTGGGACATTAGGTAGGACTCCACAGACAAAAATGGGAGAAAAAAAATAGTCCCGCATCAAGTAAATTCTAAATGTATCCCAAGACATATAACATGTACATAAATAAGTAGGAGATAAAGTAATTGAGGGAGGGAGAGAGCTAAATCAATTGTGGATGGGGGAAGAGGCTTCTTGGAGAACATGGCACCAGAGGCAAAAAGAATTCTGAGAAACAGAGATTAGGAGTGAGGGTATTCCAGTCATTGGAGACAGCTTGTGTAAATACCCAGAGGTGGAAGATGTAAGGTTAAATTCTGAGACTGGCTAATCTTCCAGTTTGGCTGGAATATAGAAATGCTTGAAAACAAATAATGTGAAATAAGGCTGGAAAGCTATCCAGGAATTCATGGCCCATCAAAATCTGGCTGCAACCTAAGGGGTTTGTTTTTTTTTTTTCTTATACTGAATAACTTGATGTTTTTGAGCAAAGAACTGACATGATCAGACCTATGTCTTAGTAAGGTTATTTCGGCAACTGCACAGAAAATGGATAAGAGTGTGGAGAATTTAGAAGAAGGAGAACCACTAGGGATTACTAGAACAGTTGAGAATGATAAAGGCCTAAATGAGGGTGGTAGCCTCCTGACCAGAGATGAGGGGAAGACGCAAGAGACGTTGCAATGGTGAAACTCATAGGATTCAAGTAACTTTTTGGTTATGCAGGGAAGAGGGGCAGCTAGAGGAGAGGGAAGAGACAAGGGTAGCTTCAAGGCTATAAACATGATTGGGAAAATGACGATGCCTGAACAGAAATAGAGAATTTGAGAAGCTTGTAGGAAGAACAGAATTAGGGGAAAATATGATAAGATCTGTCTTAAGTCTGACATGCTAATGAAACATACAATTGGAGATGCTGAACAGGTAGTTGATATGGGACTGAAGTTTAGGAGAGAGATTAGGGAAGGAAATGTAGATTTTGAAGTCATCTGCATAGAAATGATGCTTGAACATGAAAGAGATGATGATATCACTAAGAGAACATTATAAAATAGATAGAAAGAAGGCCCATGGAGTGGAAATGAGTAATGATACAACAAAGGACAACGTTGAGCAAAGACAGGTAACCAATAGAAAGAGAACAAGGAAATGCTTGTATCATGGAAACCAAAGAAGGAGAAAGAATACAAGCTCTCATTCCTCCAAGGTATCAGGAAGGGAAGAGTTCAATATTCTGAGCAAACTTTGAACCCTAGTGGAAGTGCAGTAGGGGGGGTTAAATCAACAGCCTGGGGAGGCAGGGGTCAGGCACAAGAAAAGAATCCTGGCAATAGGGATTTTCCTCTGACCACAATATAGACTATGTAAATATGACACCACACAGAAAACAATGAAATTTGTGCATCACTAAATATCGAGTGAACATGTCATTCCTCCCTGTTTTAAAAATGTACAGACTCAAATTCCCAGGCATGATATTTGGACCGAGATCTCCCAGGGGACAACCCAGTAATTAAAGTTGTCCTGTTAAGGAGGCTGCTTTTTGCCAGCTAAGCACCCCTTTCCCATTTGCCATTCTTCCATCATCTATCAGGTGCTGAGGCATGCTTCACATCAAGCCTGAGCTGTGAATTGAACACGGGTTGTGTTATGAGGAGAGACACTAATCAGGAGGTAGGTTCTGGCTTGACAGCTCTGAAATGTCTTTAGCTAAGAGCAGTGTGGGGTGGCCTGACAGCACTTTACAGCACTTTGCAGCTCTTGGAATCACAGGCTTTTCCTTTCACAGTGTAGTTCCTCCCGTCTCCCAAGCCACTTTGTCCCCAGCCCCTCCTCCTTCTGGGGCTCTATTTTTCTCAATTCACCTCTGATCTTTCCCCTAGTTGATTTGTCCCTGCATCGAGGCAGCCCCTATTAAGTGTGACACTTGTTTCCTGTCTCCTGGATTGACAGTGCCCACAGGGAGGCTTGGATGTCTAGATCTATTGGGTCTGTAGATTGAAAGCCCCCACCATGACCCATCCAAAAACTGCCCACTAGAAAGTTTCCCCCAATTTGCTCTGAAGACGACCCACCTACCTATATTGAGAAAGAGGTTATTTCAAAGTGTTCCCTATCTACCTCCTCAAGGAAAAACTGTAGGTGTTCTGGTGCCTGTTTCCCTCTGCCCTGGCCGAGCTGCAGGCTCACCCCCCGACGTCATTTGGCAGATTTAGTAACATGAAAGAGTTTGTCAATGGCAGGAAACTCAAGATCAGCAAAGTTCTGATAAAGGCAGATGTCAAGAAGAATGACAACTCCACTCAAATGGAGGGAAATAAAATATATGGATAACAATAACTAGCATTTACATAGAACTTTAAGGTTTGCAAAGCACTTTGTTTCATCTGAGAGTTGAGAGAAATTATTATTTTGCTTTTAATAACCAATTCTCTAATTAAAATTAGGGCTTTGTTTCCTTTATTTCCTCATTTATCACCCAGCTTCTGGAGGTCAGTCAAACCAGTCAATCTTGGAAAGACATGGCTGATTGCTAAAATATCCCTAACACTCCCAAAATATGTTCCTAGAACTTGGGCAGGACCCCACCCAATTAGTGGACCTTGCTTCTGTTTAGAGAGTAAACAGAATCTAATCTAGGTTAATTCTTGCCTCAGGGAAATGACTCTTTGTTCTTGTACCTCTCCATTGGAGTTTAGGGTGACCCAGTTTTTGAAAGAGAAAACCAACCAGAAGGGTTTTACTAGAGATGGATTCCCCTGTCTAGATTGCTGGAGCTGGCTGAATCTCAAGATCAAGCTACATTCTCAGCAGGAGAAACTGAAGATTTCTAGCCCACCTCCTGTCCACCAATCAGGGCTGAAAGGAAATACCTTTTCCAAAAGTATATTAAGATATTTAGTCTCTCCATGGTTTGTTTTTTGTTTACCAAGAGAAGCCACTGACCATCAGTTTATTTATTGTTAGCCATTCTAATTAATAAATTGATTATTAATTACTCAGAAACTGTCTCTCAGGTTTTTCATTTGTCACAAAGTCATCAATACACTGTGAGGTAGGTATTACAAAATAGGAAATTGAGGCTGGGAAAGATTAAGTGATGTGCCCAATATCTCATAGCTAGTAAATGTCTGAGAAAAGGCTTGAACTTAGATTTTCCTGACTTGAAGTATGCATTTCACTGAGATACAGTGGTAGAGACAGAAAGACAGAGAAAGTGACAGAGACAGAGAGAGAGAGAGAGACAGAAAGAGAGAGTGGCAAAGACAGAAACACATAGAGAGACACAGATATGTGGAGAAAGGGAGAGAGATCAGAAAGGAAACAGAAGAGAGGAGAGGAAAGAAAAAGAAAGGAGATGAGGGGTACAGAGTAATGTAGACGAAAGAAGCATAAAATCCCTGTACATCGGCAGCCTTTGGAAACCCTCTCGTGTGATGCTCTCTTACCCTCAATTCCCCAGGAAATAACAGCAGATGGTGTTGCCCCTTCTACAGAGATAGCAAAAGATTGGGAGAAGTGAAAGGGGAGGTTTGTTTTTCTTTTTCACTTACCCATGACTGGCAATTTTTGCCTACCACAAGTTTTGTCTCCCTCAATATATTTGAAAACTTTTCTTTTTTCCTTTCATTTTCTTTGTCTTCATTTTTCCCCTTCCAGACAGAATCAAAATCAGGGAATGTGATTCAGTCAGATATTAAGGGGGCTTTCATTTTACCCTTCACCTCTGCCTCTAATTTATTCTGTGATTTCAGGAAATCTGCTTAGAATCCCCTTCTTGCCTCAGCTCCCTTTTCAGTTCTACCAGGAGAAACTTGCTAAAATGGGATTTCTGAGAGAAAGCTTTTTATTCACTGGAGGAGTATCACTCTTTGGGAAGATTAAGAAGCAGGACTTTTTAGTTCTATTTTTTGTTCGGCCCCAGCCCTCTGTACTTTGTCTGTGTTTTGGCTTATTCATTTGTAACTTGGAAGTTGTGCATTTGACATCCCTCACTAAGAATTTAGCTCAAGTCAGCTTTGATAAATGAAATAACTGGCTCATCATTTGGAATAATTTTAATGAGATTTGTGAATCTAATGGCAAAGTGGCTTGATGATAAATAAATCCCAAATCAAGTTTGGTTCAAGAAAGGAAATCATGACATAGCAGTAATTCTCTGAATAAGACAGGAAACTAACCCCCTTTCCCCCCTTTTCTAATCCATAGCTAACCTACAACCTCTCTTTCACTTGGTCACACTCTCCATTCTCTTTGGATTTTTCTTTCTGCTTCTGAGAACCCTTTCTTTGCCCGTTTATTGCTTTGTAAACTTAAGGCTCTTGACATTCTACCCTTTTAACTTATTGGAATGTTCCAGGCCTAGGCATTGGGTTTTCTATATGTCTAATTTTCCAGCTGCTTTACAATAGTTATTTGGTAATAGCAATGCTTCCTGCCCTTACTGGGCCTGGAGGACCCTGAGCTGAAAAGCCTCCTTACAACTCCTCACAGTGAGGAGTTTTAATATCTGCTAAATCACAACAAATACCCCAATAATGCCCACCACAATGGAGAGAACTAAAGGGCCAGATTTCCTCCACACCCCCTGCCATCTTTCTTCCTACTGTGACAGAACAGGACAGGCTACTACAAAGCCTGGGCTAAGTCAGGTCACTGACCCTTCCATACAAAGCAACTGATATTCTCTGTGGTTGAACGGCAGACCTATTAAGTTACTATGACTTCTTAGTCCCACCCAGCGTCTCCTTGTCCATCCCTAAACTCTTAATATAGCCTTGAGAATAAGTTAAAAATAGTCTGAGGCAGCAGACATCTTGCCTAGTTTTTTCACAGGATTTGTGGTACTTCTGGTAGCCTTTCTTTGTTTTGCTTTCATGTACCATGATTTTCTTCTGTTCATGGGCCACAGACAGTTGAGCCCAGGAGTAATAGAAGGGTCTAATCCCGGAATTCCAAGCAAAGTTTTAGCCCCTGGTGGCTTTTTTTCTGTAGAGAGAGAGTGAAGATTGGGAGCAAGCTTGACCAGAATTCACCTCTACTCATAAGACTGTAGCCTGCAGGCTAGGGGGCAGTTCCTCTTGGTCCCCAGTTAGATTGCTTACCTTTTGTCATCCTTGTACCACTGGAATTCTGCTGAAGGGACAGCAGATGCTTCACACTGTAGTGTTCCCTTTTGTCCCACAGCGACTCCTGTGCTCTTAGCCTCAGAAATGTAGGGTGGATCTAAAAAGAGAGAGAGAAAAGTACCAAGGGCATTCTGAAGATCAACTCTTACTGCACTTTGGCTTCAAATTCCCCCACCGGCCCTCTCCCTGACTAATATTCATTGCCAAACTCCTGTATACACCTATTTACACAGTTCCTTGTCTTTCAGGAGTTGTTCTCCTTCAGTCATTGTCTTACTTGGCATCACTCTCCACCCACACCTCTGCTGCAATACCTATTGGTTTAGTCTTCCTTGAAACACCTTAATTTACCAGTCAATTAAGAGTCATTTGTTTTGAGAATATTCTTTTAAGCATTTCACGGATGGGTACTGCAGACCTTAGGTTGAAAAGATCCCCATGTGATGATGCTAACCCACTCAATCCAGCCCAGAAAGAGGGGTAATGTGTTCCTCTCCTACTGCAGGCCATGAACAATCCATGTAAAAGACATCTCCTTTTGTCTGCCATATCCCCACACCATTCCCACTAAAATCAGGGTAGAGGGGAGCCTCTAAGGACACTCACAGTTCACGGTGACTTTGACTCTCCTCACCACTGGTGCTGCTACATCATTGGAAGCACTGCACTCATAGTCTCCAGACTGTGCCCGGGTGATGCCCTGAATTTCCAGGTACTCATCTTCACTCATGAAGCCAACAGCTGCAGGAAGAAATATGGAGATGTTATGAGACACAGTAGTGGAGGGAGAGGAGAAACTGAGATCAAAGAATTAGTAGCTGGAAGAAAACTTAGAGATCACTTGATCCAGCCAATCCGCTCTTTTCACAGACAAGAGAAATAAAATGATTTGTCCAGGATCATATTGGAGTAGTGGTTCTCAAAGTGTAATCTGAGGCTCCCTGCCCCAGATCCTTTCAGAAATTCCATGAGATCAAAACTATTTTCATAATAATACCAAGATTTTAACAAAAGAAATAAGTATGTATCAATAGATATGACTCACATATTAAAAGCTCATTGAGGTCCTCAATTCTTCTTGAGACTATAAAGGGGTCCTGATATCAAAAAGCTTGAGAAACACTGCAACTCTAGTGTTCTTTCCATAATACTACACTCTGGGACCAGGCTTAGGATATAAGATAGAAGGCTGGGGGCAAAATTTCCATAGTGTCTACAAAGGATTAATCATTTTTAAAGATTGGTCACCCCCAAATCATGAAATATCTCTGATCTCTCTAGCTTGCACTACCCTCTGATACTCCTACAGGTCCTACTACATTATTTGAATAACTACCAGCTCTGAGTACGATGCTTAGAGAATGGCTGGTCTGTAATACATGATTTGTCACTTGGGCTTTGAAGTATCATGATCCTACCAAACCACTAAACTCCTGGATCAATGACAGTACTCAGTTCTGGGGCACTATTATTTTTTTATTTGCTCATTTACTTTTAATTGACAAGATTCAGTTCCACAATCACTTGAGTTTCAGATTTTCTCCCCTCCCTTCCCCCCCATGGTGGCGTGCAATCATGTATAGGATCTGCAAATACTTTCACATTGTACAATAGTTTGGTCATATAGAAGGGTTGTAACCAATGAGTGATCACTGGGAAAAGAAAAAAAAAAGCAAAACCAGACATGAAAGAGAATGGTAACAAGTTCTGCTTCAGTCTCCATTTAAACTATAGTCTTTCTATATCTTTCTCTGAGTTTAGGTATCTCCTTCCATCCTGAGGCTTGTAGAGTTGTGTTTAGCTGTGCGTTGTTGAGGATAGTCCAGTTTATCAAGGTTAGTCATTATATGTATGATGTGTTTGTGATTGTGTATAGGTTTTGCCTGGTTCTGCTCTTCTCACTTAGCATCAGTCCGTATAGGCTTCTCCAGGTAATTATGAAGTCCATCTCCTTCCCATTTCTTATAGCACAATAGTATTCCATTACATTCATATACCATAGCTTGTTCAGCCATTCCCCAATTGATGGGCATCCCCTAGATTTCCAGTTTTTTGCAACCACAAAGACAGCTGCAATAAATATTTTTGCACATATGGGACCTTTTCCCACTTCTGTAATCTC
>CM053582.1:197296998-197325093 GCA_028627135.1 Pseudochirops cupreus | reverse complement strand
CACTTCCCTCTTAATCTTGGTTACATTGGCTTTGTTGGTACAGAAACTTTTCAATTTAACGTACTCAAGGTTATCCATTTTGCATTTTATAATGCGCTCCAATTCTTCTTTGGTCATAAAGTCCTTCCTATTCCATAGATCTGACAAGTAAACTGTTCCTTGCTTCCTCTGGGGCACTATTTAATGCACTGGCAACTATGTAGTAGAATAAATACTAGATTGAAATCAGGGGACCTGGATTCAAATCTTGGCTTTGTTACTTATTTGTGGCCCAGTGGAAGTTACCTCACTTTATTGTCTCATGTTCTTTATGTCATTGTCTCATGTTCTTCATCTATAAAATGAGAAGACTAAACAACTACTAAGATCTCTTCCATTTTTACATTCTATATCTCATATCCTATAATCTCACATTCATGGATGTGAGTCCATTAAAATAACTAAAGCAGTAGCTACCTAGCCATAAATGTAGACATAAAAAATGCATATAAAGAGTAAAAAACCTAAGGGTAAATGGCTCACATGAAATCATGGATGATAGGAGAGGGAGAAGGAGAGAGAAAGAGAGAGAGAGAGAGAGAGAGAGAGGATTTAGATGGGCTAAATTCAATTAGCAACCTATGGAATCAGTAACTATCCCATGAGGTAATTTACTTGAAGGAACCTCTTAATAGAGGGAACCTCTGTCCACATGCTGACATGATCCAACCTTAAGGCATTTTAACACCTAGAGGCCTAGAAAATAAACTTTGTCTCAAGTCTTTGCTGAGATTTGCTGTCTACTTAGTAGGGCAGTTTAGTGGGTACAGGCCAATAAGAAATACCAGTGAAGACCTATAATTTGCTTGTTATAATTTTCACTACCCTCTTTTTGAATACTGAGGTGTTTTGGTTTTTTTTTTTTTTCAAACTTTAACAAAACTTGTTGCAAGTCAAATTTCCAGGACCTGACCTACCAAGAAATTCTACCTCTACAATACCTAGTGGTTTTCCCTTCAATACCTTATATTGTAAGATATGATTGCCTTGTTCTGGGATAGGGGAAACTAGATGTCACTGGGACATAGTAGGTGTGACTTGTCTTCTTGGAGAATAAGATTCTCTTGTGGTGATCTGCTTATCTATATATATATTTTGTGATGGAGTCAAAGAGAATTTGGGCCTGGTCACGGGCTTGTGGGTTTGGGATAGAAGTTATTTCTCAGGCAATGGTATTCTTAAACATTTGTCTAAATTACTAATATTATGCTTTCTTCTTTGCTATAGTTCTCCAGTTGAAAGGAAGGAAAGGCCTCACCCAAGCTGTCAGGAAAGCATCTACCAACAAGACTTGGATATACAGAAAAATTTCCACAGTGACCTTTCTGATTCAAGGAGTGAATCAGCTCACTCCTGTAGCCCTACAGACATCTGCCCAGAAAAATCAGTGTCTTCTGAGATCTATGCTCTCTTTAGACAAAAGCAAACAGGGTTGACTGTCTCCAATAGATTCCCACAAGAGGAAACTGAAGTGGGTCACACCAAACTTAGATATGAGATAAAGGAAAGGGCAGTGACCAAAGCTTCTCCATCAAAAATTAAAGTTATGTGATTCTCCTACACCAGTATAGTCTGTCTACCAAGAAATATTCACCAATGGGGCTATCAGTCTTTGGGATAATGGAATAATTATTCTGATAATTGTCAGCATCGGTTATCTTCTGATGAGATTCTTTATATCAGTCAGTAATTATCCCTGAGGCATAATTACTAAAAGTTGCCATCTTAAATGTATGATCTTCACACCTGCACATTAGCTATTCAACTGCCAGTTTTCCACTGAAATAGACTGTAGATGCCCAAATATACAGTAATATTGTCCATATCTAATTTTTAATCTTTCTGAGGGTGACAGACTAATAGGTATACCAGGCATTAAAAAAAAATCTATGCTTGTTGACATGACATTCTTAGAAACTGCCCTCACCCAACAGCAAGGGGAGAAGAATGGAAAAAAAAATTTTCACATACAGGAGTTTTATAAAATTATCTTTCATTAAAACACCACTAACAATAGGAACTCTCCATCTGGTACCTGGGTCACATTGACCTTGTTAACAATCGCTGTAACATGGCTGGAGGTGATCATTCAGCACAGATTCAAGCTCAGAACAACTACTTCAAGAGAAGTAGTGCTTAATTAATATTGATGCAAAGTTATAAATAAAATACTAGCAAGGAAATTATAGCAATATGTCACAAAGGTCATACCCTATGACTACGTTGGATTTATACCAGGAATAAAGGAGTGGTTCAATCTTAGGGAAACTATCAGCTTAATTGACCATACTAATAATATATATGTATGTATGTATGTATGTATATATATATGTATATATATGTATATATATATATGATCATTTCAATAGATGCAGAAAAACTTTTGACAAAATACAATACTCATTCCTATTAAAAACACTAAAGTAATAAATTGAACTTCCTTAAAATGAAAAGTAGTAACTAAAACTATCAGCAAGCCTTATCTAAAATGATAGTTAGAAGCCTTCCCAGTAAGATCAGGGGTGAAGCAAGGATACCCATTATTACCACTATTATTCAATATTCTACTAGCATTGATGGCTGTAGCAATAAGACAAGTAAAATAAATTGAAGGAATTAGAACAGACAATGAGGAGAGAAAACTATTGCTCTTTGCAGATGATATGATGGTATACTTAGAGAATCCTAGGGATTCAACTAAAAATTAGAAACAACAACTTCAGCAAAGTTGCAGCATACCAAAATAAGCTTAAATAAATTATTAGCATTTCTATGTATTACAAAGAAAGTCTAGTAGGAAGAGACAGAAAGATATAATTGCATACAATGTAAAATACTTGGGAATCTACCTGCCAAGACAAACTCAGGAACTATATGAACACAATTACAAAACACTTTCCCCACACAGTCAAATCTAAACAACCAGAGGAATATGCATTACTCATGGGAAATTCAAGCCAATACAATAAACTTGACAATTCTACTTAAACTAATTTACCTGTTCAGTGATATATCAATTAAACTACCAAAAAATGTTTATAGAGCTAGAAAAAAAGTAATAAAATTCATCTAGAATAAAAGGAGGTCAAGAATATCAAGAAAATCACTGAAAAAAAAGTGAAGGAATGTAGTCTATCAGTACCAGATCTCAAACTGTATTAGAAACTGGTAATCATAAAAAACAATCTCATACTGGCCAAGAAATAGAGTGCTGTATCAGTGTAATAGATTAGGCACACAGTACACAGTAGTAAATGACCATAGTAATCTAGTGTTTGATAAATGCAAAGATCTTAGCTTTCAGGACAAAAGCTCACTATTTGCCAAAAATTGCTGGGAAAATTGGAAAATACTTTGCCAGAAATGAGGTATAGACTAACACTTCATGGTCATATACCAAGAAGATGAGAAAATGGGTATATGATTTAGACAAAAAAGGATGATTTAATAACCAAATTAGGAGCATGGAATATTTTATCGGTCAGCTCTATGGATAAAGGAAGAATTTATGACCAAACAAGATGAAGAGCATTATGGGATATAAAATCTATAATTTTTATGGTATTAAATTATGAGAAAATCAAATATTTATTTAGCATTTTATATTCGATTCCATTCCGTAATTTATTCTATTCTGTGATTGCCTGAGTCATGTTTCTTTGTGTCTGAATTAAGTTTAAAAGTTCATGAGCCCAGTAGTTCAATTTTCCTCTCTGAGTTAAGTTTAAAAGTTAAGTTTCCCTATAACCCACTTTAATTGAAAGAAAACTGTTATCTCTGTACCACTAGCTGCTCTTGTACAATTAGAAGGAATCTGTTGTTCTCGAAGGGTGCAGTTGGATGCCAGGGAGTCTGGTCTGTTATCTCTAAAACACTGACTGTCCTTCAAGAAAGTCTGATTTATTATTGCTTTGACATTAACTAGCTATGCAGATAGATACCACCAATGAGTTTACCATAGCAACAAGACAGAAGGAGGGACTCTTGCTTGTCCTGCATTCCAAATGTTCAACCAATAACATTGTTTTCCATCTGTGATGCTTCCTGTTCTTTGTTCTCTTGTATTTCCCCAAACCATATGAAGGTTAGTAAGCCTCATGTCATGGTCTTTTTGGCTTACAGAGGAGTTGAAAAGAACCTTTTTAATTAGGAATTGCTAGTCTTAGCAATACATTGTGCATAGAACTTTGCTCCTCAGTTTACCTTAATTTCAATCACAACAATGAAAAAGTTTTTGCACAAAGAAAACCAATGTAGCCAAGATTAGAAGAAATGCAGGAAACTGGGGGAAAATTTTACAGCAAATTTCTCTGATAAAAGTCTCATTTCTCAAATATATAGAGAATGAAGTCAAATTTATGAGAATACAAGTCATTCCTCAAGTGATAAATGATCAAAGGATACAAAGAGGCAATTTTCAAAGAAATTAAAGCTATCTATAGTCATATGAAAAAAATGTTTGAAAAAACTACTAATTAGAAAAATGCAAATTAAAACAACTTGGTGCTACCCCCTTATACTTATCAGATTGGTTAATATGACAAAAAAGGAAAATGATAAATGTCAGAGGGGATTTGGGAAAATTGTGACACACACTGTTGGTAGAGTTGTGAACTAATCCAATCATTCTTGAGAGTACTTTGAAACTTTGCTCAAAAAGCTATGAACTGTGCATACTCTTTGGCCCAGCAATACTACTACTAGGTTTATCTCCCAAAGAGATTTAAAAATAAGGGAAAGGACTCATTTGTACAAAAATATTCACAGCAGGTCTTTTTGAGATGACAAATAATTGGAAATTAAGGGGATGTCTTTCAATTTGGGAATGGCTAACCAAGTTGTGGCATATGATTGTAATGGAATCCTATTGTGCTGTAAGACATGATGAGAAGGCTGATTTCGGAAGATAAAAAAAGAACATGGAAAGACTTACACAAAATAATACAAAATGAAGTGAGAAGAAGCAGAAAAACATTGTATATAATAACAGAAACATCGTACAATGATCAATTGTGAATGACTTAGCTATTTTCAGCAATACAATGATCCAAGACAATTCTGTAGAACTTATGGTGAAAAATGCTTTCTACCTCCAGAAAGAGAACTGATAGAGTTGGAAAGCAGATCAAAGCATATATTTTTTTTATTTTTTTAATCTTTTCATTTTGTCTATTTTATTTTGCAACACAGCTAATATGAAGCTATGTTTTGCATGACTGCACATGTATAATGCATAGCAAATTGCTCACCTTCTCAAGGAGTTAGGAAAGAGTGGGAGGGAGAGAAAAAATTTTTTTCTTAAAACTTAAAAATTTTAAAAATGAATGTTGAAAATTGTTTTTATGTAAAATTGAGGAAAAAACAATAAAGAAAAAATAAAAGCAGAAATAGAGGACCAGAGGGTTTTTTTCCCTAATCAAACTAACCTGAACTTACATCTCCTTTACATTATTATTTTCTAGAACAACTTCTAATTTAGGGTGGGATGTAGACTTTTTTGGTGAAAGGATCTGTTTGTGCTTTGCTTCCTTTCTATCTCTCTGAAATCCCTCCCATTTCTGTAATATTCTAAAATCTTCTCTTGATAGCCCATCCCACATGCAACCTCACTGATGGTGCTTTCATGCCTGTGAGATCTGAGGTGAAAATAAGAAAAGGTGTAAAACCCCACTCCTTATACAACACCTGATCTGATTCTTGGGACAATTTACTGTGGGATCATCCTAGGCTTCTCCTTGTCTGGGTACCTAATTATTCTTCAAGATTCTGGTCATACTTTGTCTTACCAGTGACAATGTCACCAGTTAGGCCTTCCCTTGTGAGTTGGTGGTACCATATAAAGGGCCTACTGAGTTATTCCACTGGTCTATATGACTCTTTCCTCTATTTCTCAGCAAGAAGGAACCTCAAATGTATAAATGATATCCCATACTTGCAAAACTTATTCTCTTCCAGTAGAGTGAAAAGTAACTCGATATCTCAGGCATAAAGCTCATTGGATCACAAATTTAGGACTATAAGGGACGTCAGAGATTGCTTAGTCATAGGATCAGAGTTTGTTAGATTTAGAGCCAAAAGGCTCCATATAGCTATGTGAATGAAGCTGGACATGTCACTTAACCTCTTTCAAACTCAGGGTGCTCATCTGAAAAAAATGAGGGTTATAATAGTACCTACATGTCACAGATTTCATGAGAATAAAATGATATATATGTAAAGTGCTTTGCAAATCTTAAAATCCTAAATGAATACTCTTATTAGTTATCCTGCCCCTTCATTTTATAAATGAGGACCTGACATCTGGAGTAGTCAAGTAGCTTGACCAAAGTCATATGTGTTATAAGTAGTAGAGCCAGTATTTGAACCCAGATCGACGACTCAAGGAGGTCAAGTTAAAAGATTTATCCGCAGGAACATGGGGAGTAGCTATCCAAGATGATATTTTAACCCAGGGCCTCTGACTCAAGAACCAGTGCTCTTTCTAGCAGGAGTAACAAAAGAGCTACCTAAAGAGGAAAGAAGAGATGAAAATACATGCTATCTTAGTTCATTAGCAAATGAACTAATAGAAAGCAAGGATTGTATCTTCTGTTGCTCTGTATAGTATTTGGCACATAGCAGATAATCAGCATACTATCAACTAATGGTCCCAACACTGCACAGAAGGATTCAGTTGTTTCCAAGTGTTGGCCCTACTAATAGTATCAACAGCCAACTTTTCTTATTCAGTATTATTTTTCAATGCATCTTGTCCAAGTGCAGAAATATGTATGACCTTGATTGAAAGGAGAAAATTGTAAAAAGAACAGAAACTGAGAATTTTATGAGTTTTATTTTGTGTCATTTGGAGGAGTTGGGTTTTTCCCCCTGCCTCAGTCTCACATTTGTCAGATTTTTCCCAGCCAGGATACTATAATTACTGTGCAAAGCATCTCGGAGACCAGTGTCACACTTAATATTCCCATTAATTTTAAATGGTAGTCCTTGGTACATATGTGTGGCAATCAGTGTCATATTTTAATTAGGCTTGCCCTACACCATCTGAAATTAATAATAGCTCGAATTACCAGTGTAATTTATAAATTAACAGTGCCGTAGCATTAGGAAATAAATTAGCTCTGGACAGCTGTTTCTGGATTGAGCACCAATGTTGGAAAGATGACTTGTAGAACTCTAAGTCTCTTGGGAGACTGTGTACTCTACCACTGAAGCGAGAAAACAATAGGACAGACAGTCCTCTGGGCCTCTTGTTCTCCCCTCCCACTATGGACCACGTGGCTATCTTACCTCTCCTATCAAGCTGTCATTGTTAATAATATCACATTGTCTTTTGACTACGTTGAGTTTTCAGAGAGGAAGTTTATTTTTTTTAATGGACTATTCATGTGGCATTCAAACAAGTACTTTCCCCTGAGAAATTCATGTTTAGACATTCCTGGGCATACAGAGAAGTATATGAGTCTGCAAATCTGTGTATTTATAGAGTCTAGAAGCATGCAGCATATTATAGAGAAAGGCATGTATGTTAATGCATTCATGCATGTGTGGATACATGTGTCTATCATCCATCTATCCATCTATCTACTTATCTATCATCTATCTATCTATCTATCTATCTATCTATCTATCTATCTATCTATCTATTTTCTAGTGTTATCACCTTGCCTTTATAGACAGAGTGGAACTAGGAAGACAGAGTGTTGATGGCTAAGGGTATTTAAGAGACAAAACCTGCCCTAACTTAATACATTGAGTAAGATTTCTGCACTAGGAGGACTCACATTTAAGTCCTTTTATAAAAACCAAAGGGATTCTTCCTTAGTCTTTCTCCAACAATTCACAACTATAAAAACCTGTGATGACAGTATAAAATAAAGGATATAACAAAATGGATACATCTCCCAATAATTATTATGCATATTATATTTACGTTATGTGAGGCATCCACAGCAATGTCAGAGAAAAAAGAAAATTAGCCAACTGATCATAAATTTCCTTTTGGCTTTAAGTAGTGAGGATGGAAACTTTTCCTCATTCCGCTTAAAGAAAATATCAGAAGCTGAATTTATTGAAATAATAAATCAAATTATTTCATTAATATTGCTTGATCTTTACCCATCTAGGAAGATCTATGCCACTATCAATTGGCATGAAGAGTTAAAAAAGGATACAAAAAACAAACAAATAAAAAATCTACTGAGAAATTAATCCTTCAATGTTGAATGAAGTCTTTAATCAATAAATTCCCAAGAGAACCAAATTCTTGACAGATAAAATATAATTTGATTCCCTTTGAACAAATAGCACAGAATTAATACATTTTTATTTGGAATGCTGGGAGTTTTTTTTTAAGAAATACTTTCTTGGGGATAGAGTTGCTAGAAAAGTCTTCCTAAAATAGTACCATGAATATCTCACTTGACCAAGGACCTAACATATCAAGTCAAAATTACACCTGGCTCACTCAGTCTTAAATAGTTTATTCCCAGCCTACTTTATTACTGTTCAGACATTCAGTCATATCTGACAACATGACGTGTCCTTGGGGTTTTCTTGGCAAAAATACTAGAGTGGTTTGTCATTTCCTTCTCAAGTATGCCCCCATTTTACAGAAGAGGAACTGAGGCAAATAGGGGTTAAGTGACTTGCCCAGGGTCACAAAGCTAGGAAGTATCTGAGAACAGATTTGCAATCAGATCTTCCTGATTTCAGGCCTGGTGCTCTATCTACTGTACCTTCCGTCATTATCCAACCTACCCACCTACTAACTTTCCAAATCAAAATTCTCCTCCCCATGGGTCTGCTGGTAAATATTTAACAACTAGCTCTTGGTGGGGAACAAATGAATCCTTTAATATTGCATTTTAATGCATTATTAACATTTTCTGTTGAGGTATTGTATGGCTCAAACTAGTTAATGGAAGTAAAGCACTTTGTAAACCTTAAATTACTATATACATGCTTGTTTGTTGCTTTTGTTGTTGTTGTTAGACTGTATTGTAGTCACCAGGACTCTAGTCTAGGGATAATTTCCTTTCCCCAGACTTCTACTGCACTCTTGCTGTGCTCAAGCAATGTTTATAGAGTATGTATGAGTATGTAATGCACATGTATATATGCATATGTATATAAAACACATATAACATAGAGTATGTTCATATGTATGGCTGTGTTGGTGAATGTACAACAACTGGGCTGGGGGGGGTGCTGTACATACACTTTTAACTTTAATCTGCATTATTAACACCTTCTTAAGTATAGATAATCTACAGAACTATAAATGATGATTTGTTTGATGAATGATGATTGCCCATTTCTCAGGTATAAATGTTCACCCTGAGAATTTAACAAGCAGCTTGTTAGAGCTGGCTCCAGCACAGCCCTGAGTTCCTCATTTACTTTCTTGAGTCTAGATAATCAACACAACAATAAATTGAGACCCAATTTTTATTGTTTGTCAATTTCTTTGGTGTGAATGTTCACATTCCCTAGCCTCAGATCTGCTCTAGAACTGCAGGACCCCTCCCTGGTCAACATTCTCAATATGTGTTGCCTCACTCTATTAGAATGCATACTCCTTCAGGGCAGAGACCTGCTTTGTTTAAATACACACACACACACACACACACACACACACACACACACACAATCTCTGGCATTTGCATAATTCTTGTCACATAGTAAACACAATATTTTTTTCATTCATCCATTTATACATTATTTAATTTCACTTCCTGATACTCCTTAACATATATACTACAATTTGGTAAAATGCAAGGAGCACTGGACTGAGAGTCAAGAAATTCATATTCTAGTCCCAATTCTACCACTAAATAGCTGCATGTCCTTGGTCAAATCACTTCATTGATCTAATTCTAATTTCTCATCATGGTTTTGTCAGACATGTTGATCTTTATGTTCTTTTTCTTTTTTAATGATCTGCATTTTTCCTCTAGTCAAGGCAATCTCTTGTCTTTTCCACAAACTAATTTCCTCTACTAATCTTTTTCTCATGTTGTACATTCTAGTTAAAATAGCTCTACCCTTTTCCGTCACCAAAAGGGTATCATCCATCTTCCAGGATTCAGTTCAAGTTCCACTTTTTTCTATGAAACCTTGTCTAACTATTCTAGCCTTAAAGAATCTTCACCTTTGTTTTTTTCTTCTGAATTGTTGTTGTACTTATAGTCAGTACAACACAGTTTGTTACTTAGAAAAACCTAATGTTTTATCTGGAATGAAACTGTGACAGAAAACCTAACCAGTCACCTTTATTTCATATATGAGAAAATGGAATACTGGGGGGAGAGGGAGGAGAATTACTGTGACTCACCCAAAATCTTATAGGTAGTAAGTGAAAGAACAAGGATTTAGAAAATAGGTACTTTGACTCCCATTCTAAGTGATCTTCCTAATAGCATGGTTCTGTAATGTTTTTTAAGATGTCCTTTCATCTTCCCACATAGGCTGTCCTTGAGATCAGGGACTTTTTCTTACATCTCCTCTATTTCCATGTCCCTCCAACTCATCTAAGAAACTGTTGAACATGTTCTATAGGAGGGACTCAATAGCTATTTTCTAAATGATTGGTGGAGTTTGACCTACACACTACATTTAGAAAAAAGTCTCAAAATTATGTAAGTCCAAGAGTCATGAGGCAAGAAATAATCAAAGGATTTGCACAAACAATGCTCAAAAGAATTCTAAACTGTTAACAGGATTATAATAGACTGCTCCAAATCAGTAATAGTAAGATAAAGGCAAATGAAAACAACTCTGTGTGTTCACCTTGCACACAGTAAATTGGCCAACATGACAAAAGAGAGAAAATAGTTTAAGTTCTAGAGCAGTGGTTCTCAACCTTCCTAATGCCGTGACCCTTTAATACAGTTCCTCATGTTGTGGTGACCCCCAACCATAAAATTATTCTTGTTGCTACTTCATAACTGTAATTTGCTACTGTTATGAATCTGATATGCAGGATGCGTTTTCATTGCTACAAATTGAACATAACCCACAGGTTGAGAACCGCTGTTCTAGACTGTCTTATAGTAAGATACTCATATATGGTTGGTGGAATTTATTCTGGGGAAAAATAGAAATTATGCAAGAGAAAAAGTAAATAATGATGCAAACTTTTACCCCAGTGAATTCTCTGAGAGGCATATGCTTCAAGGGATGTAAAGACAAAAAGAAAGATTGTGCATATGCTAAAATATTAATAATTGTCCGTTTTTGACAGCAAAGAAGTAGAAACAAAATGAATACCTATTAATTGGGGAATATAAATATAAATTATGGAGCATGGGTGTTATGGAATATTATTACACTGAAAACATCAACATGAATGTAATGGAACATTATTATACTATATAAAAATGCATATGAGAATTTCGGAGAAATATATGAAGACTTATAAGCACTTATAGGCAAATCAAAGTAAGTAGAACCAGAAAAACAACATATAAAATAATTACAAAAAACAAAAATAAAAAGGAACATAAAACAAAGAATGTTACATAAGAGTAATGACCCATATTTTCTCTAAAGAAGAGAAGGGGAAATGAACCTCTCTCCTTTCTAGAGAGGTGGGAACCAGGAGAGTGGAAAACTGTTTTTCAGATGCAATGAATGTCAATTGGTTGTATTTTTGGTTTTATTTTATTAGTCCCTTTACTACAAGGGGAAAGCTCACTGGATAAAAGAAACAAGGGGAAGGATGTACTGGGAAAATGCTGCTATGTACAAACAAAAGACATCAATAAAACTTTCCTTTGAATTAGAATTCACTAAACGAAAAAGTACTTTTTTCAGCCAGACTGGAATGAACACTTTTGATCAGATGAAGTTATGCTTGCTTTATACTTATGATTCTCATGCTATGTCCAGGTCATATGAGTCACAGATGAAAAAACAATGTGCAAGAAGATATGATATTTCAGAATCCCTCCTTTTTAAGTAATTTAGATGAAAATCTTCAAGGTAGTGGGTCTGACTATAGTATTTTATCTTTGATGTTTTTTAAATTCTCACAATTTTATATTGTAGTACAGTGTATAACTGACTATTAAAGACTATATTATAAGCCTTCCCTCCCTCATATTCAAGTCAACTGCAAGTCATGTCATCATTTCCCTGATGCCATGGTTCTCTTCAAAAACAAAGGACAAACACAATAATATAATCCTCCAAAGTATAAAATAAACAAAATAAAGCAAAATAAGATAAAATAAAGGAACCCAGTTCTTTGAAGGGTCACTCAACCCATACTGTTTAGGTCATGTCAGGAAAGCCTGATTTCAACTCCCACCGTAGATGCCTTACTAGCTTTTGTGACCCAGTTGCTTAAGTTCTGCCTGACTCAGTTTCTTCTGCTGTAAAATAAGAATAATAAAAGCATTTACATTTCTGGGTTCTTGTAAAGATCCAATGAGAAAATATTTGTGAAGTACATAGCATAGTTCCTAGCACATAGTAAGCACTTAATAAATGTATGTTTCCTTTTTTTCTCATGTCATTGTACTCCCAAGGGAATGGACTCTGTGCTTCATAATTTCAACACTAGCAAAATATTTCTGTTTTCTGATTTACTTTGAATATTATTATTATTGATGTCTTTTCAGAAAATATTGCCTTTAAATATGTAATTTTAAAAGGTTTGTTGTATACTTAGTGTGATTTATTTTTAGTCTTGGGGCCCATTACTTTCCCATGGGAACTCATCTCCAGGTTTATAATGTAAATCAATGGGAAAATATGATTTCATTAACAGAAATTTGTTTTACAGCCAATATTGCAGGATACAGCTATTCCCTTAAGTGGAATCTGCCAAGCACAGCAGTGAAGCAAAGAGAGTTGGCTACTTTCTAACACCTGAACCAAAATCCCCTAAGGAGTAAGAAAAGGGATGAGCTCAGCAGCTTACAGACAACTGAAGGGCAAGCTTCTAGCCCACTGCTACACCCTTCAAAATCAATACTCTTTTGGAATGCAGAAATCTGAGCTTCAAAGTTCATAGGTCAAACATTAAAAGTGTCTGTAATTGAATAATAATAATAGTCTCAATTATCATATCTAGGCACCTCAGACTAAGCTTGTCAGTAGCACAGATGTAGCTGTTGGGGAAGCAAGGACACAGCTGGTTCCCAGTTTAATTTTATTCTAGCATGTATAACAGCTGAGATAATTTCATTGGCTCCCCAAAATGGAAATCTAGGAGAACCTTGTTATAACCTCTTGTTATGACACAGATCTAAATGCCTACTAAGTTAAATTATAACAACTCCATTTTTTCCCCTTTTTTTAAAGGTGTTATATAACAGCAGAAGCCTAAAGGGTGAAAGTTAGTCTTCCAACACCAGTTTTATAAAACTGTTCTGCTACACTAATAACCAGTCTTATCCTGAGCCGTATAGTATCTGGGAGTCTGTTGTGTTCTAGGAAGCAGTGGGGAAAATTGAGCGACATGAAGAGTTGGCTTTGACTGGCACCACTTTGATGTAGACCTTTACAACTAAAAATGAAGTGCTGCTGCTGTTGATGTACACTCGTTGGAGTGGTCCTTCCCCCAATGTGCCAGTGTGTTAACACCAACATGCCACCACTTTAAGAATATTCCAAAAAGGCATAACGGAAAGATCACTAAATTTCAAATCAAAGGGCATGGGTTCAAATCCCAGCTAAATGCTACTTCTTACTAAGGTCATACTGGACAAGTCATTTTAGTTCTCAGGTCTCAGTTTTCTTAGATAATGAGGGGCTGGGATTAAATAAGTCTTTCCCAACTTGGAGTCCATGGAACACTGGAAGTCAATGAATTTATTGTAAGTGGCTTGCAAATCTATATGCATATCCATTCTGAACTTGTTGCATTGAAAACTAAACACTGAAACAAATTAGTTATGGAATTAGATGGTTGAAACTTTGATCACTTCAACTACTTATAACCAAATACTATATACTGTTAGTAATTATTGTTATTAAAATCTCCAAACCTGCAAAATCACATAAGCTACCATCACAAGTACAATTAATAAGCAGAGATACATTTGTAGACTGAAAAAATACTTCATGTATATATATGTACTATATTTAAAGGCATTTGGCTGTCATTATAATGAACAAGGTACAAATTCACTTTTTAAGTATTATTAAAATCATAGAAGCTTTTGAGCAGAAATTATTCAATATGTCTTATTTCATGTGAGGAGTCAGCAAACTTTTTTTGGAATTACTCAAAATGTCTGGGAACCACTGAGTTTTATAGTGCCTAAGGACACTTTTGGCTTTAAAGCCCAAGAGCTTAAAATCAAGAGTAAATAAAGAGCCATTCCTCTTATTACAATAGGATATTTTCTTTTACTGAGAATTAATCATAGAGTTCCCTGAAACAAATTATATAGATGCACTCAAAATAGGATTTCATTTACGAAAAGAAATCACAACAGCTCAGGAGTAAAGCTCCATAAAGTGAGTTGCCCATTTATAGGATATAGTTGGAAGAAGGAGAACTAGTTGTGATTTCATAACTGTGAATACAAGGGCTTTTTTTTTTTTTTTGGTCTAAACTTGGAGGACAAGAAAGGCAGCTGGCTGAGAGGGGTGTCAGATGCTTTGTCTAAGAATGAGTTAGACTGAAGATTCTCTCTGAAGAGGGGGATAGAGAGGGGTAGTTGTTTTGTTTTTGTGTCATTTTGCAATGTTTTGACCAGCTACATCATGGGCATCTGGATATCCAAAAGTGAATGGAAAATTAATTATATATCAGAAATAGGCAACAAGTATGGTGAAAAAAAAAATGATGAGCCTTTCTTAATACTTCCCATTTTTCCACAACACATATTTTATAGTACTTTTTATAATATTCTTTATGCCAATTGTCATAGCCTTCAGAGACTGTCTGATCCAATTATCTCATTTTCAAGATGAGAAAACTGAAACTTCAAGAGGCAACTGATTTGCTCCAAACAGAGTCAGTACTGAACACAGTTCTGATTCCAATGCAAAGCTCTCTCACACTTTTGCCTATTGTCTTTGTATTGTCTCTATTGTCTTTCTGTGTCAGGCACAGAGCTTTTCTTTAGACACAGGATGCTTGAACTCTGGCTGATTTTAATTGGTACCTTTGTCCCCTTAGGCAAATCATTTAACTACCCTGGGATTCAGTATCTACCTCTGTAGAATGATGCACTTGGGCTAAATGACATCAAGGTCTCTTCAAGCTCTAAATTTGAGCTTCCTAATTTTTCCTACAGATCTTGGTCCCCAAATTATATTGTATTTACTTGGAATCTATTTTAGATTTTGAGAAGCAAAATGGCATATTGAATAGAAAATAGGCAACCTTGGGTTCAAGACCTTCTTTTGATATGTCTTACCTATGTATGTGACCATCCTCAAACCACTAAGCCTCTCAATGCTACCAAGCAACTCTCTAAGATGACAAATCACCTGTTTGATCTGTATCAATCAGCAGTTCCCACATTACAAATTCCCTACACTGATAATTTTCAGATCTGACCCTTCAAAAATTCTATTTACTTACTTGTCTTTAATTGAATGTAAGCTCCTTGAGGGGAGGGACTCTTCCTTTCTGTCTTTCTATCACCATGACACAGTAGGCATTTAATGATACTTTTTAATTGAAAGTGCTGGCTCTGGAGTCAGAGTATCTGGCTTCAAATTTCAATTTTGAAATTTACTACCTGGGTGATTTTGGGCAAGCTATTTAGCTACTTTGAGTCTCAGCTTCCTCATTTGTAAATGGAGGGGTGGAAGCCGGGTAGCCTCTGAGATCCTCACTCTGGATCTGAGCTCTTATGGTCCAGCTGAATTAACAGCTGCCCATGGCTGTGTCTCAGTCACAATATCCTTTATTTGTTTGTTCATAAAAACATTATTGCCAATAAAAAAGCATAGACATGCTGACTGTCTTTGAATTAATCTATTAACCTTTGTTCTATAGAGAAAACAAAAAACATCTCAATGGAAATACTAAATATTGACTTGGTAGATATTAAATTATTGCATGAATGTAACTGCAAGGTCTTTTTGTCTGTCTTTCTGTGTCTGTCTGCCTCTGTCTTTCTGTCCCTCTGTCTCTTTCCCTGTCTCTGTCTCTCTGTCTCTGTCTCTGTCTCTCTCTTACCCACACACATACATCATGCAGAAGACTGCAAAAAAGTAATTTGCTCCTGTTTCTTTAAAACTATGTATTTATAGTTACAAAGCCTCTGAATTCCACCTCACCCCCTCAAAATGACATTTTTTCATTTTGTGAATGGGAGTGCTGTGGGGAGGACCAATTTTCCTTTTGCATTAAAGGAGAGCTTTGGCCTAAAAGAGTAATTATATAAAAATGATCCCTTCTTACTCCATGGATCTTTACCTCACATATCTTTGAGACCAATCATTTTGCTTAACTACATAAAACTAGTTTTCATTTCAGCCAGGACTTCAGAAGGCAGCACAGCTCTAGGAGTAGGATTCTTTCCAGTTTTGAGCCTGTCAACTCAGTTTTGCATGCAGGCCTTTTATTATGGGTGATGATATCAAAGTCAGAAAGCACACAGCTGGATATTTGGAGTTCACAGCTTGATGTCTGGAACCTGGATATTTGGAGGAGTGCAGCTGATGGCTCCTAAAAAAAAATCATCTTTTGACTTGTAAACTCAGCCAATTTGATCTGAAAGACATTGATAGAGAATAAATATAGAACTCCAGTGTCATATTACCTCAGTATCTTCACTGTTTGCTTTCTCTTTTTCTAAATCTCAAGAGATATAAGTGGGTAGAGAGTGCTGAGGAATATGCAGAATTTAATTGGTTTGAACTCTGCAAGTCTAACAGTGTAAATCCCATCCTCCACTCCACAAAATTAACCTTAGCCAAGGTTGAACATGTTTTTAAAGTGCATTACCTCCATTTCTTCTAGGGAAAGGACCTCTACTTGGCTCACAATTAGCATTATCAATTTTGGACCAGTTAGTATGTGCTGGTCATTCTATCTTAGTTATGACTTGACCAGGAAAGAAAAACAAATCTTCATTCAGGTTGGGAGAGAGGAATTGAAAGGGGAGGGTAGAGAGGCTCTGTGGCTAGAGCTAACCTCCTAAAGTAATAAATATAGTCAAGATTCTAACAGGAAACAGCAAGCTGCCACCAGAGCTGGGAAAGAAAATTCTCAAAGGCCTTAGGCAAAGTGCTAGGTCCATCCATTTACCCATAATCAGCACAGAAAGAATAGACACCAGCACATGTGTATAATCCTTCCTCCTGAAAACACATAGAAATAGCTATGGAGAGAAAAAATTCTGCTAGTGTAGGAGGGGACGAGCCCAAAGAGAGGAGAGGTGATTGAAAACCTTTCATTTTCAGCAGTTAATTATAGTCTTCAAGCATGTGAAAAGAAATTGCAGCCTTGCAAATAATTCTCAAAGAACATGAGACCACCAAATTATATTTGGCTGCTAAATTCACATCTGTGTGGGTCCTGACCCAGGTTTACCCTTCCTTTTCTTCTCTCTCCTCTCCACCTTTTCAGCAGATTTAGGGAACACATGACTCTTTCTGCAACAAACTCAACCAAGTGATTGTTCTCCCCTCAATGTAGGCGCCCCTAACACACACACACATACACACACACACACACACACACACACATGCACGCATGCACACACACACACACACACACACACTGTCCATGTAAGAGTTCCACGAAAATTATACAAAGAAGGTAATGGAGTAAAGAGGAAAAGGGGAGTTAATATTTCATCATATCTACTACCTGTTACACCCTAATTTGTTCTAAGCCCATGAATGAAGGCAGGGGTCAAGTTTTCTTAAGGGAACAAATTGATATAATGAAAAGAGTCTTGAACTTGGAACTTTCGGTCTAAGTTCTTTATTTTGTCATATACTAGATGTGTGACCTTGGGAAAGTCACTTAATTGGCCACATCTAGTGGCTAGTCCTAGAGTTCAAAGGGGAGAATATGCAAGAAAGCATTTTGTAAGCCTCACAGTATTACAGAAGCTATATAGTATATGAATGTCAAATATGATTGTGGTTGCTGGCTGGGTTATTGAAAATGCCTATTCTCTCACGCTGAGGACAGATCAAGCAGGATGAAATTTTAACTTCAGTTTAAGAATTCTAAGTTAAGGGGCTTTGGAATGACTGATTATAATAGCTTTGATATGAGAAGTATTCATATAATACATTAAGAAACTCCCTGGAGTGTGATGCAATAGGGGAAAAAGGGGGGATTCTGGAGCTAAACAGTTTCAGTTCAAACCCTGTCTCTGCAGGGAATTACCTAGGTGACCTTTGGCAAGTTATTTCAAAGAATCACAGAATCTCAGAATGGAAGGGCGCTTTAAAGACATTTATTTCCACCAGTCCCTGAACATGAATCCTTTTCCTCCTCTGTAGAAGGAACTTGCTGGGCTAGATGACTTTTAAGGTCCATTTCTACCTATTTTAATATAATCTGTTAAGCATTTATGATGCTAAATACTAAGATTCTAGGAACTTTAGGAAAAAATTTAGGCTACTAATTTTTTTTAAGGGTGGTTGCTGTTTCCCATATCTGGAGACAAGGATATGGACTAAAAAGACATCTTATGGTACCTTCCTGGTTTAGGATTTTAAGACTTAAATTCCTTAAAATCCCATGCCAAAATACAGACTGGACAAAGCGGGGAAAATGTTCCATTTAGGCTTATTTCACAAACTTCCTTAGGTAAAGCTCTCGAAGCTAACATTGCCATTTTCTTTGGACCAATTAGGTAGTAAGTAGTTTCCATTATTCCACTGTCTCAGAGAATTTTCTTTGCCTTTGTCAATATTGTAGAATTTTTATTTTTTTTCTTCACATAACCAGCTGCTGATTCAGCTCCATCTACACACAATTCAGAAACAAACTATTGCAGTGAACAAGATTTGGCTCTACCAACATGGGGAAACTTTTTGGGGGAGGGTGAATGGAAGTACCGCAACAACAACAAAATAAAAATGGGCCACAAGAGGAGTCTCACATGTCAACATATTAATAACAAATGCTACCGGAATCATACTCAGCAAAGGGGAATTGAAAGTCCATAGTTGTGGAGCGAGGTTCAACCAACAGTTAATTCCTCTGGTAAATAAACCCCTAACACTAGGCCTGAGTTAAGGCATTTATTGCCCCCAAACCACTTTCCTGTTCTGTTTAAGGGGATTCACTTTTTGTTTTGTTTTAAATATAATGTCCACATTAATCAGCACATTTTTTGCACTCTTCCCTGCCTGTCTTCTACTCAGAAATAATAATAATGATATTACCTCCAGATGGAGCCTATGAAACTACTAAGTTCTAAGAATAGAATCAAAAGGACCTCCATGGGTGACATGCACATCAACTTAAACAGCAATATGTTGACAAGGAATGTTCAATCAAATGGTTGAGTCAAGCAGATTTGTTTACAGAACTGGATGGGCTGATGATAGCAACACAATTACATATCACTGCCAGCAAAAATTACTGAAAGGTTAACCTTAAGGAGCCTGGATTTATCGATTAATGCAGATTATGAAAAAAAAGGAAAAACTATACAGCATATCACCGTGAATTGCAAAAGATTTACATCTACTGAATACCTAGAAACACATGACCAGAGGGCTAGAATTCTTCAGTAGTAATTTGTTAATCTACATAAAATAACAGATGACAAATACCTGTATAAAAATATAAACCCCCAAAATATCCTTGAAAATTCAACAAATACGCTATGTTGAACGTTGGAGCATTCTCCTATACATAACTCCTGTATGTAATCCCCTGGGTTATGGATATGGATATAATATTCATCCATAAAAATTTAAGAAGAACTTTTAAAATTGGTGCCAACATACTGAATACTTATAATCTACAAGCAACAAAGACTAAAAAGCGTGCAAAATACAGACGCCTAATAGAAGAAATCAAAATTCCATCACCCTGACTACTAGTGAAGTTGTCCCAAAGATATTTTCACTGAAATTACAGAAAATAAATTTGCATCTCAATGTTTTTATTTAGTTAACTAGTCATTTAATTCCCCAGTACAACAGTCCAAAATATATTAAACATAAAAAGTAACAGCTAGTGACTTACGCCAAGGTCATTTTCATTGAACTAGAATGAGCATAATGAAGCTACCGTTATTGTCCTCCTCGTCCTTTCATCATCATCTCCTAAAAATAACTGTGGCTTCCAAGTTAAAGAAATCACACAAAAAATCTTATTAACAGTTTGATACATATGTACAACTCTGACTTATAGGGCACCACAGAAAACAGATTCTCCATCACGTGAAGTGTTCCTTCAGTGATATAAAAAGATCATTTGGACTCATGAAATGTAAAATTTGAAATGGCTCTCAGGAAAAAATACACAAAGCTTCATTCTTGAATCCAGTAGTCAAATTCAATGGATAAAATGGTGATTTTACACTAAGCGTAATTCAGACAAGTCACGTTGAACAAAAGGATATCAAGAAGAAAGTTGTAGATATCTATGTCAAGAAATTTACTATCAAGCAGAAATCAAAACTTAATGGGAAGAGCATATTTAAGTCAATTAATACCGCACAGTAGCAGTTTTAATGTATACTTTCCATATAGTAAAATAGATCATAACACGGAGCAAGCCAAAACATTTGATGTTGGGGGTCAGTTCACATACAGATGCTCTGGAGATGCGGTTTTGGCATAGATTTATGTTAAACAAGCCCAAACGCTTTGAAACCCGCTCTCATTTGCATCATCCTGTAAAATGTTAACTGACTTCCAAAGACCTGTTGGATTTCCAAAGACTTTTGGTGCCTAGAATTCTCAAAGCTTCAGATCAGACAAGTCTTTCCTGTGCTGAGGCCTTTGCATCCTCTTTGTTAATGCCTTTAAAAATGTTAATTGAGTTCCCAAAGACCTGATGAATGCCCCCAGACTCTTGGAGCCTAGAAAACAGAAATTTTGATTTTATCTGAGAATTACTTCCAGGATGTAGTAGACAACTGTAACGATAAAACTTTGATAATATCCCAGGATGTGAAAATCTAAGTCCATTGATGAGAATACTTGAATCTTTGTCCTTTGGATCTTTAAAAACCTTGTTCAAATCATCATTAAATGGAGTTCATGGTTCTTCCTTGAACAACCCACATTGTCCAGCTACTTTACTTTCTCTCTCTCTCTCGCTTTTCTCTTTATCACATTTCCACTCACACTTGGGGCTGGTACCCAAGTGGCCCCCAATAATAACAGATTTATAAACTGCCCTAACAAAAACTTATACAAAGTTAGTTATCTAGAATTTAGTCTATCACTAAGGCCAGTAATAGATAGATTAGCTCTAAATTATCAAAAAGGAAGAAAAGAATTGATACATATCCTATTGCTGTTCAGTCATTTTAGTCATGTCTGACTCTTTGTGACCCCATTTGGGATTTTCTTGGCAAAAATAGCAGAGTGGTTTGTCATTTCCTTCTCCAGCTCATTCTACAAATGAGGAAGCTGAGACAAATGGGCTGAAGTTACTTGCCCAGGGTCACATAGCTAGTAAGTGTTGAAGGCCAGATTTCAACTCATATAGATGAATTTTCCTGACTCCAGGCCCAGCACTCCATTTATTGCATCACCTAATTTTCCAGGACATACCATAAACTAATAAAAAAAAAACCAAGGTACATACTGTCAGAAATAGTTTTGGAAAAAATAACCATAACTTTACTAATCCCAGTAATATCTGACAATAAATACACACCACTGTATATATTGAATGCAAGCAAACACTTCTAGATAGAACTATGAATTGGTAAAGATCCAAGGGTGGAATTAAAGGGCCCTCCATGGGTAATATCAACATTAACTCAACCAATAATATTTTCATACAAGTTCTACAAATGACTGAGTCATGTAGATTTATTTGCAGAAACAAAGAGATTGATGGTAATTCAGGACCAACTCAAGATTAGAAGACATTAGAGAAGAGCAATCATTTAGGAGCTGACCGACTGTTCAATACACATTATATAAAGAACCATAGAAATTTTGTAACATGTAACTGTGGGCCACAAAAATTTTGCACTTCTAAAATATTTAGTAAGATATGGCCTAGTGAATTTAATTTCAGATGAGAAATTTATTTCATAAACTGACAGACATCAAATTCCAATATTACAAACCCTGACTTCAAAATATCATTGAGAATTCAGCAAGTAAATTATACCCAAACCAAACCATAATAGCATGTAGAACTATTGCCCAGAATCATCCAGACACAACATGGATCTATAACAATTTAAAAAATAAATATCACCATACCAAATATGCATCATCTCTAAGTCATACAGAAGGCAAAGTTTTCAAAATATAGGAGTCTAACTACAAAAATCAAAACCATGTTGGACTGGATGAAGTTATGGTCCTTATTATTCCTACTATCCTGTTTGCTACCCTAGTCATCCTAAACATGCTATCAGTGAGTTTACAGAACATAAGCTTATATCTCAAAACTTTTAATTAACTACAAAAGGAAGTTGTATTACTTACACAATACTCTCCCGAATATTAATAAAGGACTACCAGAAACATATAAACTTATCCCAGGGTTATTTCTATATAATCTTCTGAAAAAATAGGAGAATAAGGTAAATAAAATTTATGCTAATAATAATAAAAATAGGTAGCATTTATACAGCACTTCCTATGTGGTCGGCACAGTGTTAAGTACTTTAAATTATTATTGTATTTGATCCTTCTAACAACCCTGGGAGGTAGGTGCTATTTTACAGTTGAGGAAAGTGAAGCAAAGATTAAGTGACTTGCCAAAGGTCAAACAGTTAGCAGGCATCTGGGACTGGATTGAATTCAGGTCTTTCAGACTCCAGATCCAGCACTTTATTAACTGTACAATCTATCTGCCTGGCATCATTTATATAAAGTTTACAAATATATATACATATATATCTATATATCTATATATATATATATAGATATATGTGTGTGTGTGTGTGTGTGTGTGTGTGTGTGTGTGTGTGTGTGTGTGTAAAATCTCAGTTGACTTTACTTTTCTTTTCTTTTTTTTGCTTTGTGGAGGGGGGAGACAGGGCAATTGGAGTCAAGTGATTTGCCCAAGATCACATAGCTAGTAAGTGTTAAATGTCTGAGGCCAGATTTGAACTCATGTCCTCCTGACTCCAGGGCCAGTGCTCTATTCTTTGTGCCACCTAACAACCCCTCAATTGAGTTTTCTAATAGAGTAAGAACTTAACTTTGAGATTTCAATGACTCTGTGATCTTAATGATGTTGGTATTCCTATGAAAGATGGAGATCCCAATTCACTGATACCCACTAATTCTTTGTTACTCTTATCCATTTCTACACATGAATCCTCTACAAAGGGCCTAGATGACACATTGGACCATGATATAGATATCATTGGAGCAAGCAGACTGTCCATCAATCAATGTTCACTCTTAACCATATTATGAGCCCTTCCTTTTTTCAGGTCATACAGCTATCTGACAATATTAGTAACATACTTCTCCATGTCTTTTAATGTGATCCACAATTTTAATTCTTCAGGAACTAAATCACAGATATATAATATTACATGGAGAATATTGCTTTTAAAATATTGGCATTCA
The DNA here is from genome assembly GCA_028627135.1 of Pseudochirops cupreus. Lineage (NCBI taxonomy): Eukaryota > Metazoa > Chordata > Mammalia > Diprotodontia > Pseudocheiridae > Pseudochirops > Pseudochirops cupreus. The sequence goes on along the minus strand of CM053582.1, from coordinate 197,301,387 downwards.
TTTCATGGTAAAGCTTGGGGACATAAAAAATATTGCATAATTTCTCAAAGTCTATCCAATCCATTCTCCAACTCCCATCAATTCTCATCACAGATTAGTGTCCATCTGCTGTTTCTGTCCAAGGTATCTGCACTGATGGACCAGAGCTGTGGGTTGTCAGTCCTGTTGCAAATCATAGCCTGGGCAATAGTTGCTCTTCATCCATTTGGCTTTTCCTATATAGAAAATTAAACCAATTTTTTTTGAGTAATTATGATTTTCCTTTAGGATGTCCTACCATTTTGGGGGGCTTGAGACAATTAGCACAATGTTATTCAGAAACAGGAGCAGCTGGAGGTTTTCACCATTGATAGGGATTCCCTTTTCCATTTTGGCTCTGTGCTAGACATCCTTCCTGATAATGACAAACACATTAGAAACCATGCACCTCACTATTTTATGTCTTGCTTGATATTAATAATCAAAAGATCATAAGCAAAATCATACCTATAGTTACATCTTTTGAGGTATCTTTTCTGTCTGGAACATATACATGAGATGTGTCTGTCTTTACAGAAAATAGGCTCCTCCATAAACTCCCATATTTTATAAATGAGAAAGTTAGAGGATTCCACTCGTAGTTTTCCTCTAACAGAGCAATTTTTTTTAATGGTCCACAAGCAATAAGGATTGCAAGACAGAGTGACTATAAAGATGTCATCTGCTCCCTTCTCATGCCTTCATCAAGTGTACCCCCAATGCATAGGCAGATTATTCTAATAAAAGAAAAAAATTTGTAAGGGTTAGAAAGTGAACATTTTACGTGGAAGTTATTAGTATTCACAGTCACCTTTTTTTTTCCCTTGGTAATGATGAAGTCCAAGGTTTCCCTTCCTCCAAAGTGGTTTGTATCTTAAACTCTTCCAGATGGCTCAAAAATTAATTCCTCAATGCCCTGAAAATTGTCTCACCTCCTGCAAATACTTTCTTCATGTATACTTAGTCTAGTCCACATTTTCCTCACATCTTTCTTATCATTAATTCCATTTCTACTTCCTTAATTTGCTGCAATATTAGAATACAGGCTGAAGGTATGAGAAGGGAACAGACGACATCTTTATTGTCACTCTATCTTGCAATCCTTATTGCTTGTGGACCATTCATCCACCTAAAAAGCAACCTACTCTAACCCTTTCTCAAAACCCTCCAGTAAGGGGAAGCCCACCACATCCAGAGACAGTCCATTATATTTTGGGATAACTCTATCTATATAAAGAATTTCCTGATAGCCTACCTAAATTTGACTCTTTGTAACTTCTCATCAATTCTATGTCTGTCCTCTGGGCCTAAACCTAACAAGCCTATTCTCTCAGCCACATGTCAGCTTTTCAAATACTTGAAGGCAGTTATCATGTCCCCTCAGGTCTTCTTTCCTCCAAGGTACACATCAGTCATGACCCTTATGGCAAGCTATTGAGACTCTTCACTGTCCTGGTTGGCTTCCATCTTATCAATGACCTTTCCTAAATCAGATGTATAGAATTTAACACGGTACTTCAGGTGTGCTCTGACCAGGAAGATTACACTGTGAAGATTACCTTCTTATTCTGGGATGATATGTTCTCTTAAGGCAGGCAAAGGTGTCATCACCTTACTTGGACACCATATTTTTCTGCTGACTCACAAAGAGCTTGCAGTCCACTAAAAACCATTATATCTCTTTTTTCAAACAAGCCATTTATAAACCACATGTAATGTGCACAGTTGATTCAGGACAGTGCCCTCAGTTCAGATTTGATGTTTATATGAAATGAAGCACTCATAGGTCCTTCAACAATTAACAAAATAAGGTTTACTTAGCCATAGTATAGAAAGAATATTTGAAAAGGTACACCATCATTTGCCTTTATCTGTTTATCTATCTATTTATCCATCTATCCATCCATCCATCATTATCTATGCATCTTTATGTCTATATTTTCTATTAACTCTCTCTGTCTCTGTCTCTCTCTCCTCTCTAAAGCTGTGCCTCCACCCCTTTGTCTCCATATGGAAATATATCTGGCCAGCAGGGCAAGGTATGGTGTTACATCATCCTTCAAGTCTGAATGGCCTTAACTCTCTATATGGGTGGTCATTTTATGCCTTTAGGCAATCAGTCACATGGATTTGACCAGAGGCCACCAAGAAGCTGCTTCAAGGGATGTAAATCTTGAGCCTTACTCTCCTAGACCAATCAAATCCCATGGAAATCTTTGTCAATTTTAAAGGAAAAAATTACAATAGTCTACCCCAATATGGGGTGGGGGTACCCTAATAGTGATTTTATCATACCATGCCTCCTCCATCTTGTATTTGTGAAATAGATTTTCTGAAGCCTATGTCAGACTTTAATTTTATTCTTATTAAAATTTATCTTAGATTCAATCAAACAATATAGCCTATCAAGACTTTTCATCCTGGCTGTTCACCAATGTGTTCATTATTCCTTCCAATTTTCTGTCATTTGTAAATTTGATGAATATTCCATATTTGCCTTTATGCAAGTCATTAATTTAAAAAAAAGTCACATTGCGTAGAGCTAAACACAGATACGTGAGACTCTCTGTAAGAGATATCCTTTCAGGTAAACTTTGAACGGTTAATTTGAGTCCCATCATTCAAAGAATTCCTAATCAATCTAGATAACTATATAATCTTCTAGTCTATTATCTCTACTTCTTTTTTTCATAAGAATAGAGAGAGACTTGTGTTCATATAAAATCTCCACCATCCCTGTCCTTTAAGGCAGATATAAAAATTGCTACTTATGGCTTTTTAGTTAATCATGAGTCACCGCTCCTCCCTACCAGCCAAAACAGTCAGTCAGTAAGCATTTATTAAGCACTTAGTATGTTCTAGGCACTGTCAAGCCCTGGCAATGAAGAAAAAAACAAAGTCATAATCTCTGATCTCAAAGAGAACATTCCAAGGAACGCTTAAATTTAATTAGTCTAATATGATCTATTCTTTTTTTTTCTTTTTTTTAGATTTCAATTTATTGACTTTTAGTTTACAACATTCAGTTTCACAGGCTTTTGAGTTCCAAATTTTCTAGCCCTCCCCCCATGGTGGTATGCAATCCAATATGGCTTCTAAAGATACCTTCACATTAAACATTAGTCAAGTTGTAAAGAAGAATTATAATCAATGGAATGAACAAAGAGAAAGAAGAAACTAAACAAAACAAAGAAAAAATAGAGAAAGCAAGTAGTTTGCTTCCATCTGCATTCAGACTCTGTAATTCTTTCTCTGGATATGAATATCCCTTTCCATCATGAGTCTTTTGGAGTTGTCTTGTAGTAGCATGGCCTATTCTTTTTGTTGTTGTTGTTGAATGATTCATTTTATGTGTATAAATCTTTCCACCTAGACTCTATTTCTTTTTTCAAGTTATACATGTACAAACATGTTAAACACATTTCCACATTAGTCATGTTGTAAAAGAAAATTCAGAACAGAAGGGGAAAACCACAATAAAGAAAAGACCAAAAGAAAAATTGAAAATAGTATGCTTTGATCTGTCTTCAGACTCCATTGTTTTCTCTGGATGTGGATGGCATTTTCCGTATGAGTGTTTTGGAATTGTCTGAGATCACTGTATTGCTGACAAGAACTAAGTCTATCATAGCTGATCATCACACAATATTGTGTGCGCAGTGTTCTCCTGGTTCTGTTCACTTCACTCAGCATCAGTTCATTCAAGTCTTCCCAGATTTCTCTGAAGTCCTCCTGCTCATCATTTCTTATAGCACAATAGTATTTCAATACTTTCATATACCACACCTTGTTTAGCCATTCCCCAACTGATGGGCATCCCTTCAATTTCCAATTCTTTGCCACCACAAAAAGAGCTTCTATTGTTCTATACATGTGATGATTTCTAAGTTTCTTTTTTTTTTGTTTTTTAAAATTTATTTATTTATTTACTTTTAGTTTACAAGATTCGGTTCCACTGTCCCTTGAGTTTCAAATTTTCTCCCCTCCCTCTTCCTCCTCCCTGCCCCACTCCATGGTGGCATACAATCAAGTATAGGATCTGCAAATACTTTCACATTGGACATTAGTCTGGTTTTATAGAAGGGTTGTAACCAATGGAGTGAACAATGGGAAAAAAGAAAGAGAACCAAACATGAAAAAAAACGATAGCATGTAGATTGCTTCAGTCTCCATTTAAACTCTGTTCTTTCTAGATGTTTCTCTGAATGTAGATATCTCCTTCCATCTGGAGACTTGTAGAGTTGTCTTGTAACTGTGCATTGCTGAGAAGAGTCCAGTTTATCAAAGTTGCTCATCACACATATGATGTGTCTATGATTGTGTACAAATTTTTCCTGGTTCTGTTCTTCTCACTTAGCATCAGTTTGTATA
>CM053582.1:197270155-197296498 GCA_028627135.1 Pseudochirops cupreus | reverse complement strand
TTCCATAATCAAATGTTATGGATGTGTATCTATCTATCTATCTTTGTATGTATATATATATATATATATGTGTGTGTGTGTGTGTGTGTATATGTATGTATATATATGTATATATGCAACTATTATTGTTATCATTGACTACATCCAACTGGAACTTGAGATGCACAGGCACTGCAGTTGGGGGATCCATCCTGCCCTACCAGGAAGTGACATGGGAGAGAGTGGACTGGGGGAGGGGGGAAATACTGGGGTGGCTGTTTTGGGGTGGTGGGCGGGGGAAGGACGGGGAGAAAGGATGTAACTCAAAAAATTTAATAAAGAATCTCATATAAAAAAAAATAAAAAAAAAAACTCAAGCTGAGAAGTTTATATTTCATCCTATAGGGAGCCCCTTGAGCTTACTGAGCAGGGGGCCACACATTCAGACACCTTCTTTAGGAATATTAATTTGGCACCATGTGGATGGATTGGAAATGAGAGAAAATGAAGGCAAAAAAGATACATTAACAGGCTATTGCAAAGTTCCAGGTCAAAGATAATGAGGTTTTGAACTAAACTAATAGCTGAGACAGTGGAGAGAAGGGGTTTCTTGGAAGAGGTGTTGGAGAAAGAGAGCAGAGAAGGGTGGGCAAGTGATTCAATATGAGAATATCATGCTGGAAAAAGAGGAGCTGATTTTGACTCCAGGGTGGCAAACTTGAGTGACTGAAAAGATGATGGTGTTCTCAGAGTAAATGCAGAAGTTAGGATGAGGACAAGTTTGCCGGAAGAAAGACAATGAAATCTGCTTTCATTGTGATGATATTCCTATGAAACAGGGTATAGCATATGAGTGAGTGAGAGAGAGAGAGAGAGAAAGAGAAAGAGAGAGAGAGAGAGAGAGAGAGAGAGAGAGAGAGAGAGAGAGAGAGAGAGAGAGAGAAGGCCAGGATAGAGCCTTGGGCAACATCCACAGATTAGGATCAGTTACACAAATGATAATCAGCAAAGAAAAGTGGGAAATATTGCTTAGATAAGTGACAGAAAAACCAAGGGAGAACATTGTTACCTGTGGAAGAGAAAGTATCTAGGAAAAGGGGATATAGGACAGTGGGTCAAGAATGGTATTAGGGAGATTGTCGGTAACTGAGAGATCCAAGGTTTTGCCTATGATCACAGAGTTAGCATGAACCAAGGGCAGGGTTTGAGCCAGCATTTTTAGGATTCCAAGCCTGGTTCTTTCTCCGTCCTATCATACTACCGAAAGAACATTAAAATTGAAATGCAGAAAACTCATAAGAAATTATCAGTGAGGATAAATTCCTAAATGTGCTGAAGCTAAGGAAAACACCAAAGTCAATGAAAGGCTTTTAAAAGTACATTTGGGCAGGAGGGGACAAGAAAGGAATAGCCCCAGTGATTAGGAAATATGGCATAATATTTATTTATAACAGTAATAAAATGAAACTACTCAATTCCTATGTTTGAAGACTAGAAATGTGCAAATGTCCTCATTTTCAGAATTTAGTGGATTGCATAAGCTATTATTCCCTGATGAACTTGCCATCCATCCTTGTGAAAACACATATTAAATGGAAGGCTTGTAAATACTTTTAGCAAAGTGAAATGTGATCCCTAGGAAAAATGGAAGTTCATTAAGGAAAAGTCGTGGTCATGATTTGATGAAAGATAAAGCTTGACAATGTTAGACAAAATAAGAAAAGATAGGCACACAGAAACACTTGGTCCAAACATTCTGGAAATTTATCAGAAATTATGCTTTTAAAAAAAGTGCATAAAATGTCCACAATTTTTGATCCATAGATCCAATCATTAGGCATATGACCCAAGAAAAAATATTTTGAAAAATATAAGAAAAGTCTCATAAATACCAAATCATTCATAGCAGCTTTTTTTTGTTTTTAAACTTTAGTATGAAATCATTAGAAACAAAAAAAAAAAACAAAAAAGATTTCCATGTAATGAGGAATGGCTATACTTCTTATGGTATTCCAATGCAACGGAATATTTTTATTTTTGAGTTGTTTCAGTTGTGTGATTCTTTGTCACTCCATTTTAGGTTTTATTGGCAAACACACTGGAGTGGTTTGCCATTTCCTTCTCCAATGCATTTTATAGATGAGGAACTAAGGCAAACAGGGTGAAGTGACTTGCCCAGGATCACATAGCTAGTTAAATGTTTGAGGTCACATTTGAACTCAGGTCTTCCTGACTCCAGGCCTGGCACTCTATCTACTGTGCCACATAGCTGACCAATGTAGTATTATTGCACTATTAAAAATGGCACATAGGAGAGACCAGTTATGAATATGAAGAATTCAGAGAATCAAAGAAAGTCATAAACACTGATTCATAGAGAAGTTAGCAGAATCAATAAAACAGTATACATATGTAATTTATGTATGTATATATATATATATATATATATATATATATATATATAAAATGTAAATGCAAAGAAGAAAAAGCTCTAAACTTAAAAAACATAATTTTAATGACCAAACTTGACCCTACATAGAAGATGGAAAAACACATCTCCCTTCCCAGTTTGTGGATGAGAGGGTTATGGAACGTCGTACATGTTGTCACAACACATAAGATGAATTGTTTGTTTTTGAACTGCTTTTTTTTTTTTGCTTTCTTAATGTGTATTAAAAGACAATGACTCTTTGGGTAGGGGAGGAAGGGGGGTGATATATTTGGAAATGAAAATGGTGTAAAAACTGAAGATATCAATAAAAATAAGATTAAAAGAAAGATCAAGTCATGCCAGACTAACTTCATTTCCCTTTTAGACAGGGTTATTAGACTGATAAATCAGGGAAATGCCACAGACGTAGTACATCTGGATTTCAGCAAGACATTTGAGAAAGTGCCTCATGATAGCCTTATAGAAAAGATAAAGAAATGATGACTGGATGATAGTACAGTTAAGTAGATTAATAAGTGGTTGAATTATTGTACCATCCCTGGAGGCAAGTCTCTAGTGGTATACTCTAGGGCTCTGAGGGCAATGAGGCTTCAACTCAGGTGTGGTGATGGAAATGGTGGGGAAGGGAGGGATGCAGGGGATGTTGAGGCAGAATTAAGAGGACTTAGTCATTGACTGGGTAAGTGACATAAAAGAGAGCAATCAGAGATGAATATGAAGTTTCATAAAAGAATAGTTAGGAGAAGAATGATGCCATTGACAGGAAGGGGAGTCAAGAAAAAGGATTAGGACTGGGTTGGGAGGGTGAATAATGAATCCAATTTGAGACACCTGGAGCATGACATGGCAGTGGGATATGTAGGTGGAAATATCCAGTGGGCAGTTAGGAATACTCTCCAGAGAAGCTTACAGTCTAGTTTTGGAAACAATACTTGGACAAATGAACCAGTAAGAGAATTATGCAAAGCAAAGACTAGCTAAGAGCTAAATTAGGTGCACAGCCAATGGCTATCATTAAACATTATTTCTATACCACAGCTAATCACCTTAAAATATGGTAGTTAGAGTAAAATTTCTTAGAGGGCAGTCACATGGTATACGCATAGATAGATAGATAGACAGATAGATAGAGATATCTGTGTGTGTGTGTGCGTGTGTATGTGTATGTGTGTGTATGTGTGTGTGTATGTGTGTGTATGTGTATGTGTGTGTATGTGTGTGTATGTGTGTATGTGTATGTGTGTGTATGTGTGTGTGTGTGTATGTGTATGTGTGTGTATGTGTGTGTGTATGTGTGTGTGTATGTGTGTGTATGTGTATGTATGTGTATGTGTGTATGTGTATGTGTGTGTATGTGTGTGTATGTGTGTGTGTATGTGTATGTGTATGTGTGTGTGTATGTGTGTGTGTGTTTGTGTGTGTGTGTGTGTGTGTGTGTGTGTGTGTGTGTGTGTGGGAGGGAGGGAGGAAAAGAGAAGTAGGGAGCGAGGGAGGGGGGAGAGAGAGAGACAGAAAGAGACAGAGAAAAAGAGAGAGAGAGAGAATATTACAGTAGTGCTCTGTGGATTAACTTTCATTTTTAAATCTTTTCGAGTGGAAAGCCAGTACGGTACAACGATGAACAAACATTGAGCATGGAGTCCCAAGTTCAAACCCTCGGTCTGTCACTTTGCCCGCCTGATTTGGGCCATGACTGGCCAGCATTTATATTCTGCTTTACATTCGTTATTCATTTGATCCTTACAATGATGCAAAGTTTGTTTTATTACTGTATTATTATTCCCATTTTGTTCATGATGACACTGGAGTCCAATGAGGTTGAGAGTTGCCTACGGTCACATAGCAAAATCCCTTCATCTCCCTGGGTCTCATTTTCCTAACCTATAAAATAAACTGATTGGACCACATGACCTGAAAGATCCCTTCCATTTCTCAGTTTATAATCCTATAATCAATGGAAGAGGCAGCATGGGGCAGTGGATAGAGACAGGCTGGGCTCTTAGGTGGCCCCATGGCGCCGTTGGTTCAGCTAAAAGTTCAGACAATTAGTAGCTGTGCAGCCCTGGGGAAGTGACTTTGACTCTGCTTTCCTTACTTTCCTCATCTGTAAAATGGCGATAATACCACCTGCCTCAAAGGATTGTTGTGAAGATCAAATGAGCTATCACATGTGAATCGTTTGGCACACAGTAAGCCCTATACAAGTGTGAGATTGTTGTTGTTGCTGTGTGTTTGGCAGTCACATCTTTTCAGTACCCTTGACGTCTGGCACCTCTCTGCCTGGAGGCTGAAAAGAGAACTCTTCCTAAAACTTCCATGTGAGAAGAGCCCCAGGCCGGCCATCTCTTCATTTCCCACCTTCCTACTCACCTTTACACTGCTCCATCACTAACTCCTTCCCCCCTTCTTCAGTTTCTTTTTGCGCATTGTCTTGTCTCATTGAATTGTAAGCTCCTCTGGTCAAAGGACTTTCTCTCTTTCTTTCTTTCTTTTTTAACATATTTGTATCTCTAGCACTTAGCATAGTGCCTGGCATGTAATAGGAACTTAATACATTTTTACTGACTGATTGACCAACCTCTCTCAATGAGAGAGGCAACTCTTTAAGAATATAACTTGGAGAATAGGTCTGATCAGCGATGTTAGAAGTTCCTCACTGGGAGTCCCTACATCAAGAAAATCACAGATCCAGTAAAAATAAAAATAAACACTTAAGAAAAGCAGTATAAAACCATAGAACTATAGCTAGCTGTTCCTGGAAAACAGGAAAGTAGCCAGGAATCATGACAATTTTCCCATCCTACCTGCTGGAGGAGGGGTGTCCTCCATCTGCTTCTCAACATGGCAGGAAGAAAGGCTTCATTAAGTAACCAGAGGCAGCCAGGGGGCAGAGTGAATAGAGTGCTGGGCCTGAAGTCAGGAAGATCTGAGTTCAAATCCCATCTCAGATACATTAGCTAAGTGACCCTGGACGAGTCACTTGACCCTGTTTGCTTCAGTTTCCTCATCTGTAAAATGAGCTGTAGAAGGAAGTAACAAACCACTCTGGTACCTTTGCCAAGAAAATCCCAAATGGGATTGCAAAGAATCAGACAAAACTGAAAGACTCAACAACAACCAAGTATACCTCCTGCATACATTCAAGACACTTGAAGAGACTGGAGATGGAGAGACCCAAAAACTACAGTCTTTCCCTCTCAGGAGCTTATAATCTAGTAAATATAGTGAATCTAAGGCTTTTTGTTGTTGTTGCTCAGTCATTTCAATCATGTCCGACTTTTTAGATTTTATGGTCTGGGAAACTCACTGAAACAACACTCAGATCCTACTTGTCCTGGTTCCTGTCTCTCAGTAAGTCACTCTTGGAGCAGTACAGAGACACAAGTCTAAGCGGAAGGCCAATTTTTAGACATACAGCATAGCTGGTGCCTTCTCTTTATCCCAAATTATTTTTCCATTGCATCTGCCAAGGCTAGTCCCCAGTTTACCTGTGTAGAAACAATATCGCTTCCTACTTTCTGCCTCTTCCCTCCTTCTCTCTCACTCTCACGCTGCCACTTTTATATTTAATTAAAGCAGACACACGGAGGTTGCCTTCAGATCCAATTTTGTTTCTCCTATTCCTCTGTGTTTCGTCTGCTCCAGGATGGAACACACAAAGGTATTAGCTGGAACTGTCCTTCACATGCTTCTTCAGTTGTGTCCAGCACAATTGAAGGTAGCCCAGGCAACCATGCCATCAGAGCTAACCACTCAAGGTCATAGGGACTAAAAGCCAGCTTTCAATTGCACAAAGGCTTCCTTTTCACAGGCATACTTGTCTCTAATCTGTGAACAACTCCCTAAATCATTTACTGCTAAACTTTTTCTTAGGGTTGAAAAGTTAGCACTGGTCCTTTCTGGATTCCACAGTGACTGAGGCATTAGATTACTGTAGATTTGTAATAATAATAGCTAGAACTATACAGTACTTTAAGACTTGCCAACTTCATATATATAAAATCTAATTTAAGCCTCACAATAAACCTTTCAGGTAGCTGCTCTATCCTCATTTGTTCAGTCATTCAGTTGTGTCTGATTCTTTGTGACCCTGTGGATAATATTGTGCCAATATTGTCCATGGGGTTTTCTTGGCAAAGATAGTAGCTAGAATGATTTGCCATTTCCTTTCTAGTGTATTAAGGGAAATAGAGGTTAAGTGACTTACTCAGGGTCATACAGATATTAAGCACCTGAGATCACATTTGAACTCAGGTCTTCCTGACTCTAAGCCCAATGCTTTATCCACTGAGCCACCCAGCTGCCTTGTTTTACAGATGAGGAAACTGAGGCTTAGCATAAGTCGAGTGACTTAACAAATGGCATAGTTCTGGTGTTCTGAAACAGTATTTAAAGTGAGGTCTTCCTGACTTCAGGTTGAGTACCTGGTCCACTGTACCACTCAGCTGTCTAATTTAGAGTTTCAAGGAATCTTAGAGTTCATCAAATCCCATTCCTTTATTTTACAGAGGAAGAAACTGAGGTCAGAGAGTTTAACTAACTGGCCCAAGATAAGAAGCAACAAAAGCTGGATCTGAATCCAGGTTCTCTGATTCCAAATCTTTTCCAATATACCCTCCAGCTTTTCCAGAATCAGATAACACAGCCACCTGCCTGCCACACATCTGTCTATAGTCTCTTTATTTCCCCAATGTAGATATCAAGGAAACTGCCCATTAGGAAATTTATAGGAAAGGCAGAATGGCAGGTAGATTATCCTGGATTTGGAGTTAAGAAGATCATGCTTGAATTACTGCTACTTACACTTCTAATTTGACTATAGGCAAGTCACTCAGTCTCTCTGAAACTACAGCTAATTTTCTCATCTGTAAAATGGGGACAATAATCCCAATAGTATTTTCCTCATGGGTTATTGTGAGGATCAGGTGAGGTAAAATTTGAAAACTACTTTGCTAACTTTAAAATTCTGAATAAATTCAAGTTATTATAATTCAATTTGTTTCATTCCTTTCTGCCAATTTTTTTTCTAAGATCAGAGCCATCTCTAAGTTTTACACTTCACATACTCTCAAAGTTGGAAGGGGCCTTAGAGGTCATTAGTCCAAACCGTTTCAGAATCCATCATTTAATCAATGCACATTTATGAAGTTCCTACTCTGTACCAGTCATTGTTCTGGGCACTGAGTATTCAAAACAGAAATGCAATAGTTCTTGCCCTCCAGGAGCTTACATTCTACTGAGAGAAATGATTGTTTCTTTACTACATTAATAATCAATTATTAACTTAGAAACAGGTTTTATTTTTTCAGAAATGTGTAGAGTGTTCAGGACATTGCACTGAAGGACATAGTTTATGGATGAGATTGCTCAAATCCCTGGAGTACATGCTTTTTGATCCTGGGTGAGAGATAGCACCCAACTAGAGAACCTTACAAAGAATTTAATCTAAGGTGAATTTTGACCCATTGTGTTCCCCTCAGGTTTAGGTGGTGATAGATCCTTTGTCTAGATTGCCCAAGTCTGGGAGTGGTCTGAGAGTATGAGTGATCAAAGTCATGCTCCCCAGCCCTTCATTAGGATGGGTCCACCTCTCATTATAATATTAATTCTTCTCATTAATTTTTAGCCAATCAGAGTTGATTGCCACCCTCAGGAACACCCACTCTTCCAAGGACATATAAGCAATGAGTGGGTTCCATGAGGGGTCTTGGGCATTCAAGAGTGCCACTGGCCTCTTTTATTAGTTATCTGCAGCATGATTAGTAAAATGATTAATTAACTAGAAACTATGTCTCTCGACATTTTTTTATGTCACACTATGAAGTTATAAAGAAAGGAAGATAGTTGATACATCTGTGGAAGATTATCTTAAGGGAATGGCTAGAGAGAAGACTTAGAATTGGAAGAGGTGGGAAAAGAGGGCAGGAAAACATTGGAGGATATTTAGGGGCACTGAGGGATAGCGTTGAAGCAAGTTAGAAAGCATTGGAAAATTGGTTATGAAAACAAAATTGGGAAGACTAGAAATGTATAAAATCATGTTTATTCAACACTATATTGTTTTAGCATTGGCTTCCCTAGTCGACTGGCTATGTAGGATAAGTGACGTGATATCTTGTGAGTTAATTATTTTTGCTACTGAACTTTTTTCTCTGGTCTTTCATCTGCTGAATCTGCATGAAGATTCCACACGCTGCTAAAGGGAGAATTACTTTGATCTGCTAGGCAAGGGAAATGGAACACCGTTCATATAACAAGTGCTCTTCGTTGTTTCAATCACATATTTGATACGCCAAACATTCCCTAATGAGGTCTAACATCCCCTAATATTTTTGTTCAATAAATAAATCATGAGGCTTCTAACAGGAGGTCAATGCAGCCGAATCTACAAATAGGCTGCTTAGTCTTCTTTAGTTAACCAGGTATTATTAATGTGCAACCATAACACACATAGACACAATTATAATTTTCCCCATCAGACTAGAGCTTTATCACCCCATCACACACAGAGACATACTAATGCCTACGTAGCTGAGTGGTACAGTAGAGAAAGAACTGGGCTTAGGGTCAGGAAGATCTGAGTTCAAATTCAGTGTCAGGAATTTAATATGTATGACCCCAAGCAAGTCACTTAGCCACTATCTGCCTCAATTTCCTCAAATTTTTAATGGGATAATAATAGTACCTACTTTGCAGGGTTGTTGTAGGAATTGAATGAGCTAATATTTGTAAAGGGCTTTACACCGCAGTATCTGGCACAAAGGAGAAAATTAATGCCTGCTTCCTTCTCTTCCCCAAGTATGAACAGATGATATTTGTGTCATTCCATAACACAAGTAGACATACTAATAGCCTTTTTTTCCTGTCAAGTATAAATAGACTAAGTCTATGTCCCCAGCATGAATCAGAAATGTCAAGGTCCTTACTCATTGTGGTTTACATAGAAATAGTGTGACAGGGGATAGAGTCCTAGCCAGGAGTCAGGTGAACTTTCTGAATGATTTTGGGCAAATCCTTTAAATTCTCTGTCCTTCAGCTTCTCCATATATAAAAAATGGTGAAAAATCTTTGTCTCACAGGATGTGATGAACTCTCTCCCCTTTACCGAAGTATTCTGAGGGCACCCCTATTTGGGAAGGCCTTGAATAATGCTGATATAAATGTTGTTGCCTTGTAATCATATCTATATTTGGACGGAGAGATGGGAACAATCAAGGACAGATGGATCAACAACTGGGGAATCGGAGTGCAGGAACCGTGGCACTGCCCAAAGGCCGTGTGAAGGGGAATTATTTCTAAAAAAACATTCAAATAGAGCTAGGAGAGAAGTTTTTGGAACTGAACCATGATTTCTGGAGAGGAAATAGAAATAAAAGGTAGTGAGGGGGTTCTGGTCATATAATTCAGAGTCTAGAACAGTTAACTTAGTTTTAGGTGTTTGGAAAGAGAATGATAGTGTCCCTAACCCAAAGCTATGACTTTAAGGGGGGTTCAGAATGGCACATTGGGAAATGCAGTGGATTTGGAGTACCTGGGTTCAAATCCACTGTCATCATCACTACCTATGTGAATGTATACATCATTTAAGCACCATCTGCCTCAGTTTCCTCACTTGCAAAATGAGGGAGTTTGATCCAATAGCCTCTGAGATCCCTTCCAGATCTACAGCTATGCTCAACAATCAACAATCCAAGCCACTGATTATTTATGAAGTGCCTTCAATGTGTACTGGGTGCTAGGTGAAACAAAAGGACAAAATGTCAGAGGACATGATGCTTCCAAATAGATTAGATCTGTAAAAGCCAAGCTTCTATGTTAAACTATGCCAAGTAGAATGTGTAACTAAATTAAAACTTTATCATTTACCTGTGTATATATAGGTCATATCCCCAAATTTCTCAATTTTTTTTTTTACCCTCATCTTAATTGATGAATATATGCTGAGCCGTCTCCTTCCTCCTTTCTGGTCTTTTCATACCTTCCTTGGCTCCATTTACTCTGCCATCCTGTGACATTGGATTCCTTACTGTTCCTCACACATGATATTCCCTTTCCCAGCTCTGAGCATTTCCCTTGAAGTCCCAGTGTCTGGAATGCTCTCCCACCTCATCTCTGCTTCCTGGCTTCCTTCAGGTCCCAGAGAAAGTTCCACCTTCTACAAGATCCTGATCTCCCTTAAAATGCTGATGCCTTTCCACTGTTGGTTATCTCTAATTTCTCCTGTAAATAATATTGTTTGTACAGAGCTGTTTGAATATTGTCCCTCTGTTGAACCATGAGCTCCCTGAGGGCAGGGACTGTTTTTGTTTTTGCCTTCTTCAGGGACTCAGTGCTTAATGTCTTAAAAGTGTCGAGTTGTTTTTCAGTTGTGTTAAACTCTTTGTGGCCCCATTTGGATTTTCTTGGCAAAGATACTGGAGTGGTTTGTCATGTCCTTCTCCAGCTTGTTTTAGAGAGAAGGAACTGAGACAAACAGAATTACGTGACTTGCCTAGGGTCACATAGTTAGTAAATGTCTGAGGCCAGATTTGAACTCTTCTGGCTCCAGGCTCAGCACTCCACCCACCAGGCCAACTAGCTGAAAAGTAGTAGGACATTAATAAATGCAAGTGGATTGGCTGTTTGCTCCAATCCACAATGGAGAACCTGAAAAACAATTGAAAAACGGATTTTTGTTGTAGACCTAAGGAGACACTGTAAAGAGAAAACTTCCCCCTCCTTTTTTATGGTTCTAGTATAAAGAACTAAAGGTTAACATGAAGAATCATTCATTTCTTGGTAAATATTTATGGTTTTCTCTAATGGGGATGAAATGAGAACTGAATAGTAAAATAATAAAGATGTAAGCATTTTGAGAGGAATAACGTCTAAATACGATGGTTATAATTTAGCATGATATGTCTGAATGGACTTTGCTTCAGAGATTTGAATTAACAGCCAGTGAAGCAGAAGCTCAAGCCGGATGGGGCTTGCCTCAGTTCTTCAGGGGGCTAACCCTCATGGGAGATACAAAAAGGAGAGGGAAGCAGAAAGTGAGAACTAGAACCCTGTCCAAAGCAGAAACCATAAGCAAACCAAAGTAAAAGCTGGGAATGTTATGGACAAAGCCACGCTAAAGGAGCATTTAAAAATGAGAATATGACTAATCTTAGAGCAAATTCAGGGGGACAGATTCCCAAGGGGTAAAAACAAGCCAGAGTCCAATGCAGGCGCGATGGATCTACCGGCAATAATCTAGAGCAGCACCGGAAGGTGATCAAGAGCCTTTTCCAAGTAAGAAAGGCCTAGGTTCAAGCCTAACTCTGACACATACCAACTCTCCAACTCTCTAGAAAAGTCTTTTAATGACTAAGGCAACTCTCTAAGACTATAAATTGAAGGGCAGGTGTTTATTATAATGTTGATAAAGGAATTTTCCTTCTCAGAAGTTACCTTACACCAATGACATCAAAGATGTAATTCCAAAAACCTTTTTTTTTTCTCTCTCTGTCAGAACACTGTATTAGGTAAAACAATATTTCAGGGGACAATTGGTTTGAAATACAATTTCTTTCCTTTTAACTGGGATTATAGAAAATTTTAAGGTCATTTATTCTTATGTTCTCCCATGGTTCAACAACTGTCCAGAACAATGCAAATAGCAGTAATACATTTAAGTTGACTAGGTCAACTTTGTTCCCCAAACAGACTTCATTTCAAGGACAGTATCTATGAAAACAGGCCTCTTGCTATCTAGCACATTACAAAAAATAATCAGGCAAATGATTAATTATATTCGGCATAGTGCACAGAAAAAAATTAATAAATTCTTTTCATTCATTCATTCATGGAAGCATGGTACCATGGATTTTGCATTCAGAAGAAATAAGTTCAACTTCTGCCAGGCTCTACCACTTCTAAGCTATGTAATCTTAAGTCCCCTACCCACTCTAGGCCTCAGTTTTCTTATTTTCAAAATGGAAGGGTCATACTACGTAACTCCTTAAACTCTTTTACAACTCCGAAGCCATGATACTAAATATTTGGTTAATGTGGTTGGGAAATTGCATTGGTTGGGGGAGCATTAAGTGGTCTTTGGCAAGTAACAGGTATGAAAGCATGCTAAAAATATCTCCCTTTAGTTTCTCTAGGTATATTATGAAATAACATTTTTCCAGCCTAAAACCCTTGAAGATTCTTCCCTTTAAAGGGAGCAGAACAAACGCTAAGCCCTTTCTTAGAGAAACAGATTAATGGTGTTAACCAAACTTAGCTCTGTTCTTCAGCATGGGAAAGTAGTCTGGGTGTGCCAGTTTGGAAGTGATATGGAAAGTAGCATCAGGAAAAACTGGTGTCAAATAAGATAAATAGTTCCAAGCATAAACTTAGAAGGACTTGAAAAAATAGGAAAGGGGCAATGAAACAGATGGCTTCCACCTCAGGTTGGCAGACTGGTGAGTTTTGGCTTGACCTTCTTTTGTTTCCTAAAAGCTGGTCACAGTTTGGGAGTCAGACATTCCCATTTGGGGGTACGCTGAGCATCCTCAGTTTGAGTCCATATGATAGCAGTGCATGATGCTCTTGTCCTTTTCATTACCTACTTTTTTTGCCCCAAAATATCTGAACTGTCTCATCAAATTGGAATATATCAGGGTAAAAATGATCTTGTGGTTTCCTTTAATGAGCTCTTTAGGATCAAGAAGATCATAGCTGGAGTTGAAAGGGACCTTAAAAGACAGCTAATTCTAACTTCTTTTTTGTATAGAGGAAGAAACTGTGGTCTGAAGTATTTAAATGACTTATTCAAGGTCAAACATGTAGTAGTAAGTGGTAGAGTCAGGTTTCAAACTCAAGTCTTCTGACTCTATACCTAGTGCTCTTTCTTCTGCACCACACTGTCTCTGGTACTCACAATTCCATGAGCCCATTATGGGTCATCGGATCAAGCCTGTGGAGAGGGGTTATATACCATTTATTATCTGCTCTTTCCTGCTGTGTCTCTCATTAATGGGCTCCTAGGGAGAAACTCCCTTGTCCATAAATTGAGCCCAGGAACCTGCCTTATTGTTATTGTGAAGTTTCTGGATTAAAACACTTGAAAAGTTTCCCCACTGTGACAAGTCAAACAAGATCTTTTTGCTTTCCCTTTTTTCCACTAACAATATTTATACTCATTTCTTTTATTGAAATCTAGCTGCCTCCTGTTCTATTAAAACAGCTTGACTGGCAGCTTCTATTCTACCAAAGCCTGCAGCCCATCTTTTCTCCAGACAATGAGGTACAAGCATTTCTATCTTCTATTGTGCTTGTACGCCCTTCTCCTCTCAAATTTTCAATCTTAAAAGGCATGTCAGAGATGTCTCCATCTAAAACTAGGTCTCTGAATATTGCCAGTTTGAACTAGCCAGTGACATATTTAACCAATTCTGACCAAAGAAAAAAAGAAAAATGAAAGAGATTCCAATCTTCTTTCTTCTCTTTTTCTCTCCCCAATGATCTAAATTCTTCTATTCAAAGGATTGCTACTGTAGATTATTGGAAGGGGAGGCCTGTTTTCATGGAGATACAGTCTTAGAGAATCTACTGTAGGAACAAGAAACAACCCTATCAACTTAAGTGTGTCTCAAGGTTAAATGCTGTGGCTTCTCTTCTCTGCAAAAGATCAGGGACCATGAAAGTGAACAGGAATAAATGACTTTGAGTTACCCTTCAAATTCCTTTCTCAGAATTTGGGGCAAATGCTTATAGAAAAACCATCCCAGGGCACTACCTAACTGGAGACTTTTTATATTCAAAAGTTCAGGGGTAATGCTTCTTAGGGTCACACCCCTAGGATTCTCCCCTTTATTTCCCTCTTGTCCACCAACTCTGTTATGTCTTCAGTCCAACATGAATGCAGACTCTCCAGTGGGTTAACACTTTTATTACAATGAGTGGAAGCCTTGGGGTCACAAACTTTGCGTGGAATGTGTATAGATGCTATTTAGGGTAAATGCTGGATGTACAATCTTTTTCTATATTGCGGCCTGGAATTGCTTAACACAATAATCATATTTTTGTAGTTATCTTTAGTTTCACTTCCTAGTTGCCTCCTTGTTATGAATAGCCAAGCCTAGAGCTACATGACTGCTATCTTCAAGTATCTGAAAGGCTGACGTGTGAAAAATACATTATTTGTTTGATCCCAGAAGGCAAAAACTGGAGTGAAGGGTGAGAGTTGCAAAGAGGTAAATTATTTAGATTTTCTGTCAGGGGAAATATCCTAACAATTAGAGCTGTCCGAGAGTAGAAAGTATTATTTTAAGAGGAGTTGGTTAACCCTCACTGGAGTTTTTAAAGCATTAGCTGAGTGACCACTTGTTATGTTGAGTTGTAGTGGGTATAATTTATTGGATATGGGTTGGACTAAATTGCTACTAAAGTCTCCTTTAACTCTGAAATTCAGGAAGAAACCTTATAAATGAGGAAACTGAGTCCTTTCTGTTTGATTTCTTGAGGCATTAGGGTATGATAGGAATACCACTGGATTTGCAGTCAGAAGACTAGGGTGAAGTGAGCACATGACTTATCAGAAGACCTAGATTCAGATTCCAACTCTGACAGTCATATGTCCATATGACCATAAACAAGTTGCTTCATCTCTTAAGTCTTGGTTTTTTCATCTGTAAAATAAGCACATTAATTTACACTCCCCAACTCATCGAGTTGTTGTGAGGAAAGTGCTCTGTAAACTATAAAGTACTATGGAAAGGTGTGGGCAGTGAGGTAGAAAAGTAGATGGAGCACCAGTCCTGGAGTCAGGAAGACTCATCTTAATAGTCACCCTACCTCAGACATTTAGTAGCTGTGTGACTTTGGGCAAGTCACCTAACCTTGTCTGCCTTGGTTTACTCATCTGCAAAATGAGTTGGAGAAGGAAATAGCAAGACACTCCACTATGTTTGCCAAGAAAACCCAACTGGGGTCACAGAATCAGACACAACTGAAATGACTCAACAACAACAAACAACAGCCATATAAAGGAAGCTATAATTAACACTCTAATTATGAACTATTTTTCAGATGTTTCCCTGGAGTTTAAGCTGAAATATATACCCAAGTTCTCCCCTTATATCCTAAGTGGCAATATTCTCTTATTCCTCTCCACATAGAAATCTCCCTGATCTGTCTTTCTTTTGGCCACATCATCCCAAGTCAGTTTCCGACACATCTTCCACTTTTCTGAACCTTTCTTGATTGGCTTCCATCTAGTTAGTTGATTCCCTTCTGCCTGGTTACCCAGAAGTTCATCTAATCTACACCAAATCCCCTTTTGCTTTCTACTTTTCCTGTTTCTGCTTTAGTTCACACATATTGTCCCTGAGGCCCTGTACTTTACTCCCCAGATATCTCTCTCTATAGGATCAGCATATTCAAATTGCCTTCTTTAAATGCTTGCTATGCTATAAAGGTCAACTGGGGTTCTTGGAAGCTTTGCTAGGGGCATGGAAATATTGGCAGATCCTACCAAGTTGGAAACATTTCAAGGATGAGGATCAGCAGGAGAGAGAAAACAAATAGATCTGACTCTAGACTAGATCTGTCCTTGAAGAGCCAGTCTTAATAAATTCAGAGAGGTCCATCACCAGAATGTTGGCCATCCGGTAAGGAAGACTTGAGGACTATTTGCCAAGTCATGGGTGGACGGCAATCTCTGTAAGTGGAAGGAGTGAAGTAATCACAGAATTTTGACATATTGAAGGAAGCATTTATAACCCATATTTACATTTAAAATAGGTCCTTCTTCTTAGGCAAGGGTATTTCAGTCAAATGAAATAAAAAGTTGGAGAGTTTCTTTTTTTGTTTTGTTTTGTTTTACCACATCCTGTTGAATATACCTCCCTGTAGGATGTCAATTCTCCTCACTGTCACTTGCTGTGACTCTTACTTAAGTGTGCCATTGCTTCATGAAGAGAAGTAAAATTGAGCACATAGAAACTGACATCTGGTCAGTTAAATTTGGGATTCATTTGGCTCTGTCACAAAAGAAAACTGAGCAGTGGAGTTTCAGGATAATTAATTAGGTTGGTTAATAATCAATAAATTGATGATCAGTGGCTTCTCTCAGTAACTACAGACACAAATGTAGACTCTGAATGACCTTAAATTCCTTCTGAAAGGAAACTCAGCTGACAAGTGAAACAGGCCTGACCGGTGGACATTTAATGAGCTGGTGGGCTAAAAGTCTTCAGTTTCTCCACATCCTTGACTTCTCATCCTACTGCAATTTTCCTTTTGCCAAACATCAGCCTTGGATTACTTCCACCATCTGCCTATTCCATTCCTTCTCACTAGCCACTGAACAAAACTGGAGGAAATCTCACAATCATGCTGACTGGGTCCATTTCAGATTCATGTTATCCAGCCACAACTGGGCCCAAGACTGTCCTTTTATTCCTCTCTAATTGTCTCTCTATCTCACTCCCCACAGAAGTTATTTTAAACTTTCTCCTCCCTTCTGATTACCCCCACACCTCTTCTTCCTTAAACTCTACCACCTCCTCACTTGGGGACTTTAACTCTTACTTCATAGAGAAAAAAAACTGAGGTCATTCAAATTGATCTTCCTCTTTTCTCATTTTCCTAATAAAAAATAAAATACATTGATATAATCTCCCACTCTCCCCTCCTTTCCTCCAGTTTCTGACAAAGAGGTGGCCCTTCTTGATAAACCCACATGCCTGACATGCCATACCTCCTTACGAAATGGAATGGTTGTTCTTCCATTCCTCATAAATACACACACGCACACACACACACACACACACATACACACACACACACACACACACACACACAAACACGCGCTCACATACAAGATCATGATAAACGTCAACAATGAGCACTCTGGAATTCATATTCCACATTGAACAATCTACCCTTCATCCTGGACCTCTTTCTCTCACATTCTTTTTATCCATTTGCCCTCGCCTAGAACTGACTCCCATGCCCCTCTACCCCCCCCACTAGTCTTAGTTACTCCTATTATTACTCCTTTATACCCTTCTCCCAGTAACATTCCCTTATTTGAAGTCCACTAAGTTAGAATTCTCCACACCATCAAAATTATGTAGCTGTACCATACTGAGTCTCTATCCTCCCCAAATTTCATCCTTATGCTAGGAAACTTTAATATCTGTGTAAATGCTCATTTAAACCCCTAACCTCCCATTTTCTCATCCTTCTTAAGTCTCATGACTTACTCCTTCCCTGGACCTCAGCCACATATAAGCACATATTAGATCTTGCCATTACCCACAAGTGTCCCACTTCCCCAATTAGAATCTTTGAGAATTCTCTATCTTACTATCACCAACTACCTTTCCATCATTTCCTATGTTTGACCCTGCCTCTATCACTTCTTCATCCTCATTAACACCTCATATTCCTCTAACTCTGATGACACTCTCCCTGAAATGACTCCACTTCTCTCCCTTTCCAACTTCAAACCATTGTTAGTTATTTCAACTATACACTGTCCTTTGCTAGTGATTACCTTGGCCCCTTATCCTATTGCAATTTTCCTCTTGCCAAACCTCAGCCCTGGATTACTTCCACTGTCTGCCTATTCCATCCCTTCTCACTAGCCACTGAACAAAACTGGAGGAAATCTCACAATCCTGCTGACTGGGTCCATTACAAATTCATGTTATCCAGACACAACTGTGCCCTTGCTGCAACAAGACTATCCTTTTATTCCTCCCTAATTGATTCCCTATCTCGCTCCCCACAGAAGTTATTTCAAACTTTCTCTTCCATTCTGATAGCCCCCACCTCTTCCTCCTCAAACTCTACTATCTCTTCACTTGAGAACTTTAACTTTTACTTTATGGGGAAAAAATTGAGGTGATTCAATTTGAGCTCCCTCTTCTTCCATTCTTTTAATTGAAAAATACATTGACATCATCTCCCACTCTCTCCTCCTTTTCCCCCAGCCTCTGACAAAGAGGTGGTCCTTCTTGTTAAGCCCACAAATCTCCTCATTTCTATCTCTTGGGGTTCCTCTTTTCCTTCAAGATACAGTTCATTTACCATTATTTGCATGAAGACTTTTCTGATTCTCCAACTCCTACCACCCCAAATACTTTGAATTACTACCCTCAAACCCCCTTGAATTTAACTGCTTTGTAGCCAGAGTCATTAGCTTTATGTTTATGCTGTGTTTGTGTATGTATACACAGGTGTATACATATGCATTCATGTGTGTATATGTGTATATGTATGCGTATATGTATACATGTACATATATGTGCATACGTAAATACACGCTTCCTTAGCAAATGTCTGGCAGATAGGACGCGTTTAGTACATGTTTGTTGATTGAGTCATGTTTCTCCCATTAGAATATAAACTTATTCTGAGTATAGATTGTTTCATTCTTTGTACTTGTATTTATTCCCAGGACCCAGCACAGTCCAAAGCATTAAGTAGGCACTTAATAAATATTTGTTATTTGATTGATTGATAGAGCTGGAAGGAATTATTTCAAGGTTACTGTCAGAAATTTGAAAAGGGCAGGATCAAGGGGCTATACTTCTTCCAAACCATAGCCATAAGTAGCAATTTTGGTCTTCCTGCCAAGCAGCAGGAAGCCTGCCCTCTAGTCAACTTTGTAATTCATGCTATGAAAATAATACCAGAAGTAATTACAATAAATTCAGTTGACAGAAGGTGAATTAATCCTGGAGAAGTGCATGTGTTGAATTTGTACACCTTATATTTCAATTTCCTGGCAAAAAATTCATATTACTTACTCTAGTTCTAGCTCTACTCTCAACATACAATCAGCCCCCAGGCTGTGCTAGGCAGGTGTCATTGAGAGGTAAAGGGATTCATTTCAGAACAAGAGGCTCTCTAGAATGTGGCCATGAGTCTAGGATAGCTTCACAGTGGCCAATGTTCTTTTGGAAGATCACCAAAGTCATGAAATCATGAAAAGGATCTGTGTTGTGGGATATTCGATTAATTTGTCAGTAACGATCTATTAAATGCCTACTATGTGCCAACCACTGAAGTGCAAAGCTGGTGTCTTTTCCATAAGGATGTGAGGACAGCATTTAGAAAGCTGATAAGTCTTGGCAATGTTGTGAAACCTCTAGGAAGAGCATTTTAAGTATGTGACAGCCTGTTGTAATTCAAATAGAGCATGAAATCCAGAACAGTGACATTCATTGCCACTTCACACCATTAAAATGGTGATTAAACCTTAGGACACTACTCTCTGACAAAGAATAGTGCCTGGTATATTGCTATGTAGCATAATGATTCAGATGGGAAACTGAAGCATCAACAAAGAGTAGCCATGATGGAAACAGGAACCAGGCAGTCTGGCCACTAGTCCTTTCACCTGGCTGCTGACGAAGCTTTATCCATTTGAATATCCCCATCTCCCCACAGCATAAGGCTCTACTTCCACTCTCATTTCTGATTAGAGATAGTTCAAGGGTCCATCCTCTCTTGAAAGACTCAGAGAAACTGTTGCCAGTCAAGACCTCTCTCTGTAAAGCATTGGGTTAGACATGCCAGACCAGCTGTCCCTGCATTCCATGCTTCTCTGGAGTATAAATGGGTCCAGTGTATAAGACTTAACAGCTAAATCTATAGTAAATGAAGGCTCCATTCATAGGACAGGTAAGCAATTGATTGCCAAATCTCATTCCAGTAAAATAGGTAGGTCATGTCTCTCAGAATAAAATGACTATGCATTGTGTGTATTGACCCTTTTTTCCTATCTCTTCACTTCAAACTCCCTTCTGCTGTATTCCTCTTGCTCTCAGTAGCACCACAGTTGAGTTCTTATGTTCTACATTCCTCAAGTTGTTTGCCACCATATCTTCCAAATTCCTTGTCTCTCCTACACTTCTGTCTCCATCCTCTAACTCAGGAGTGCAAGAGGATAAAGTCAAACCTTGGTGAGACATCAAGCAACCACAATTTCTTCTTTTATTGTTTGCTTCTTGCAAGGTGAGAGAGGACAGCATCTCAGAATGAAAGATTCTCCTCCATGCCCTCTCTCAGCAGAGGCCCTAATTCATTTTTCATGGCCCCTTGCAGTGACAAAAGCCGCTGCTTTCTCTCTTGTAAGCGTGCTCCATGCAATAAGTCAAAGCTGATGTGCATTTTCCCCCTGGGTGCCGGAGCTGCGCTTTGATTTAATTTGCCCTGTTGTTTGGCATGGAGCCTTTGCCAGCAAGTTTCTCCTAAGAACTTGGGAGGCAAGGCCCTGACAGCGGTGGGGCATGGTGACAGATGGGGTTCAGTGGGTAGTGTTTAAATAATTTGCTGCAATGATAAAGGAAATTTTGGAGAGTGACAGATGCTTCTGCCAAAAATCAGCCAGAGAAAAACACACATTTTGTTTTGGGGAGCCCAAAGCCCAGGTGACAACTCTGAAAATCTGGAGTTATTCCTGTTCTCCTTGAGCCGGAGTTGGGATGAGTCTCTGGGTTGGATCTTAGCTTTTGCATTGTTACTGATGCTTTTATTTTATTTATATTTCAGTCACTCAAAATCAACTTGAGAGGATTGTTTTCCTTCTACCCAATTCTACTACTCCCAATGTCCCCTCTTTAACTTCTATGAAAAACCAAGAAAAGATTGGCGAAGGAGGGGGGAGAATGTGACTCAGTCTTGGGTTGGAAATGAGAGAGAGAGAGAGAGAGAGAGAGAGAGAGAGAGAGAGAGAGAAAGAAAGAAAGAGAGAGAGAAAGAAAAGGAATAATTAAGGAATAGATTGAAAGTCACTGAGGAAAGGGTGGGGTGAGGATTAGAGCTACAGTAAGAGGTGAGCATAACTAGAGTAGATAAAAGTAGATGACTCAAAAATGGGATATGGTCAGTTAGCACAATTGGGTAAGGCACATTCTATGGGGGCCCGAAGTTGTCTTATCAGTCTGCACATGGGTCTCTTAGTTCTACTTGATTGCATGGCTAAAGAAAAGCTTTTACCTTAGCTTTTCTAGAAACAGGTTTTCATGCTACCTCCTGGCCCTCTCTATACAATATACACCAGAAATCATTCTAATCTCTCCCTACCAACCTTGGATTCTACTGCTGGTATATAACCTTCCCCCTCCCTTTTAATTTCCCTTTATGTGTTACCTTCCACCATTAGAATGCACCCATCTTGAGGGAAGGGATTTGTCTTGCTTACTTAATTTTTATCCCCAGCATTTAGTACAATAAGTACTGAATGTATGCTTTATTCTCTCCACCACACACAACCTCCTCTGTCTGTTTCTGTCACACACACACACACACACACACACACACACACACACACACAGACATGCACCTCACATTAAGCTTCTTACTTTGAAAGGTACATTGGTATCTAAGGAAGAAATGGCAGAGAATAAAGAAACGAATTAAGTCAAATCTATATGCACTAAAGAAAAATAAGTCAAAACTCTATTCCATTTCATGATAAAACAAATTGGTTTAAGAAAAAAAATGGGAATAGGTAGTTCAGCAAAGCAGGTATTAATAATTAAGGATCAAAATGTTTCAAAATACCCCATCTTCCATTGTGTTTATTATTTATATAGAAGGTACCACATACTACACACTATTCACATGGCCTCTAATCCAGGAAGCAATCAATCAATCAATCCAAACTTACTAAACACTTGCTATGTGCCAGGCACTGGAGAAACAACACAAAAACAAGAAACTGCAAGATGTAAACTGGGGAAGCCTGCATCCTGTTAGAAAGGTACAACATATTCCCCGATAAGTGGAGGCTATGTAACAAATACATATCCAGTGACAGAAAGGCATACCAAAAACTGTGAGAATCAGAAGAGCCATCTTGAAGGAGGCAGAATTTGAGTAAAGCCTTGAAGGGAGTTAAAGGTTCTAGGAGGCACAGGTGAGAAGGTAGAGGCTTCTTAGCATAAAGAAAATCCTGTATAAAGGAATGGAGACCAAAGATGAAATATCATATAGCAATAACAGTAGGCAAGCCAACCTGACTGGAGCATAGAGTCCCTGAGGAGAATAATGTATAACCAATTTAGGAATACAAGGTGGAGTCAGACTGTGAAGGACTTTAAATGCCAGGCAGAGAAGCTGACACTTTATCCTAAAAGCAACAGGGATTCACTAAGACTTCTTAAGCAGAAGAGTAAGAGGTGGACTTAAGAAATGTTGATTTGGCAGCTGTGTGGAAGATGGATTACAGAAAGAAAATACTGGATACAGAGACGCCAATAAAAAGCCATTGTCTATGTGAGAGGTGATTTGGGCATGGCCTAGAGTGGCTGTTGTCTGCATATAGAGAAGGGTAAGATTTGACAAATAATGAGGAGTTGGACTAGACAAGAGTTTTCAAGTGACAGGGTATGAAGGGGAGGATAGATTTCAGGAAAAATTAAGAGTCAAGGGTTATTCCTAGGGAAGGGGGAATAAGCATTTATATAATGCCTAGTATGTATCAGACACTGAACTAAGGACTTTATAAACATTATATCACTTGATTCTAACAACAACCTTGGGAAATAGGTGCTATTATTAAGTCTATTTTACAGACGAGGAAATTGAGGCAGGCAGAAGCTAAGGGGCTTACCCAGCATCACACAGCGAGTAAATATCTGAGTCA
The DNA here is from genome assembly GCA_028627135.1 of Pseudochirops cupreus. Classification (NCBI taxonomy): domain Eukaryota; kingdom Metazoa; phylum Chordata; class Mammalia; order Diprotodontia; family Pseudocheiridae; genus Pseudochirops; species Pseudochirops cupreus. The sequence goes on along the minus strand of CM053582.1, from coordinate 197,273,450 downwards.
GGATTAGAACTCAGATCTTTCTAATTCCACAATCAAGTCTCTACCCATGAAGCCACCAGTTGCTCATAGGTGCTGATACGAGGTTGCTAGAGGAATGCCAGTACTCTGCTCAGAAATAGGGAAGATGGAACTCTAGGGCTAGAACTCAAGAAAGAGATGAGATAAACACAAGGGATTCATTTGCATAGAAATAATAGATGAATTCATGAGAGCTGATGGGACACATCATTAAAAGGAGGGGCAGCCAGGTGAGCACTGAATAGAGCACTGGCCCTGGAGTCAGGAGGACCTGAGTTCAAATCCAGCCTCAGACACTTGACACACTTACTAGCTGTGTGACCTTGGGTAAGTCACTTAACCCCAATTGCCTTGCCCTCCTCCCTCTAAAAAAAAGGAAAAAGAAAAAGAGGAGTAGAAATAGAAAAGAGGGGGCCTAGGATAATACCTTAGGTCACAGCTATGACTATAGAACAAGAAATGATAGGAGATCTAGCAAAAGGAGAACAGGTGGGATCTCTCCAAGACACAGCAGAACATTTAACATTCTGAAATGGCCCAATGTACATATGAGAGAGGGCAGAAAAGAAGGGAAGGGGAGAAATAGAAGAGAAAATAAATCATATATGTCTCATTAGAGGATTTAAAAAAATTAATTTGATGACTTAATATTTTCCTTTATTTCTTTCACATTAGTTCTTTGAAAGATTAGAATTTCCTCAGGAATATTTGGTGCTCTGTAGAGGTTTATTAAAAGAAAACATTGAGATTAAAAAAAAAAAGACGGCCAGGGGGGAGAGTCTATGATCATAGATTTAGAATGATATACGATTTAGAGGCCATCAGGTCTAACTCTAATTTTACAGATAAGGAAACTGAGTTATGGAGAGATTAAGTGACATCTTCAAACAATGTATTTGTGAGGCAAGGTTTTAGCTCAGCTCTTCCTTACTGAAATTCTAGTGCCTTACCTACCATCATACTGTCTTGTAACGGGAGTCTGTGTTTGGATTTGTGGGGCCAGGGAAGGGAACCAATATCACAACAAAGCTGAATAGAAGGAGATAAGGCAGGACTGATCTCCTTCAGCTATTATCCAAGAGCTTAATTCTGGCAACCAAAGGTTCAGTCTGGTGATATGGAATAGTCAAATGATATGAGACTGATGGCAGAGAATGATGGTGCTCATAGGAACATAGGGCCATATTTTTGGAGCAGGAAAGACCTTGGTGGACAATAAGTCCAATGCCACCTTTTCAGAGATAAGTAAATTGAGGCCTAAAAAGTTTAAGTGGTTTGCCCAATGTCATATAGCCAGTAAATGTCAGGGGCAGGATCTGAACCCAGGTCCTCCAGACTCTAATGTTAGTGCCCTATCCACTATGCAGCCTGCCAAACTGTAGTAAATTCAATCAGCAGACAAAGATTCTTCTTTTCCTCTTCTTCTTATTCCCTGTCTGGAAAGAACACTTACTTCCCTCAAAAAGGTTTGCCTTCTGGCATTTCCTGGACTGTGTTTTACAGCTAATTGAACAGGCCTTAACCACCTGGGAACCTACAAGGCTGAGCCTCCCTCAAGCTGCCAGCTGACACCTTGACCTTTCCGTGGGTACAGACACAGCACTGTCCGAGGAGTACTTCTGGAATTACTTTAATAGGTTTAATCAGAAAGTCTGAAGCCAAAGGACTCTCCAAAGCTCTTTGCTACACATTTGCATTCCCTTTAGCCCATGCTAAAGGGCCAGCCATGTGTTCAAAGCCCTTCCCTCAAAAAACAAATGGTAAGGAGAGAAGAAGGTGATGACAGAGGAGGGGAAGAGGAGAAAGAAAAACAAACAGAGTCAGACAGAGACAGAGACCCAAAGAGACAGAGGGAGAGAAGTCAGCCAAAGTATGCCCTAGCAAACATCTGTTTCTAGTGTGTCCTCCCTGACAGCTAATAGTATCTCCTCCCTTCCAGTCCCCTGAGAGTCAGAAATCTCACTCCAGTATATTATCCCTGCTAGCATGGCTTCAGGCTGTGTTCTGGAGAACCCAAGCTCTGGTGATAGAATGCTGACCTAACCAGAAACTGAAGCAAAGGGGACAGTAACACAGTCTGGGAACTTTCTCGAATCTGCAAACTACTGGTAACTCCAGGGAATAGATGCGGTTTATTGTACAGGGATTAGCGGATGACAAGTGCCAAAGTGTGGGAGAAACAACAAAACTCAGACAGAATGACTGACACACTGACTGCTATACAACAGAAATTAATTTTGGAAAAATTCTATGATCTTAGGGAGAACAATAGGGGAAAAGAAGAAATAAAAAGAGGAAAGGTTGAGGACCAGAGAGTCACAGAAGGAGGTTTGTTTTGGACATACTGAGTTTGAGATTCCTATGAGATAGCCAAGTGGAGATATCAGACATGTAATGACAACTGCAGGCCTGGGACCCAAGAAAAAATGAGGTCTGGACAGCATCTGCATAAATAGAATTGTTGAATCCATGAGAGCTGATGGGATAGATCATGAAGAAGTGTTATATAGAAAAAAAAAAGGGGGCCCAGGACAGTGCTCTAGACCCATAGGGCTTCTTAAACTTTTTCACTGGTGACCCTTTTGACAATGTAAGTTGGAGTGTGAAGGCATGTACATTGCAAAGTGCACATGCTATGTGTTCAGAACCAAGGCTGCAGTGAGCTGATATGATGCAATACAGGCAAGCAATGCCAGAAACACCTCAGATTCATTACGCACTTGATTTTTAATTAAGTTTTGGTCATTGTGTATTCAGAGACCTTTTATTGTTGCCAAAATTTTTCATGAGCCTATATGTGGTCTAGGCCTGCAGTTTAAAAAGCACTGCAAGGCACACCTATGCCTACAGGATAAGGCATGATTGAAGATCGAGCAAAGGAAAATATCTCTCCAAAATACAGTAGAATATTTGACATTCTGAAATGGACTAATGTATATATGAGAGAGAGCAGAGGGGAAGGGAAGGGGAGAAATAGAAGAGAAAAATGTCGTTGTTTTTATGTATGTGTATGTATACATATATACATATAGATATTTGTGTCTATATCTATATGCATATGGATAGAGAAAGATAAGGGCATTTGTTCTTTGAAGTTTGGATTCAGTCAAAGGGCCTGACTTGAGGACCTAGAGGGCCACATGTGGCATCCAGGCTGGATAGAGCTAGAGCTAGAGACAAAGAGAGACAGTGGTAGAGGTAGAGGTAGAGGTAGAGACAGGGGTAGAAGTAGAGGTAGAGACAGGGGTAGAGGTAGAGGTAGAGACAGGGGTAGAGG
>CM053582.1:197203707-197269655 GCA_028627135.1 Pseudochirops cupreus | reverse complement strand
TAGAGACAGGGGTAGAGGTAGAGACAGGGGTAGAGGTAGAGGTAGAGGTAGAGGTAGAGGTAGAGGTAGAGACATGAGTAGAGGTAGAGACAGGGGTAGAGGTAGAGGTAGAGGTAGAGGTAGAGGTAGAGGTAGAGGCAGAGACAGGGGTAGAAGTAGAGGTAGAGACAGGGGTAGAGGTAGAGACAGGGGTAGAGGTAGAGGTAGAGGTAGAGGTAGAGACAGGGGTAGAGGTAGAAACAGGGGTAGAGGTAGAGACAGGGGTAGAGGTAGAGACAGGGGTAGAGGTAGAAGTAGAGGGAAAGGTAGAGACTGCGGTAGAGGTAGAGGCAGAGATAGAGGTAGAGGTAGGTGGCCCAAGGGATAGCATGCCCAGGCCTGAAGTCAGGAAGAATCATCTTCCTAAGTTTGAAGCTGGCCTCAGACATTTATTAGCTGCGTGACCCTGGGCAAGTCACTTGACCTTGTTTGCCTCAGTTTCCTCATCTGTAAAATGTGCTAGAGAAGGAAGTGGCAAAACACTCCAGTATCTTTGTCAAGAAAACTCCAAATGGGATTATGAAGAGTCAGATACAAATGAAAAATGACTGAACAACAACACTATTAATTGGGGAAACAAGGAAAGTTAATAAGGAAAAGATACTCAGACAGAGCTTTTAGGAGAGAACAGAGGCCTCTGAATGGTGGAGTTGAGAAAAGAGGGCATTTTAGGTGTGGCATCAAGAGACATTGATATGGGAGAGGGGAGATAGACTGCAGGGGCAGGACACCAAATAGGTCAGTTTGGATGAAATATGTGAGCTCAGTCTGGAGAGGTAAAATGGAGCCAGACTGAATCATTAGGGTAAAAAACAAATTTTTTTGGTATATTTTTTACAAAAACCAGCACAGAGGCAGAAGCAAACAACGAACAGAAGAAAGGTGCATGAGTTTAGGTGCAGGCCTGTTTGTGGTGGTGTGTATATAAGAGAAGTGACAAAAATTAATGTGAATTAGGAAAAAGAGTAACAGGAACAGCAGTAAGAGTGGGAGGTAGAAGCTAAATCAGTGTCACAGATAGTGAAGAAGGGAAAGGACCAAGAGAAAAAGTGGAATGATAAATTTGTAAGGAGATGATCTGCATGGGGGATGGAAAGAGGAGGAAGCAGAAATGAAAAGGGATGGGCAGTCATAAGGAGAAAGCATCACTTTGTAGCCAGGAGCTGAGCTGGAAACACACGGTGTCTTTCAGAGCTGTTGAGTATGAACAGTGCTGGGCTGTCAGCTTTATTTAGCAGTCCAAATCTAAAAGTAGACTATGAATTAAAGGTACTGAGTGTAGGGGGAAAAAGATGAAGAGAGGGATTGCTTGTGGGAGCGTAGGGAATATTCAATGGACAGAACACATCCTAGGGCAAGCAGAAACCCAGTGTTGTACCAACCTCAGGCTGGTATGGATTTTATGTTCAAGTACCAAACGCTATTTAGGTCTTCTTTCCTTCCCTAAAGATCACACGGTGTGTGTGTGTGTGTGTGTGTGTGTGTGTGTGTGTGTGTGTGTGTGTGTGTGTGTGTGTGTGACCAAATCTGCTAAGTGCCCAGTTTGACCAACAGAGGAACCGAAGAGGAGTTGAATCACTATGGAGATGGGTTTGTACAGGATCCTGAGTGTAAAGGAAAGAACATTCACTGAACTGAGTCATTATACCTGGATTCTGGTGTGGGCTCGGCCCTACCTATGACTTTGTACAAATTCTTTCATTTCTCTTGCCCCCAGTTTCCTTGATTTTTTTTTATGAGTGCAGACACAGTGGTATCAGAAGGGCATCCATAAAATGAGGAGCAGTTTTGTTGGATGTTTGATTGTGGCTTCTAGAATTCTATGAAGGTGCTCATTTGCACCTCTTCCTGTGAGTGTTTGGGGGTGTTCGTTTCTGAAATGTATTTTGATTGTCTTCCTTTTCCTCCGTGAGCTCTAATAGAGCTCCCCTTCCCCCAAAGTATTCACTTTAATGCATTGTTTTGATTCATCTGTGTACATACTGTTCCTGTAGAACGCAAGCTCACCGAGAGCAGGAACTATTTTGTTTTTATATGATGGTGCCCTCTTGAAAGGCAGTATGGCATGAGACACTGATACCGGATAAAAGAGCCGACTTTCTCCTTGGAAAGGCCTGGCTTCTGACACATGCTGGTTATGTGATGTGGGCAAACCAATTACCCTCTCAGCACCTAAGGAACCTCTCTAAGCCAGAATTTCTCTAAAGGCATTCTTGAAATTTTGTGGAATTCCTGTTTGAAATTGCGTTCTTCACTTTTTCTTCTACAGTGCACTCTGAGTCTTCAATGCAAATATTGCACCGAGTTACCAAAAAAAGGGGTTTGAGAACCATAGCTCTAGAACTCTAAGTTGTAGAACAGCTGGAGATCTGTATTGATAAAGGGGGTTTACTCATGGACAATTTTCTATGAGAATTAAATCACAGATCTGGTGAGAAAGAAAATTGAGTTAGACGTATAGAGACAATCAGAAAGGCAGAGACAGAGAAAAAGAGAGGCAGAGAGTGACAGAGACAGAAAGAGGCAGATAAAGATACAGATGGAGAGATAGAGAAATAGAGACAGAGACACAGAGACAGAAAGAGTCAGAGAGAATGATAGAGACAGAGAAACTGATAGAAATGCAGAGACAGAGAGTGATAGAGAGACAGAGGAGGTCAGAGACAGAAAGCATGACCTTTCTCCCTAGTCAGACTGTAAGTTACTTGGTGCTTGGGACCATGCTAGTGGTGGATTTATCATTCCATAGCAGCTGGTCCAAGGTTCTGCATACAATGGCTGTTTTCCGTATACTTGCCATTGTCTGATTAACAGCCTCTAAACATCAAAAGTGGAAAAGAGCTAGCCAGGACTGTAGTTTTAGTGACGACAACAGCTGCTGAAACATTCTCTCACCTGGGCATGCATGCGTCAGAGATGGCCCCGGACTTAATCCACTTTCCCTTCTGAATGGTTTTGTTCCACCTAAGCCCTGGATCCCAGCATTACCTGACTAGACCAACTAACAGTACCTTCTTCCCTCCATAATCTGTTTCCTTTTGGCTGGCCCCTTCCCAGTTCACTGCAGTCTGGGAGTGGAGGAGGTGGTTGTAATATGAGAAGATTTTTTTTCTATTTTTCTTTTCCTCCCTTTCCACTCTTCTATCTCACCTCCATCTCTCCAGGGAGCGAGTAGTTTGAGGACTACAGGGCACTCACTGAATCCCAGCAGCCCTGCTCTGACTTCTCCTTCAATGTTTTGCCCGCAGGCTCTATCTACCTCGTCAAATTAAGAATTTGTTACATGATGCCTGTCAGAAATAAATGAGAAGAAGTAAGGAGCAGAGGGAGCAGAGGCAGACGAGTAAAAGGCTGATTGCAGATAAATTTCCAATTTTTCATAAGACAGGGAACAAATGTTAAAATAAAAAATGAGGAAGAAAAGGCCTGACAGGCAGATACTGAGTGACCAGAACTAGCTGGGAAAAGAGGGGGGTGAAGGGAAGAATGAATAGAACAGGTCCTGATGAATGAGGGCTCTAGAGACACAAGTTGTAACCAAATGGAGACAATCTCTCTCCCTGCAGATATTCCATAAGAGCCTGGCACATATTGATAAGAGGGATGCATCTAGAAGAAGCCAAGATAGGACAGAAAGGATGAGGACCAGGGACCTTCCAGCCACTGGTCCTCATGACTTTTAGCCAGATTAGCTCTCAGGACTCTTGAGTGGTCATACTGCAGGCTCTGTTTCCTTCTTGAGAATAAATATTCCACTTTCCCTAATTATTCTACATAATAGTGTGGTCTCATACACTTCTCACAACTGGGGCAATTCCAGAACATATCATTGCTTGCTTGGCCTGTGTTAAAAAAAAAAAATCGAAGAAAAACAACAAAAAATATATAGCACCTTTTGTAGTGGCCAAAAAAAAAAATGGAAACTAAGATGTCTATCAGTTGGGGAATGCCTGACAAACTGTTATACATGAGTACTGAATATAAGAGAAGTTTTATTATTGCCCTAGGAATTTATCTAAGAATGAATAAATAGTATTATAGACCACAATACTAGCATTTACACAGAGTTTTAACAATTGCAAAGCACTTTACAAATACTGTGACATTTGATCCTCACAGTAACCACATCTGAACATTTTCACTGATTTGTCCTCCATGCCTGTAACATCTCGGCCTCCTTGGATTTCCTGATTTTCTTCAAGTTTCAGCTAAAATCCTACCTTCTGCCATAAGTCTTTCTCTATCACCCTTAATGTGAGCTCCTCTCCTCTGTGGTCAACCATCCATCTATCTACCCATCCACCCATCTATCCGTCCGTCTGTCCATCTATGTATCCTTCCATCCATCCATCCATCCATCCATCTATCTGTCTATCTATCTATCTATCCATCTATCTTGTTGCTTGCATGTTGTCTTCTCCATTAGACTATGAACTCTTTGGGAGCATGGACTGCTCCCTACCTTTTCTTTGTTACTCCTAGGAGTTAGTATATAAAGTGCACTTAATAATTGCTTGTTGTGTTGATGACTGATTAAACAGTTCTTTTGACTCAGATATAACATTGCTAGGCCTATATTAAAGAATCAAAGAAAAACAAAATATATATAAATATGAATATATATTTTATATATATAAACTTTTGTAGTGACAAAAAAGGAAAGGAAACTAAGGGGATGTCCATCAGTTGGGGAATGACTGAACAAATTGTGGTACATGAATGCAATAGAATACTAATGTATTATGAGAAATATGTGATTTCAAATAGAGATAGAATGATTTCTATGAAGTGACAGAGAGAAGTAAGCACATCCAGAAGAATAATTATACTATAACATCAATATTATAAAAAATGAATGATTTTCAAGTCTTTAAACTGATGAAGTATGAAATGAGTAGAACCATGAGAACTGGGTGTTTATGCAATAACAAGATTGCAAAGACAAACAACTTTGAAAAGCGTAAGAACTGTGATCAACACAGTGACCATCCCTGATTCCAGAGGATCGACGACAAAACACGCTGTCCACTTCCCTTGATAGAGATGGGATGCGTTCAGGGTACAGAATGAGAATGAGATGAATAATTTCTGATCATGGATAATGAGAAAATTTGTTTCCTTGACTGACTCTCTTCATGTATATATGATTACATACATATACACACATGTATATGTACATGTATACACATGCATATGCCTATATGGAAATATATGTATAGACCTATATGAACATATATAAATACGTATCCTATAACATGCAAATTCCTTGAAACAAATGCATATACATAATATTGTGTATATTTGTGTGTAGGTATTTATATGTACATATATATACACACGCATACATATTTATATGTATTTATTTCAAAGAATTTATGTTTCTTTTTTCAATATGATGAAGAGGAAGAGAAAATAATTTTTTAAATTAAAAGCAAAATGTTAATAAAAAAGACAACGTCAAACAGCCACAAGACTCAGGTTAAACATAACACAACAACACAATGGTACTACTTTGTTAAGGTTAAAGCATGATCTTCCTTTCGGTTAACAAAAGTTGCATATACCTTCAGCTGGAGTTAGTCTGTAGTGTTATTTTGCTTTAATGCTTTCAGGGAGTATACTTTGTCCATTTCTGTTTGTCTGCTCAGTTAAATCAAAGTTTAAATATAAATACCAGATAAGCTCTTTAAGATAAGGTCTTTGATACAACTGGCTAAATCCAAAGACATGATGAGGAGAGCAAGGGAAAAAGAGGGAAAAATATATCCAGATGGCAATCACCATGAGACAGAGATATAATCAGAATATGCAGAAGATTAGATATCTATGTCTTGGTTAAATAAAGCTATAAACTAAAATCCTGAGGGTTCTGGATGTATTTGAAGGTTATGTTGTTGCTGTTTAGTCATTTTCAGTTGTGTCTGACTCTTTGTGACTTCTTTTGGGGTTTTCTGATACTGGAGTGCTTTACCATTTCCTTCTCCAGCCCATTTTATAGATGAGGAAACTGAGGCAAACAGGATTAAGTGACTTGCCCAGGATCATACAGCTAGTAAGTGTCTGAGACTGAATTTGAACTCAGTCTTCCTGACTCCTGGCCCAGAACTCTATCCATTGTACAAACTAGCTGCCCTTGAAGGTTATACAGATTCAGATCTTGAGTGCAATTATCTTTCAGTAAAAGTAGGAGGAGATAATGCTATCAATCAATCAATCAACCCATACACATTTATTATTCATGTATTGTGTGTGCCAAGCACTTTGCTAGCTATAATACAAAAAGCATACAAAGGCCTATGTGGAGCAGGCAGTCAACAAGTGTTTACTGAGCCCCTACTAGGCGCCAGGCACTAAGTGCCTGAGATGCAAGGAAAGGCCACACAAACAACAAAACAGTCTTGGCTCTCAAGTAACTCACTGTATAGTGGGAATGACAACATTTTAACAACTACATAAACATTTTTATTGTTGTTGTTTTTCTTTTGGACTAGGCAAAGAGATCATTCTCTTCCTCATTTCTTACCTCGTCTTAATCACTGAATGGGTGTTGCCTCAGTCAAACTAAGACCTGTAAAAGACCTTAGTTTAAAAAGGCTAAGGTCCTCCACTACATCCTGGGCCATCTCCATTCGTCCTGATCTATATCTTGCCACTGGACCCACCTCCTCCATGTCATGGTCCTCTTCCAGAACAAAGCACAAACAACGAATGAAAATGAATAATCATCAACACTCCTCAACTACAAGGGTTAGCGTTGGTATGAGTATGAAAGAGAGATTCTGATCTTACGGCTTCCAGCTTTGAGAGAAAAAACAGGAGTTTCTAGATTCTCTTCAGGGAGAGGTCCTTGAAAGGAGAGGAGTCTTTGATGAAACCAACACAGAGAGAAGCTGGTATCTTGATCATGTTCCTGTCTCCAGTTTACCACAGTAAAGATCTTTAGAAATTTCCCCTTGATGAGATCTGGGACTCTCTCTCTCTCTTCCTCTTTCTGTGTCGGTCTGTGTTTGTATCTCTCTGTCTGTATCTTTCTTCCTTGTTCTCTATCTCTCTCTTCCTCTCTATCTCCCTCATTTCTTGTTTTTTTTTTTCTCTCATTTCTCCTCCCTCCCCCTTTCTCTTACACTGAAATACTTTACTGCCAATGGAAAGCTCATACACTTGAGTATTGTCTGGTTGTGTGTGGTTTGTCCTTCCTTCTTGAAGACGACCATGACCTCAAGGAGGTGATGACATGACTTCCCATTGACTTCGATTTGAGTGAGGGAGGGCTGTGTGAAAGGTTACTGGCTTTACTTTCTCCTCCAGAGTCATCCGGGTTCAGTAGTCAGATATTCATCAGGATGACTGGAGATGGCCCAGGATGCAGTGGGAGACCTTGACCCTTTTAAGCTAAGGTCTTTTCAAGTGCTCACTTTGAGTGAAGCAACACCCATTCAGTGAATAGGCTTCTTCAAGAATTGAATCAAGGGATGACCCTTAAAAAAAATCAAACTGTGAGGGGAAGACCTAAAGGGTTGCTGGCCAAAAGAGAAACAGTTACTATTCACATTCACTCTGAGCTAGGAGGGCCTAAAATATAGCCATTGAAGTGGTGCTTGGGGAGGGACCTATAGTGGTCCAGTTCCAGAGATCTAGAGTGAATTGGGTTTAAGGCTTGGTCTTTGAGAAACAAATCGTCTGGTAGAGTTTCATTTATATACCTTCTCTGATTTCTACCTGCTATATGGTTGAATAAATAGATTTTTTTTCCTAATCACTATTTGTGGTCTTTGTACAACTGACATTTGGTGGGAAGCGAGTCAAGTCTTTCAATATACAACTTTGGGCACTCCTTCATTAAGTGATAGAAACCAGTACATCTTGATCGTAGAAGTTATTTCCTTTGGACTAAAAATATTTAAAGTTTATAGATATGTTTCTAACATATCTCTAACATATCTCACTGTCTAAGGATGACAGAGTAGTTAGCCTCATGGCCCAGAGTTCCCTGCTCCCTTCCTAGTAGGAATCAAAGGCTTTCTTGGAGAAGTAGGGGGTATATACACACACATACACACATGTGCGTACCTGTATATGTGTGTATAGATGTATAGATGTGTGTGTATGTCAACAGAGGACTTTATATTTGATCCTTGAAGTAATGGGGAGATACAGGGGTTTACTGAGTAGTAGGGGAGATATGGTCAGATCTGAGTTTTAAGAATAAGTCTGATTCATAAATGGAGGACAGATTGGAGTGGGAAGAGACATGAGGTTGCGAGGGTGATAGCAGTGTCAGTAGAGAGGAGGGGGCATAGGTGAGAGTACTATTTATCCAATATACAATAGTCCTAAATGTGCTCCTGGGACATGGTGTACTGTTATAACAAATTTTCTCCCTTTCTCCATCTTCACCCCCTACTGCAGGGGATCTCCAGAATGTAGAACAGACAAGGTTTTTACATGAAATGGTACGGTCTTGTTCACACCATCTGATTGGCTTTCTGATTTTAAGATCAGCAAAGTTATGTAGGAGATAGAAATTTGTAGCATGAATACTTTCCATCCAGTTCCAGAAATGGGAGGTATGTGAGGCAAGAGAAAAGAACAAGTCTAGAGAGGCCTGTCATAATAAGAAACTAGGCTTTCTTATTAGGAGAATCCTTCAGACTACCAAAAGAGCCCATTACTCTCTCTCTTTAGAAGTCAAATGGCCACGTGTTTAAGATTGTGAGTGGCATATTTCATAACGGATTCCTCTCATAATTTCTGTATTAGGTATTTTTGAGTATTTAATGAAACCCACACATCATTCAAGATTTATCTTGAGCCCCACTTCATTTATGAAGTCTTTCTTTACAAATCTCACTTCACTGGTTCCCCCCCCCCCCACTTCTCCAGAAAGGAATGAGTATGTATACTATGTTTTAGGTATTGTGCTAAGCACTTAATAAATAGTATTTCATTTGAGCCTTAAAACAACCTTGCAATGTAGATGTTATTATTGTCCACATATTACAATTGAGGAAACTGAGGCAAAAAAAGGTTAAGTGGCTTGCTCAGGGTCACAGAGCTAATAAATGTCTGAGGCTGGATTTGAACTGAGTTCTTCCTGACCCTAGGCTCAGTGCTCTAGTCACTGTGTCACCCAGCTGCTAAATGTACTTATTGTCCATATCTGACTTTTTGACACTTGATCATGTTACATTTGTGTTGTTTTCTGATTATTTCATATACGTAAATCTTGTTTCCTTAACAATATCTAAATTCCCTTAAGGATAATTCAATGAAATTGTGTTCCAATTTCTTCCAAAACCCCCTTAGTGCCTAGTGTGGTGCTAGGGGAAAACCAGGGACTGCTAACTGCTTACTGGATAGCTAAAACAGTATTAAATCCGTGGACCTTTGCAATGGGGACAGGAGGGAGACACTAGAAAAGGGAGAAAAAGATAGAAGTAGAGGCAGAGAGGGTGTACCTGAAAACCAATTCCTCAGCCAGAACCAGATCCAGAACCAGTTACATTGCCATGGTCTCCAGCAGCCAGTTTGTTGCCATTTCAGAGCCAAGCATTTGACTCTGCCTGGGCTGAAAGCCCCATGCACCTCCAGCAGGTATGTGGCTTCTCCAGCTGGCTTGCTGGGCACCCGGCAGCCGTCCATTGCCCAGAGTGCACTTGTCACCTCTGGTGGCTAAGCAGGAGTATAATCAGAATGCAGACGGGGCAATGATCACCATCAGCTCTCCATCAGGGCAAGGCCCATCTTCATTTTTCCCCTCCACACATAACATTTTCCAGCCCAATGGCCTTGCTCTGTCCCCTGTGTTTTATGGCAGTGACATCTCCCTTCTGGAGGATCATTTAGAAAGCTGCTGCTTTATTGATAAAAAGTTTAGAGATGGCTCTGGAGGGAGCAGAAGTGGTAGGGGGAGGGGAGAGATGAAATGGCTTTGGGGGCTGCAGGTGCATGAGTGGGAGGCCGTGAATGCACAGAGAAATTTCCAGCAGAGCTGTCACTAGCCAGAGACCAAATGCACAAGCTGGGCATAAGGAAAAGGGGACTCAGCTGCCTCAGGAAAGGGTTACAGTCCCCTTTGCTGATGATTGTTTTCCCCTTATGAAGGGGCCCATTTTCACACTCATTCTCCCTTTACCATCTCTTTACCACCACCATATGCATGCCTAACACCCAGCAGGGAAGAAAAAAAGAGGGGGGAAATGCCTTGAGAAGTCTCTCTCTGCCTGAGCTGCTATGGGCAAATTTGCTTAGCAACAGACAATTCCATGCTTGGCTACTGACAAACAACCCCCCCCATCCACCCTACCCCTTGGCACCCCTACTTCCACTCAGTGTTTCCAAGCACGCTCTGTATACTGCATGGATCTGAAGTGGAAACCCTCAGAACCTTGGAGGTTGACCAACTCGACTCAATGGCCATTTCAGGACCAGGTGAATCCCCAGACTCTTCCCCTCCCTTTCTCCACTTTGAACTAGGAGTGAAACAGTCCCTGGGGTGTCTTTGTAAAAATATCTTTTGCTAACATTGAAGGGGCTTAGCAAGAAGGGAGGACCTGGGGCCACAAGTGGACTGTTGCCTGCCCTACCCATGCATGGTCAAAGTGCAATTTCACCAGGCAAACGCCACCCCCCACCCCTTCCAACAGCTTACTGGTGCTAGGATGAAAGCCCATTTTAAATAACAGCCATATATTGAAGAAAGGGGAGAAGAAGAAGGAAAAAAAACCCAATGGCTATAGCGCTGCCACAGTTTTAAATTATAGTGTAGGAGGATAAAAATAAAAGAGAGAGAGAGAGGGGAAGAGAGAGCAGGAGAAAAAAATTGCCATTGTTTTATGAAGCAGATGGGAAAGTTCAGGGGATCAGAAAAAGACTATTATTATCTCAACTCTACAGTGACAAGCCAGGCGGATGTACAGTTTTTTCTCTTGCTCCGTGAGTGTGGGGCATTGGTGGCATTCTTTTCCCATACAGTTTGAAGAGAAATTCAAAGAAACACAGGGGATGGTTAAGGTCATCCAGATTGTCCGTTTTCATTGTCTCTTGTCTTTTACGTCCTGTCATGGAGATCATAGGATGGTTGATTTAGAACTGGCATGGACTTTAGAGGTCAATGAATCCTATCTGCCCCATTTTATAGATGAAGAAAGTGATGGCCAGAAAGGAGACCTCATCCAAGGTCAAAAGTGATAAAGATGGGACTCAAACCTGGGTTCTCTGACCCCAGATCAAGTTCTCCTTCCACTTTACCACCTCTGCTAAGTCACCCTCCCCATAGGAGGGCTTAGCTATTAAGGAGTTTGGGCATTAGAATAAAACATTAAGCAGAGGGCTAGCTTCTGTGGTCAATGCCTGTTGTATCTTTGGCACTTGACAAAGGAAGGGAAGAAGTAACAGATGAGCATGTGGAGAAAGGGGATAGCAATTATTAAGAACCCACTATGTGCCAGACACTGTTCTAAGTGTTTTACAAATATCTCATTTGATCCTAACAGCAACCTGAGGAGTAAGTGCTATAATTATCCCTATTTCACATCTTAGGTCACTGAGGCAGGCAGAGGTTAAGTGGGGGCAGCTAGCTGGCACTGGCCTGCAGTCAGGAAGACTCAAGTTCATATCTGACCTTAGAAATCTACTAGTTGTGTGACCTTAGGCAAGTCACTTAACCTTGTTTGTCTCAGTTTCCTCATCTGTCAAATGAGTTGAAGGAAATGGCAAACCATTCACAGTATCTTTGCCATGAAAACCCCCAGTGGGGTCATGAAGAGTCAGACACGACTGGAGAATGACTGAAGAGGTTAAGTGATTTGGCCAGGGGTCACATAACTAATAAATGTCTGAGGCCGACTGTGAAATCAGGTCTTCCTGGCCAGAGCTCTATCCACTCTACCCCACCAGCTGCATGGGATGTGAAGTTTATGACTGAATTGATTTGCCAACCAGAAAACTGTAGAATATAGTAAAAAAATAGACCCTTATAAACCTATGAAAGGAAGGTAATTTGGGATGGCTGTATGAAGGTCAAGGAATTGATACTTACTTTAAGGTGCCTCATTTCCCATTGACCAAACTCTTCTGAACTTCATCATGATCTGCAAAATTTCATTTTCCTCCCAGATCACTTCAGCCCTAAAACTCACACCTCCTCAATAACTCCCATCCCTGGGGTCCCATCCTATTTCTGATTGGAGAAGGTAGAGATGAACAATGAAGTCCTCCTGACCCTCCCTTTAAGGAGGGTGCTGAGGGCAGTCAACTCTTCTTTTCCCACCCAGGCTATCTGGGCTTCAACACACCATCCCCAACTTTCCCCACTTTTAGCTTATTTTTACTTGTTTTCTTCTGTTAGATCCCGAGTTTCTTAGGGGCAAGGCCTGTCTTTCACCTTTTTTTGCCTTAGCACAGGGCCTGGGACATGCAAAGAGCTTACTAAATGTTTATTGACCGATAGACCTCTAGCACTACTATCTTTGGGAAGGTTTTTCTGACTAGGTGATTCTCTGAAATCTTCTCCTCTGGTCTACTCTATTATTGAAAGTCTACATCACAACGAAGTGTTGCAATGAATTACATTGCCCTACATTGTTTGAGATTACTGATCTATCAAAGTATCAACATCTTCATGTGTAGGAGACTTATCTCCCCCAATATACTGGAAGCTCCTTGAAAGCAGGTATTATGACTTAAACTTCTTAGGTATCCCTCCAAATATTGTTGTTGATAAATAAGCATAGTAGGCACATAGTAGGCACACAATTAATGCTTTTGATTAATTGGCTGGTGCTCAACCATGACCTATTTCTCAAATGTTGCCACTGCAAAAATACAACATGTAAAATGAACTAATCAAGAGGATTATAAAGTTAGATCTAGACGGGACCTTAGAGAACATTTTATTCTACCTCCCTCTTTTTTAGATTTTTTTTTTTTTGCTTTTTGGAGGGCAATTTGGGTTAAGTGACTTGCCCAAAGTCACACGGCTAAAAAGTATGTCAAGTATCTGAAGCCGTTTTTGAACTTAGGTCCTCCTGACTTCAGAGCTGTTCTCTATTCACTGCACTACCTAGGCACCCCTCTCTCTTTTTTACAAATAGGGAAACTGAGGGCCAGGGACATTAAATAATTCATACATGCAGCTGAAAATGGGAGGTGTTCCATGTAGATTTTCTAATTCCAAAGCAGTGTTCTTTCCATTGCACTAAGCTACCTCTCCTAAAAACAGGCAACTTTTCCTATATTCACGGGTAGATTCTGTTTTGGATTATCTATGGCAAATTATTCATCTTTTGCTAGCCTCCTCTGGACACTTATTATTGTGACTTCAGCCACCTTCTCTAAGTTTCTCTCCATTTAGTTGGTGTGTGCTCAGGCAGCACAAATGACTGTGAATATTAGCCTAAGTAAAACAATTAGAAAAGTAAATCACCTACTCAGAAAGGTCAAATTTGCATTTCAAAATCAAATATAAATTGCCTTTGAAATATCCATTTTTTTGGATTAAGTTTGTCAGTCTTCCCCCCATTCATAAAGATAATGAGAGGTGACTATAATAGATTATATGTCTGTATACACATGTGTCTATATATACACATGTATATAATATGTAAGTTTTTGTGTGTATACATACATACATATATATGTATATATATGTATATACACACACACACACACATACTCACACACACACACACACACACACACACACACACACACACACACACACAAAGGGTCCCAAAAGTCTCAATGCAGTTTTAAGTCATAGAGACTTAAGACTGCAAAGATTTTTTTAGTTTACTTTGCATGTATATGTGAATGCATTGACATATACATGTGTATATGTATATGCATATGTTTATATATATAGTAAATGTATATGTGTGCATATATACACATAAACACAATACATAGGTCCCAAAAGACACATATATCCTATTTGTACCACATGTACACATATATGTTTACATATGTACATACACATTCATACATACATACACACGCATATATGAGAGTGGCTAATAAATCTCACATTTCTATAGTGTGTCAAGGTTTACAAAATGTTTTCCTTCACAATGACACTGTGAGATAATGCAAATATTATTATCTTCATTTTACAGATGAGAAAACTGAGGAACGGTGAGATTAAGCAACTTCCCCAAGGTTATGCAGATATTAAATATGAGAATCAGTACTCAATTATGAAATTAATGATGGCATATTGCTATTTTTAAAATAAAAAATCATATTGGAATTTATAAATATTGTAACAATTACTATAATTTGTGAATTAATAGTTATATATGATGGATAATAGATGAAATTTTTCAAAATGTGTTAGTACTCAGACCAATGGTAAGGGCACTGGTGAATTTAAGAGTCTTCCAGAAGAAAACGGTGCAGAACTATTCCCGGCTGAAGGTGGGACAGATCTATCACAGAGTCAGGCAGGGCAGTTCAGTCATTCAGCAACTTGATCACAGCTGGTGAAGAAGGCAGGGTCAGCCAGGTCAATTAACATAGTCATTTGACCATTCAGCTTCCTGCCTTTGGGGGTGAGTGAGGTACTGTAAAGAGCAGGATGAAGTGGAGACCACTATCAGGGCCCAGCTCCTTCCTTCAGTCTGTGATCCACCCATCGGTGACATAAGGATCTGTCACCTTTGGGAATGGAGTGGGGATGCGGGTAGGAGGAGGAGAAAGTCCTAGAAAGTAGTCAAATACAGTACTAAGGACTCTTAAGGTACGTGGGGTAGAATAAGTCTTTAGGGAACTCAGATTCGGAGAAACCAGGGAATTAATATGACAAGTTGGAAAGTGAGTGCTGAGGAAATAAGTAAAATTATGGCAAATCAGATGATAAAGTGGTAATAGAGTGGGGGTAGAGCACTTGCCTAGGCACTGCCCTAACGCCACCTTGAATATACTTTGATTTATTATCTTCTTAAAATAATTTATTTATTATGACATTTATATGGTGTCCTAAAAGTCTTAGTGCTGTTTTAAAGTACTTTGGGGACTTTTGAAAGACTTTTGGGAGATGTATACAGTACTTTATAAACATCATTTCATCTTCCAAACAATCCTCTAATGTAAGTGGGTATTATAATCCCCATTTCCCACAAAACATCCTAAGCAGTCTAGTGCCTTATCTTTAGAACTTTCTGCTTTCAGGTTCAGTATATCATATGACAGTGTCTCTATCAATGTGTGTGTGGACTCCAGATCATGAGGTGATAGAATCCAAGTTCAAATTGGGGCATACTTGGGTTGAGGTAACATGACCAATGAAGAATGTTGTTTTGTTTAACTCTATACATTCACAGCAGGTTTTGTTACCCTTGCTTTCTCAATGCAGGTCAAGGGGTGGGTGGGAGGAGAAAACACAGACCTGAAAATAAAATAAATCTGTGGGGGGGGGGGGGAGGAGAGGCAGACAAATGTTGGATATACACCACTGAACATTTTTATCTGTCTACATTTTCTCATATCATGATAGTTCTTTTTCTATAAAAATAGATACTGTACCTGGTATTTTACTTTTATAGAGGGTTCCCAAGTGAGAAAATTCTTCTACCATTTCAGGTCTGCACTTTCTCTGAAATAAGTCATCTAAGAGAAATTTATCACATACTGGACATTGAATATGAGTCAGTACCATAGTCTAAGTGACTTGCCTGGAGTCACAAAGTTGGTATGTGTCAGAATTCTAATTTGAACTCAGATCTTTTTGGCCTCAGGCCTTTCTGTCTACTCCATGAATCTTGCATCAAAGATCTACCCAGAATGCTGGAAGACTTCTTCTAGGGCTCTTTGAGTACCAGCACAGTACTGAAGATAGAATACTTTGATTTTTACAATTTCAATACATGACCTTCCTACTTCCTTTCATGAAAATATAGGACCTTGATGATTTCTTGTTATATACTAGTCATCTTGGGTAATATAATGCCACTGATTTATAGTCACAGTGTGGCTTTCCATTGCCATCTTGATTACTTGCAATTTTGATTCACAGTCATATAGCATCGCCAAGTATTGACCAGCTACCTTACCCTATAGAGGTACCTTCCCTTTCCCCTCAATTCTGGAGAGATGAGCCATGTTCAAATCATCTCTGTCATTATTTCTGAATGGGGTATATTTGGACCCTTCCCTTCTCCC
This sequence comes from Pseudochirops cupreus, assembly GCA_028627135.1. Taxonomy (NCBI): domain Eukaryota; kingdom Metazoa; phylum Chordata; class Mammalia; order Diprotodontia; family Pseudocheiridae; genus Pseudochirops; species Pseudochirops cupreus. Next base: position 197,253,458 of record CM053582.1, on the reverse strand, counting down.
CACTTTTCCCAGTTCTGGAATGAAGAACCATGAGCAAATCAATTCTGCCATTGTCTCTGAATAAAATGTATCCATCCTTTTTTTAGACATCAATCCTCTAAGTGGGTCTCTCTAATAGAATGTAAACTCCTCCTCTTTGCTTTTTGCATTTGTGTGTCCAACAATTAGCCCAGAGCTTGGAATATAATAAGTGCTTTTTCATTCATTCATTTTTATGTCATGGAACAGCTTGAATAGTCAGGGTGTCCTTAGTGCGGTTTTTAGTGTGCTATAAAGTATAACGTTTATTGATATCTTCAGTCAGAAGATGGAATAAACACTTTTCTAAGATGTTAAGGAGGAATGTCACATAAGCCAAAGTATAGAATAGGTACTGGGGACACCGTGATGTGTTGGCATGACCTTAGCACATCCCTCTAAGCTCATAGGCCCCTAGAATCATATCCCTTCAAAATCAGATGCTGTGATTATTTAAAAAAATAGAGGGTCAAAAATACAAGATGACAAAGTGGAAATAATTCTAAAGACAAAGGATCTGGGACTGAGCCTAGGTGGCTAGTCTCCTAGTTCTCTTGATTTCTGGGTTTAAATCACTTAACATTCTATGAGCCTCAGTTTCCTCATCTGTAACTAGTTGATCTCCCAAGGTCACTTTCTAGTTCTAAATCTATGGAGCTCAATTTGTGAACCAGAAACATTGCAGAAAGAAGTAAAACCCACAAACCCAGAAGGGTAATCCTTCCCTAGGGTAGGGTAGGGGAGGTTGGGCGGGGAAGGCACCCAGCTTGGGATGAACTATGAAGATAGAACCCACTTATGCTGAATCAGCAGTCTCACTTCTGCTGGGTGATGCTAGCTCTCTAAGCGTTTCTCATTTCTGGCACAGCCCAGCTTAACTTGCAAAAGCTAACAGGGCTGAGAGGGCCAGAGGCAATGTGGCTCAGCTGCCTGCTTTTCTAAAGTCTTCCAGTTTGCTCCGGGTTCCCCAGGGTGCCTGAGGCCAACTTTCACTTCAGACTCTTACTAGAGCTGGGATCCGAGCTGCTGGCCCAAGGGGAGGAAAGAACTAGATGAAGTCCTACTGACTAAAGAGAGTACTTTGCTAGGGGACCCATCTCCTCTACGTGGCCTCTGTCTGCCCTATTCCTGAGGGAAGGGTGGTGCTGTGAGCCAAGAAATGGAGAAAGGGCATTAAGATAGAAAATGAATGAATGAATGGGCAAAATAGTCAGAAAAGTGGGATTGAGCTCTGATGAATGAAAATTAGGGCCAGTAGGTAAACTGGACTAACAGCTGGTGACATTTGGTTTCTGAACAAAGCTAACAAAAGCCAGCCCTGCCTAATGCATTGTCTATAGTTGGTCAAGCAGTTCTGCTTTTCTAATTGCTCTCTCCTGCTTCAGTTGCTGCTCCTCCTCCATTGCTCATTCTCCTGACTCCTTTATTGATGTGTCTAAAGAGGTCCTGTATATAAAATTGCTCCACATGTGATTTCTAATATTGCACCTGCCAACCAGACGCAACAGGGAAACTCACTCCTGCTTATACTGTCTCTTTTCCTTTATAGTTCCCTGTCTCATCTCCTTTCCTCTTCTCTCACCTCCTTTTCTTTGCAGTCTCCTTCCCTCTTCCCTCACTTATTTTCTGGTGCAATGCCCACCTTCCTCCCACCTCATTCTTTTCCCTTACCATCCCTTCCTTTCCTTTTCCTCCCTGATCTCTTATTCCCCCTTGACCTCTTCCTCCTACCTTCTCTGCTACCTCTTTTTCTTTGTATCTCCCTCTTCTCTCTATCTCCTGGCAAAGAGCAAACTTCTTTACCTCTCCTTCTCCTGTATTAAGGCACCCTCTTTTTACTTGATTGCTTTTGATAGGTTCCTAGCAGTACATTCTCCAGAATCCACAACCCCACATGCTCCTTCTAAGCGGGATCTCTATGTCTGTAGCTCTCCTTCTCTGACAGCACACCCATGCTTTCTACTTCTATTTCCAAACTACCCAGTGCACACTTCATGCCATGAGGCTTCTGAGCAAAAGTCTCACCCATGCCCCAGCAAGCCTCCATCTTCAGCCAGGTCTAGGAAGGGCCAGGAACCCTCTTTGCCTAATCCTGAGGCAAGTGCTTCAGTGTACTTAATATTCACGACAGATAGAACATTTCACGGCGAATTGGACGCACATTCAACTGGAAATGAAAATTTTATGACTGTTCTCACTCGGAGCTGCAGATTACACCAGCTGAGAAAACACGGGAGCAAACGTACAACCTGTGAACTGTAAAGTATATTAATAATGAAACCACAGCCTGGGAAATGAAGGCTTTATTCTGTTTATATTCTGCTCCATTAATAGAAGGCACTCAGGCTAGCTCCGCCCCATTAGCCAGCAATCTGTGCAGGAAAAGGGCTGGGAGACACTGGGGGGCTCTAAGGGGCTCTCTCTTGGTTAAGCTGCTGATGACTGCAAGAGTCTATGAGAGGTCACAGGCTTTCTTTAAGCAACATCCATTAGTGGTGCACCAGGGAGGTGCCGCCATGTAAATAGACTAGACTGGACAAGTCTTTAACTAGCAAGTGACCTGTGGTCTTCATTGCTCAGCAATTTTTTTGGGGGGGGGGGGCAGAGGGAGTGGTTGGTATGAAGAAGACACTTTGTAAACCTATTTAAGTGATTTCAGGGCTTTGGGGGCTTTGGGGACAGATATGATTTCACTGGGGTAGGATACTGAAAGAGAGGGAGTCCTTTGACTATAGCAGATCAGCTTGTGACTTAATGCCTTAATGTCAATGCCTTGGACATTGAGAAGTTAAGTGATTTGACCAAGATCTGCTAGGCAGTATGTTTCAGAGGTATGATCAACACACAAGTATTTCTGACTATTTATGTACTGGATCACGCTATCTCTAGAAATATAAAGAATTTGAAGTATAATAGAAAGATCACAGACGCTTCTCCCACTCGCTCCCTGGGTCTCAGTTTCTTCATTTGTGAAATGAGGGGGCTCTACTAGATAGTCTCCAAGGTCTTCCAGTTCTAAATCTAGAACTCACCTGATGTGCTAGAGATGTTCCTCACTTTCTCTTGACAAGGAGAGGATGCCAGTGGGACACACAGAATCTCTGTCAGTTATCTTTCCTTCTTTTTCCATCTATATTCCATCTATATTATTATAGAATATATTATATATTATATATTTTATATATATATAATATATTATATTATATCTGTCTCTGATGACATCACATTACTGCTATTCTTGACAGGTCCTGGTTATAACCCACTCACATCCACCATGCACTTCTCCACTTGTCCTCTGTCAGATAGTAAATAAACATTTATCAAGTGCCTACAATTGTGCCAGGTGCTGTGCTAAGCACTGAGGTTACAAAAAGAGGCAAAAGATTGTCTCTGATCTCAAGGAGCTCACAATCTAATAGTAATAATTATTTTTGAATAACATAGCTATTAATTTTAATAATAAGTCAATAATAGATGAGTCATGTAAGATATGATGATAGATGGGTTAGTTAGCAAGGACTGTAAGATCATAGAACCAGAGCTGAAAGGGTCCTCAGAGACCCTCTGGTAAATTGAACTCTTTACAGGGGAGAAAATAGAGACCTAGGTAGGCTAAATGACTTACCCAAGGCAGTGAGCCTCACAGGCAGGATTTGAACGCAGGTGCTCTGACTCTCAATTCAGGACCCTTTTCACTAATTTCTAGGTCCCCTGACATATCACTGTCACCATACTTATAAAATGGAATGAAAAGAAGGTGCATAATGTTATAATAGTGGTTCATTATAGGAGAAAGCCTGGAAAGCTAAATTCAAGTGCTAAATGCATTTATTCATTCATTCATGCATTCAATAAACCTTTATTGTATCACCTATGTGCAATGCACTTGTTAGGCATTGACACCTTATTTTCATAATTCAAATCTCTGGGAATGGCAGAGTCCAACATAATAATAGTTAAACATCAGGGCATTGCCTAACTCTTCCCACATTCAGTATTAGTTTTAGAGAATCTTAATAATAATGATATTAGACTAGAATTGCAAAGTCCAAGCTTTTCAAAGTCAAGTTGTGCTGAGAAGGCAGTGGGTTACTTTGTACTTAAGGATCATTCATTTATCAAATATGGAATAATCCCTCTGGGAGACTCTCTGAACTTATTGCCACACTTGTGGGTTGAGTCCCCAGACAACAACCACTGCCCTCTTGTTCTAGAGGCAATCCCACAGGCAACTACTTTGATTATGGTAGTTCATGAGTCCCCATAGGTATGTTTCCCATTAACAATTAGTCAGTAGATTATCTCTCTCTTTTTTTTTTTTAGCAAAGATATTTATTAAGATGGAATGGCATCTTAATATAACTTGGTATAACAGTTAGTATAAACATTCTCCTCAAAACTTGGAGTGTACTCCCTCACAAATACACACAGTATCCATGGGAAGAGTGGACTTAAACTTATGATACAAGGACCGTGAAGCAAATGTGTGGCACACACGTATAGTAAAAGGTAAAACAAAACTCCTGGCATTAGAAATCCTTTTACTCTCTGTAAAATCCTCATTCATCAACCTTGTAGCTCTTTGATGGGCAGGCTATTCATCTGGGCACTGAGAATATGATGTCATTGTAGTCTCCGTTGTTTATAAGCAGTATTTCCTCTGCCACAAGGGATCACATTACCCTCATATGACTAATTCACTGAATCCCTGTCTGGCCTCAGATGTGTATGTCTTTTTCTGCCATAATGTATTGTTTGCTACTGGCTGAGAAGGCCTGTTGGCATGATTGTTTTAGGGAAGGGGAGGAAAGACACCTCTCTCCTTTATCGTCCTATAGCTAAACAAAGGGGTCTGCCTCCACAAAGAGCACCTGAGGCCAGACTTTCTAACTTCTGAACTTGAAGCTGAACTATTTAAAGCTCTCAGAGTCATATCTAGCTTATTTGATTAGGCAAAAGCAATGTTCTCATCTTGATCCAATCAGAGAAGGTTGAACTTCATAAAAGGATCACAGGGTAGAGAGACATCTTGTTTACACATTAAAACCTTATCATGTGTAACTACATTCTGAGATGGGGAATAGACCCATCTTGTTTATACATTAAAACCTATCATGTGTGACTGTATCACTGAACTAGAGTAGAAAGGAATCAAATCCCTCCTTCCTTGCACTCTCTCCTCTCCTTTCCCCATCCTTCCCGTTCAAAATTTGTTGTCCCTAGAAAATTGATGAGGGTGATTTTTGAAAAAGTCCATATGGTACAGTTCACAAACAATTTGAAAATTAAGATTCTCCCACGAGAGTATAGGCCTACTTGCAGCTGATAGGCCTAGAAGTTAAACTCCTATTTTAAATTCATAGTTATGCAATTCTAAAAGCAGGCATCATTTTACAAATTTTCTCATAGGTTACCTCCTTTTTTGGTGCTTACAAAGACCTTTGACAATGTAAGTATGATAAAGAAAAAAAATCAAAGGTAAAGAAAAAACTAGCCTCACTCATCAGAAATTGCCTAGTCCCTACAAAATGCCTGAAACATATGAGGCTTTCCCCATAGGGTTTGGGAACAGAAATTGACTGGAAATTATCTTCATCAGCCTTAGTTGACAAACCAAACCTTGCTGGGGGAAAATTCTTCTTTGATTCTTTTTAGCGTTTAAGAGAATCTAATTACAGGTCCAGATAAAATATCTTTAGGTGTCCTAGTACACATAGCATACAAAAAAATTTCTCCTGGGATCACCTGATGAAGTTATCCTTTTGTCTGTATGTACAGAAAAAATTTTTTTCTGGGCCCTTTCATCACAGGGCACATCAATTTTATCTAAAGTATACTTGAATATACAAGTCCAATCCAAATGAAATTCCTAATTCACTTCCCATTAGGACAAGCACGTTAAAGGGAAAACAAACTCAGAAGCTCCCCCTCTTTTTACCTCCTCCCCCAAAATGGATAAAGCCCTTGACATTGATTATTTAGGGTGTTTTAGAACAGCAGACAAATCTTATCATACAGAACTACAGTCTATTAGGATCATAGACAATCTGACTGGACTTGTCCCAATAAAACAAGCAGTCTAGGTCTATTTCCATGTTTCAAACAAACAAACAAACAAAAAAACAAAGAGGTGAATTCCTACAGTGTGCTCTAGGTCAATAGTTGCCCATCTGTATTTTAGTGATGGAAAATCTTTACTTCTCATATTAACTATAATATCTGCCACAATGGATAGAGTACTAGACTTGAAGTCAGGCAAGGTGGAGTTCAAATCCTGATTCAATATCTAATAAGCATGTAATCCTGGGCAAATCACTTAACCTCTGTTTGCCTCAGTTTTCTCAATTGTGAAATGGGGTTAATAATAGCATTCACCTCCCAAGGTTGCTGTGAGAATCAAATGAGATATGTGGGAAAATATCTGTTTGCACAGTGTCTGGCAAATAGTAGGTTCTTAATAAATGTCTTTCCCTTTCCTTCATAATATTTATAGTAAGGCAAGACAACAAGCCTTTATTAAGTGCTTTTTATGTCTGGCATTAGGCTAAGCAATAAAGATAGAAGATAGTCCCTGCCCTCAAGGAGCTTGTGCTCCACTTGGGGGATTCAGTAAACAAAAAGGAGGTGAATGGTGGTGGGGGAGGGGATGGGGAAGTTGAGTCAGGGAAGGAGCTCACCAGCGGCCATGGTGGCACAGACCAGAAAGTCAGATGCAAAGTTGAGAAGGCAATGAAGGATGGCTATCCTGGGCCCCCCCTCAAAGTGGAGGGCCTGCAAGGATCATAGAAGTGGATCCATGCTCTAAGAAGATGAGGTCTCAGTGCAGCAGTAATTGAGACGTGGCAGCAAAGTCTGAAAGTCATACAACAGATATCAAACAACCTCAGGTAATCTCAGAAGAATAGGTCTGACTTGTCAAGGACACACAAGAGAAAAATGGCTGTTCAGTTACAAAAGAAAAAAAATAGGAATAGAGACTTGACCTATGATTTCACTGGTGTAAAGAGGTTCCAGATGGAGAAGCTCCTTCTACCAATTCAAGTTGGCATATTCTCTGCAACTTAGAATCTTAATTTTCCCTCCTACATTTTAGAATACAAGGCTGAATTGTTTTGCCAACTGGCAGTGGTTCCAAGTCCCTGGGTTTAGAACACTGAGAGGTTATGTGACTTTCCCACAGTTACACAACCAGACTCAACTTGAAACCAAGCCTTCCTAACTTGGAGCCTAGGCTCTTTTCTTTAGGCTTAGCTGCCTCTCTAAAGCACACCCATGGTAATATTTTGTCTAGTGGATTCCTGCAAAACCACAGAATCCAAGACCGGGCATCTCAGATGGAGACTTTCTCCAGTGAGTCCCTACAGATATATAGGAGACCCAAATAGATCTCAGAGGAATCCCTACAGTATAATACTCCCCGAGCTACTCCCCCAATTTGTACTAATACTTGGAGTTTTGATCTCCAGAGGATGTCTGCTCCTTCAGTTTCGAGGGGGGTAAACCAGTGGGGCTCCACTTCCAATGCTACAGCTCATGAACTACACCTCCCATTCTCCCTACCATGTACTATCCATCAATAATCAGCAAGGAGACATAATAAACTTTTATAAAACGTAGCAAGCACAGTTGGTACAAAACTTCTCCCCTAAAACCTGGGCTCTGTTCTATTGCACTATGCCCGTTGGGAGGTAAGGTATGCCCAGACCTGTATAATTTGATTAGCTCTGTAGAAGATGTTTTGAAGGAGAGATTAGAGGGAAAGAGACCAAGTAGTAGGTTCTTACATTAATGCTGTAGCTCCCATTTTAAGGCTCATGATGACGATCTGTGGGGTTTGACTAAAAAAAATCCTTAATAGTGCTTTAAGTGGCAAATAATTGCTTATGAATATGATGAGTAGTATATTAAATTACTCTGGAGATTTACAGCACTTTTGTTGTTGTTGAAAAGGATTAACTGGAACCATAGTATTAATGGGAATTCCAACAGTAGCCATGTGAGTGAAGAGAAAGAGACGGATGCAGGTGTGTTATGAAGGCAGGTATGTCATGATAGAACTTGGAATCTGATTTGGGATGTGGAAAAGCAAACCATGACTGAGAGGTTATAGATTTGAGTGACTAAGAATATTCTGAGGAGACACTGGGAAATTTAAAGGAGGTTTAAGAAGGAAGATGATGAATTTAGTTTTGGACATGTTGAGTTTGAGATGCTGATGGGACATCCAGGGAGAGATAGAGACAGGGGATTAACATTAAGGGGAGACATTAGGTCTAGATGTAAAAATTTAGAGTCATCTATGTTGAGATAATAATTGAAGCAAATTTAAAAGGGGTGATTACTAGGGAGATAATAACAACCGAAGTAATATTAATAATAAATTTAATTTAAATATAAATTATAATTTGAAAATTAATAATAACTAACATGTGTAATAGCTAATAATAATAACTAACAGGCGCTGTGCTAAGTAAGTTAACTACTTTATAAATATTATCTCAGTTGATCCTTACAACAACCTTGGGAGATAGGTGCTATTATTATCCCCCTTATACAGTTGAAGACACTGAGGCAACAGAGGTTAACCTACTTGCCCAAAGTCACACAACTAATATGTGTCTCAGGCTAGATGTCAATTCAGGTCTTCCTGACTCCAGGCACAGTGTTCTATCTACTGTACCGCCTTGCTAGAGAGTTTTAAAAAAAAAGACGCAAAATAGTTTTGGAGATACCCACACTTAGGCAAAGGGACTGAATGATGATGATGTAGCAAATAAGGCTGAGAAGTAATAGTACAAAATTCAATTAGAAGGAAAGCCAAGTAGAAGGAGTGTCAAAGAAGAGGAGTTCATTTTCACCTTTAATATTCTTTGAATCTATATATGACCCCAAGCAGTGACTGGATATGGATGATCTGGCTCAGAGTTTAGAAACTATGCAGCAATAGCTCAGGCTTTGGAAGAAGTAACAGTTACAGTACAGTGGCATGTTGGTGGAGATGCCAGCTTTCAGCTTTCAGCTTTCCTGCATAGGCTGTCTGATCCGCAGTGTAATTAGTAAAGATTGGAAAGAATTCAAGGATCTGATGAGCCTATCATGGCAGCCCATGAGAGAGGATGGCAGATGGCAGAAATAAAAATGAAACTTGGGACCCTTTGGTGAGGGAAGGTCCGGCCCTCAGCAGTCTCCCTGTTCTATTTCCTCTGCCTCTGGCCAGGGCCTAGAAAGGCCTGTGGTTGCCTAGCAGGACTGGTGGATCTATATGCTAATCAGCCAGCCTTGTTCCTCCTCTTGAATGCATTCAGCAAAAGCCTCCAACAGGCACTGACCCACAAGGCTCTCCAGCTCTACTAATGGCCAGAGATTAGCCCCAAAGTCAAGCAGATGGACAATCCCCAACAATGGTTAAAACAGGCTATCCTATCCCAGGGCTCTCAGGTGCATCTGGAGGTCATCTCTCCCATTTTTCAATGGTTAGGCAGGACATTATGTAAATTAGAGAGAAAAATAAACACCAGCACACACTCTTAGAATCCATGAGAAGCCTGCAGAAGCGATATATGCTCTTCTCCCTCACCTTCTTCTTCATTTTTGTTTGTTTCCGTGGGGAAACTGGTTGTGTTTGCTGTAGGCAGACGCTGGAAGAAGTTGGGGGTGAGTGTTGGGAAACATGATCAGCACTAATATACACAGTAGGCCTTGTAAGTTACTGGATATGCTCAATAAATGCTTGATAACATGAATGACATAGTAACTGCTGGATGAATGGATGAATCAACGCAAAAACATTTATTCAGCGCTTACTACGTGTCAGTCACTGTGCTAAGTGCTACATCCAGTGCTTGCTCTCAAGGAGCTCACATTCTAATGGAGAGATAACATATGGAAGGTTTCAGTGGCAGACCAGATGGAGAACAAATGGTAACCAACCACCTCTTCTCTAACGTTATTTGCGTGGATAAAACCCTATCATGTCCTGGGATGAATCCTCTGATATGGCCAAGGACTTTGGGGGCAAGAATATTCTTTTCTGGGTGTTCAGTAGCCATGACCACAGTACCCAGTGAAGCCAAGGCAGATCTCCATAGGGGTTGCTCCCCAGAATGACCAATGACCACAAGAACTGGGCAAAATTTTAAAATAGCCAATCTGTATCCTGCAAAGAGTATGGTATCATACACCTAATTCAACAATGAAGATGATAATCATGATGATATTGTGTTTCTTGGACACTTCAAGGTTTTATGAAATATTTTACCCAGCAACTTTATGGTGAATAAATAGGTTAAGGAAAGGTACCGGAACAGTGATTTCATTAGTGAAGGGAATTTTCGGATAGGGAAGCTTCCTCTACTATGAGAGGTTGACTCTTTTTCTTAATATAGAAAGGATAAGTGACTTGCCCTAGGTCATAGTGAAATCATTTAAAGTTTGAAGGACTTCAAGAGTCATCTAGAGCAATCCTCTTGTTTTTTAGATATGAAAAGTGAGGCCCAGAGAAGTTAATTGTTCTTACTCAGGGTCAGCTATTAAGGTATTAAGTGGTAGAGACTGGATTTGAATCCAGGTCCTCTGACTCCAAATTCAGTCTTCTATGCTCCATATCACAGGTTATGTAGCCACTGTGGGTCAGTCAGAGACAGGGAAAAAGTACTTAAAACCATCTCTTTCTTACTCCAAAGCCAACTATCTCCTATGCCCAAATGCCTTTTATGTTGCATATATAAGTATTTTTACTTTACAGATGAGAAAATAGGATCATATAGGAGTAATTTTTTCCCTTTAAGCAGGAAATTGCTGGTGATGCTAGGAAACATAAGGTGCTACGTACTCATCCACATATCTTAACCAAACTGCCTCATACTCTAGGGGTAATACCTAGTCCTCAGAACCAAGCCAAACATTTAGCCTATTGAAAAAAGAATTCCTTGAAACCCACCCCTCATCTCAGCTCCACTGCTAGGAGAAACTTAAGATAATGAATGTGTTTCAAAATGCAGTTGTACTTCCTTCTTACATGCCTCCCCTCACCCTCCCCCCAACTCTTCTCCCCACCCTCAACCTCAACTTCCAAACCCAATATATAAATGCTATAGTTTATGCAGAGCACATCATGGAAGCTAAAACAAGTTGGAGCCCAATTCCTGTAGCTGAAATATCCTGATGTTGACAGAATGGGGACGCTTTTCCACAGCTCAGAATTGTATAATAATACCTCGGGGGAGTCATTGGCAAAGTTTGGCCAAAATATAATTAGTTTGCACAGCTATTAGGGACTGATAAAAGGTTTTAATTTGTGGAGTGATCTCTCAAATCCAGATACTTCTTAGCTGTTCTCCCTTCACCCCCTTATATGGTGGCTACTCTCTCCATCTGAATATAGCGTAGACCTGTGCAGTAAGCAGGAAATAATCAACCCTGCCAATTGGGAAAGTAGAGCGATGATTTTTTTCCTGCTTTAATTTCTGAGGAAGGAGGAAGAGAGTTAGGAAACCCAGGGGACTTTGTCTTTCCAAGGGGAGTTCTTCAGTCACAGGTTAACATTTCCATCTATGGATCAGAAAGGGTTGTAGCACCATCCTCAGCAAAGGGAAAGTGAGGAACATATGAACTAGATGAAAGAAGGAATTTGGAAAATCCTCTAATTCATAGATTTTTTTTCCCTTTTATGTGTCATAGATCTTTTTAGTAGGCTGGTGAAACCTATGGACCCTTTTCTAGAGTAATGATTTCATATAATAGAAGGAAATGCTCAATTTCAGTTTGATGTAGTGAAACACAAATAATTATGCATATATGTGGGTGTTTATACATACATATACGTGTGTGTACATATATACATATACACACACACACATACATACATATATATGTGTGTGTGTGTATATATATATATATATATATATATATATATATATATATATGTATATACACACACACCTACACACATACAAATTCAAAGACTGAAATTTCTCTAGGACCCATTTATGAGTCCATGGACCCTAGATTAAGAACTTCACTGCTCTAATCCATCTCCCTCAATTTCTAAAATGAGAAACTGAGGCTCAGAGATTTGAAATTACAATTGCACCAGGAGTAAGAGAAAAGCAGGGATTGGAACCCAGCTTGTCCAGATTCAAATTCAGTATTCTTTCCCCTGAGCCATGTTGTCAGCGAGCCACTTCTCTGTTGAAACCACATGGAAATGTCAACTGATTCCCGGCACATTAAGGGTTGCTCTGAATGTGTTTTGCTGGAGAAGAAAAAAAGAAAAGCCAAGAAAACAAACCCACAAATTGGACTTGACTTTCAGAGGGTTCCCCAGGACATGAAAGGCTTTGACTTTATTGATTTGGGCCTAAGGACTAGGAGGTCTAGCGACAGCTTCTGAATTCTGCAGATTAGCTGAAGAGACAAACAAACACGATAAAAGAAAACCAAGGAGATGGTATCAAACAACTGTAATCTATTGTGCCCGGGAAAGTGCACTTGAACAATGGCTACAATCACATCTGATAGCATAATACACGCTTTACTGGCAACAATTTGCCTCTGAGGGAGAGACGACGCATCACACATACTGAGACCATCAAGACAAAGATGAGTTTACATTTTTTTCCCCACAAACACTGTCTCTTAACTGAGAATTTCTGAGCTTGTGTATGGGCAATTGAGTTTGATATGTGTGAGGGCAACAGGGGAGCATGAGGAAAGGGGCACAGAAATGTCCGCCAGAGAATATGATATTTGGGTAAATAAATGGAAGGGATATAGGGAGGAAGGATCAAGTGAGCTCCTTGTCAATTTGATTAGAATGAAGGACGTAGGTATTTTTCTTAAGGGCATGTCTTATTGAAAAGTATGTGTACAGTGGTGGTACTTTGCTGAGAGGAAAAAAGAAATCTTTCTTATGAGTGGCTGGTGCCTAGAATTGTCTCCAAGGTGATGGACAGTGAGGGGCTGACCTTCCAACACAGTCTATGATAGAGAGCTGTGAAAAAGGCTCAGGCTTTCGTTAGCACTTTCTCTCCTGGCTACTTCCTCACTAGTGGGCCCTAAAGGTAATTTTTTCTCCCCACCCCAACCCCAACAGTATTGGTGATTGACAGAAAAAGAACATGGAAGCCCAGAGACAAGAGGTGTCAGACCTTTACTTTCCAGCCAACATCTGCCTATTCCCTTTTCTGAATATAGGGTGGCTACCAGAGTACCTGAGATTAGATGCTCCCAGCCTTTTATTTTTGTAAGTTGATTTTATTTAATTTTTTTGTTATTGTAAAGATTTGTGATTTCATGGGTATAAGGAACTTCCCACTAAGAGAACACCCTCCACCAATTCAGATTTGTATCTGCTCTGCAATTCATAATCTTAGAGAGTATATTTGGGGTACTGAAAGATTAAGTGAGTTGGCCAGTCTGACAGCAATAAGTGTAAGAGGGTAAACTTGCAGCTAGATCTTTCTGGACTCAAGGCTTCCTCTTTATATACTAGACCAGTAGTATCAAAGGCAATTAGAAATGGGCCACAAAACCATACATTACAATCTCTGTGGGATACATATTGATTTAGTCTTAAAATGTAATATTATCTATGCTTTGTTATATTTTTATTCATTTTGCTAAATATTTCCCAATTATATTTTAATCATGATTAAGTCACACTCAGGGATGTTATGGGCCTCATGTGGTCTCTGGACTTCCTTGAACTAGACCACACTGATACCCCTTGTGTGTTTGAGAGTTACAAGACATCAAGAATTCCTAGACTCAATTGTTTAGGTATTGGTCTTTTAGAGGGAGAAGATTTATTCAATAAGGTTCTCCTTTGAGAGGGAAGAAGATGGACCACAGAATGATCCTGTAGCTGAAGGATTCAACCATGCCATGGTAGACTGAAGGGAGCCAAAGACATGGACTTTGCCATATCTATTATTTTTAGCTGTTCAGATACAATGTAAAGGGGGATTTTTGTTTGTTTGTTTAGCGGCCCTTCAAAATGTATCTAATGGGCTATTTGGGTGCTTTGTGGTAATTTGTTTGTTTGTGTACTCCTGCAAATATTTTGTAGTTTACAAACATTATGAGGGAAATTACAGTTTCTTATATGCCTGATATCCATATTAATAGGCATTTATTTTTCTTGCCCGTCCAAACACCCTATTTTCCCATTAAAAAACAAAAACAAAAACCATATGACAAATACTCAAAGCCAAACAACCAAAATTCTCTCATTAGCCATATATATTTTTTAAGATGTACCTTTTCCTGTCTGTTAAGTCCTCACCTCTTCATGAGAAGGTTGGTAGCATTCATTATCATCAGTTCTCTGTAATCTTGCTTAGTCACTGCATCGATGAGGGTTCTTATGTCTTTCAAAGTTGTTGTCTTTATAATGCTCTTGAGTCTCATAAATCATTCCTGGTTCTACTCATTCCACTTTGCATCTGTTCTTATATTTTTTTCCAGGTTTCTCTGAAACTCTTCCTTTAGTCTTTTCTTATGGTATGATCCTATTCCATTGCATTTATCTGCATGCTTTGTTCCCTCATTCCCTAATCGATATCTCCTTTAGTTTATACTTCTTTGACACCATAAACACAGTGACTATAAACATTTGTGTAAAGGGGAACCTTTTCTCTTTGATTTCTTTGGGGTATAGACAGGCTTATTAGGGATATCATTTGGGGGCACAATTACAAATTATTTTCCAGAATAGCTAGACTATTTCATAGAACCAACACTGTGTCTGCTTTTCCAAAGCCCTTCCAGTATGTGTATTTTTCCTTTTCTTTAAATCAGCTTTGCCAATCTGATACATGTGGGGTAGAACCTCAGAATTATTTTAATTCGCATTTCTGTAGTTATTAGTGATTTGGAGCATGTTGTCATACAGCTATTGAAAGCTTGGACTGCCTGTTCATATCTTTTGACCATTTATCAATTGTAGGAATCTCTTTTATTCTTATAAATTTGAAGCAATTTTTTACATAGGGTATTTCAAAAGTCTTGGTGAAGTTTAGCTGAAAAATGGCACTAAGCCTTTTGGGGACACTCTGCATAGCTTAATACTGCACTAAGACATTTAGGTCACCCTGTGTATTTTGACAATAAGAATTTTTCAGAAAAACACTTCAAAGATTTATTTTTCCCCTTCAATCTTAGCTGTATTTGCTTTATTTGTGTAAAAACTTGAAAAATTTTATGTATTCAAAATTTTCCATTTTATCTTCTATGACCCATTTTATTATTGTTTGGTCATAAAATTATCTTCTATTCATAGATCTGAAAAGTAATTTCTTCATTGTGCCTCTATTTTGCTTATGATGTAACCTTTTTCTCAAAGTCCTGAGCTCTTCCGCAATCCTTTGCTGCTTGTACAATGTGGTATAATTGCTCCTGGGCCATCTAGCACTCAGGTGAACAGAATCACATTCATATCCCTTCCTTCTGAGTGGCCTTTCTGTCCAGTCTTTACAAAGGTGAGACATGGAACATCCAAAACACCACATCCACATGCCCCCTTCCCAAGTGCTCCCTGCATTTCCATCACTGCCTAAAAACACACAAACCAGTTTTTGGTGCTTCTTTTCACAAATGCTTCCTGGATCATAGAATCTAACAGCTCCTGACCATTTGGGGTGACCATTTATATAGAACTTCATCAGAAGACTGGGCCTGAGATTCAGCCCATGCTTGAGGAGTGGATACTATTACAGTTGGAGAATATTTCTGCTAATGGTTTTAGATTACGTGGGAAAATGTCCTAGCCTCACCTGCATAGGATTACAGATTGGGAGCTTGCAGGATCTTTGGGGCTCGAAATTCATATGACTTGCCCAAGGTCACCCAGGTAGTAAACAACAAAGGAGGGATTTGAACCCAAGTCTCTCACTCCAAAGTCGATGTTCCTTCTATTTTACCAAACGTCTCACTTTATAGTTCAGCCAACAGAGATGAGTGACTTTCATCAAGTTTGAGTCTGAAAATTGAGACTGAGAGAGCCCTAGGAGAAAATCCTCTTAATCTCTTGTTATAAACTCATGTTGTCAAAATGCTTTCCCATATTTGGTGCAGCCAAGTGGAAGATTTCAGAGGACTAAAGAATCATATACTGGTTAGATCAGAAGAGAGTTTAAAATCATTGAATCTAACCTTCCATTTTACAGAAAAAGAAACTGAGGCACCAAAACATTATGTGATATGCCCAGGGTCATACAGCTAGTAATTATCTGAAGCAAGATTTGAACTCAGGTGTTCCTGACTCTAAGTCCTGAACTCTGTCCTATGAACTATTCTGCCTATGTATTCCAACTGCTTTGGGGGGGGGGGGGCAGTCATAGGGAAGAAGATATAAAGGATAAGGCCAGAGTAGCTTGCATATAGTAGGGCTTAATAAATATTTGTTGAATTTATGGCTTAAATTGGATTTTAGAGAATTATAGTAACAAGAATAAAGTAACTAGGGCCTTGCACACAAACCTATTTTTTTTTTTACTACTAGCATTTTTTCTGATGAAGCTATAAGGTGGTATATCACACCACTATGCCCTGAGTCACAATTACAAGTGGCCCAAAGGACAAATCTGGCCTCAGGCATTTACAAGCTGTGTGACTCTGGGCAAGTCACTTCACCCTGCTCCCCTCAATTCCTCATCTGTAAAATGAACTGGAGAAGGAAATAGCAAACTACTCCAGTATCTTTGCCAAAATGGAATCACAAAGAATCAAACATGACTGAAACAACTGAACAACAAAAGAGAAAGAAATACAAGGCAGGCATGGGTAAGCTGCAGGGTACAGTGCACACAAAAATTATGTGATCCAAGAAGTAGTACAAGAAATAGATAGTTGGGGGGAAAGATGATAAGCAAGGCATTACCAGAACAGGGAGCACTCAAGTGATGCAGATATCCATGCAATGTAGAAAGCACCAGAGGAAGGCCTCCGGGGTTTGGAGAGAATCTTCTAGGACTGATGTGGAAGGACAGGGGCAAGAAGTGCAGGAGATGAAAAGGCAGGTGTAAATTACCATCTGTAGATTCACTGAAATGCTGAAAGACTCTCCTACGCTAAGGTGATTTTTGCTTTTTCAATGGCCTAAGAGCTGAGGAGAGCTGAAAGTGCCGCAGGCCAAATGTTTGTTGGAGAAGAGGGAATATAAAACCTGGAAAGCAGAGGTAAGACTCTTTTGTTGGAGTCTGAATTCACTTTTCTGGAAACATGTCACTTCTCCTCCACCCCCTCTCATTATAAAATGTAAGCTGGATACTGATTATTCCCTTTTGTTTTTTTATTCCCAGAGAGCATAAAGTAAGAGACGCTTAATAAATTCTCATCATATAAAGGAATAAATTACCAGCAGGCTGGAGGCCGCTTCATCTCTAGTGACTTTTAGATAACTGAAAGATCATGTCTGAAGCCTTCTGACAGATCTTTGGGGTTGAGAGGTCCCTAGACTTCTGTTCTCATTCAGAAGTCCCTAGACTTCTGTTCACATTGTGCTCAGCACAGAGAAGACACATAAACGGGCATCTAGAAAGCCCCAGTTTAAACGTGAACTATCATTGTTATCATATCTCTTGGTTTCTTTGCGTTACCAGAGAACCTGATGCACCCCAAACTCCAGAAAGCATCTTGGAAAGGAATCAAAAGCAATAAATTTGGAGTCAAAGGGCCCAGGCTCAAATTCTCTCTTTGCCCACATGAGGAAGCTGGATAAAATGGCCTGCAAAAACCCTTCCAGCTCTTGATCTTATGATATTATGTCTGCTTGCTCTGTGTGAGGGGTTGAGATTTATTAATGTTCCTCCATGCAAAACCCATCTATCTTCAGTATTCAATAAGTATAAACCCTGTTTTCAAGGAGAAATCTGTGTGTGTGTGCGTGCGTGTGTGTGTGTGTGTGTGTGTGTGAATATGTGTGGAAGAGAGACAAAGACAGAGATATGGACAAAGACAGAGAAGGCTGCAGAGAAGGATGGAGGGAGGGAAAGATAGAGAGAAAGAGGGAGAAAAAGAGAGAGGGAGAAAAAGAGAAAGAGAGAGAAAGAGAGAGAATTATTGGTTATAATTCAGGAACCCTCAGCGGTTCTCAACCTGTGGGTCACAACCCCTTTGGGGGTCAAATGACCCTTTCACAGGGGTCACAAGTGTCGCCTAAGACCATCTGAAAACACTTATTTCCCATGGTCTTAGGAACTGAGACACGGCTCCCTTATGCTTCTCAAGGGGGGTCCGCCCACATGCAGACCCACCCACATGCAGATACGCCCACTTACAAGTATTAAAGGGTTGCAGCATTAGGAAGGTTGAGAACCACTGTGTCCAGTATCAAGGTATAGGGATCCTGAGATCACAAGATTCTTGAAGCCTACATAAGTGAGAAAAGCTGTAGCAGAAAACAAAGGAGTCCTAGAATGTCTCTTAGCACATAAAATAACTGGGTAATTCAAAAAGAAATTTCTTCTGTAAGTGTGTGTGTGTGTGTGTGTGTGTGTGTGTGTGTGTGTGTGTGTGTGTGTAGGGGCAGTGAAAGTAAGGAAAATGGGGGAGGAGGAAAGATTGAACCTATAGAATCTTATAATTGGACTAATACAAGTGGAAGCAGATGAGGAATGTTTAGAAATTAAGGGAAGGGCTACACTTCCTCATTTGGTGACTAGGCTCCCCAGAAGATTCTCTTTTATCTTTAATTATACTTGTATTTCAGCAGGAAAATTATGATTATTGTGTTGTAACTGTTAAGAAGGAAACCAAACACAACACACACACACACACACACACACACTCTCTCTCTCTCTCTCTCTCTCTCTTTCTCTCTCTCTCTTTCTCCACCCCCTCTCTCCGCAATTATGTTTCAAATCCATGTCCTGAGATCAAAAGTAAGTTTTCAAGATACAAAAAGCTTCCAGTCAAGAGGACGTACAGTTATAGATATTCCCAATTTACACTGCCTGCAAGTTTCTAATACTTCAGAGATTAGCTATTAAATTGAAAGACCCACAGTCTTCCTAGATGAATGGATTTCAGCACTGCAGGAGAAGATAGACAAGGGGTGGAGGTAGGGGTTTGGGAAGGAGGTCCTTTTGAAGCATTTTAGCTCTAACCCAGTTTGATAAGAAAGAGCCCTAGAATTTAGAACAGAGTGACTATACTCAAGAAGCAACAAGGCACAGTGGCCAAGGAGCTGACCTTGGAATCAGAAAGATCTGGTTTCAAGAACTACCTGTGACGTTCTAGCTTTGTAAGCATGAACAAATCAACCCTTGGTGACTCAAGAAGCTTTCTAAATCTATCTGTTACAATGCTGCCAGTCTGAATCTATGGGAGAAATGTCTATATCAGACCAAAAACAATGACAACACCAAATTGTGCTAATTTCAAAACTCATCTTATCCAGATGAATTTTTGAGCAATGAAAAAGTATATCCAACTTAATTGTCTTTTGGAAACCCACAGAAACCTAGAGTTCAGTCTAGGCTGATCTTGTTAAAAGAATTCAGTGACTTTGGGCCCCAATAAGTTACCTCAGTATAGATCTATCTTTACTGGTTTACATGACTGCACATGTATAACCTATATCTGATTGCTTATTGTCTCAGGAGTGTGGAAGGAAGGGAGGGATAGAATTTGGAACTCAAAACTTTTTTTTTAAACAAATGTTTAAAAATTGTTTTAATATATAATTTGAGAAAGTAAAATACATATAAAATATTTTTTTAAGGAGTGAAACTTAAAAACAAAAGTGCCTAAGAAATGAGTGATCCTGTGTATTGTTAATATAGTTTTGCTTAATGGGAAGATCTTTCCCATCCATTAATAGGCCAATGTGACCTGCTTGAGTCACATGGAAGTCTTAGTCACATGAGTCTGTGGTGGGAGGAGTTTGCCTAAGGATGGAACAGGAAGGGTAGAGGAGAGCCCCGAGGAAGCTGATTAGAGTAGTTAGAGCTAAGTGAGAGGAAGCAGGCAAGGAGCTGTGAGTGTTTGTTTGTGGGAAGGCCCTAGCAGGGGGCAGGCTTGGGGATGGTGGTGTCCTTTTATTGTTATTGTGTATGGATTTCTTTGTTGCTATGATGGATTTGGCTTTCTGGTGTTTGAATAAATGTTTTGGTTTTGCCTTCTATGTGAAGAGTCTTTATTTTTGCAATTCAGAATTTTGCCAGCATAGTCATAGCTGCCAAAGGTACTGTGAATATCACATTGACACTATATACTGTTTGACCAATTGAAAATTAAAAATTGTACTTGAAGTAACAAAAAATAAAAAGAAGAAGAAAGAAAGAAAGAATAAGGATGGGACTTTGGGCTTTTAGTGTCTTATAGTTGGATTCTGATTTGGTTGCTCATTGGCTGTTTCTAAAGAGCCATGTACTTTTCTAAGTGACTGGGATAAAAATCCAAACAATAACAACAGTAAAATAGCCCTGACCTCAAGGAATTTACATTCTAATGAAGAATGACACACAAAAAAGTTGAAAAGGAAGAAGATTGGGGGAGGCTTTTGAATGAAAATACAAGTCTAGAAAATCAGGAACAGGACCAGAAGTGGAATGAAGGCAGGCTGACCTAGACATCTCCACAAAAGGAGGTTCCAAGAGGAACTCACCAATAGGAGAGGAGGATGGGTTAGACCTTAAGAGGACATTCTGGGGTGAAGCACTTTCTGGAAGTCTTTCTCACTTTCTTCTGACATTTTGAGGGCACTAGCTGAATACAATAGCTATCTACCTTTTCTTCACATGATCACCCTATTTTCTTTGCTTATCATATATTTACTTGATGACATATTTTATTTCTGTTCTTCAAAATTTCTCACTGGTTATATATTACAGCCTACCCACATCTACCATATGCCTCTTCATTGCTCTCTGAATTATATTAAATTTTAATTATTTTAGAAAAATTAAGAATATACTGCTTTCTGATCCAGAAAATTGAATAGATTAATTACATTTTTTTACAACTTTAAATGTAATTATCATATGGCAATATAACTATAATTCTATCATGATAATTATAATTATGTCACACAATAATGATATAATGATGTGTACTATAGCTTTATTTGTTTGTGCAATCCAAGAAGCAGACTGTAAGTGAGGGTAAAGTCCCTCACTTAGTATTTTCTAAACTGTCTACTTCCCCTACCAACTAGTAGAGCATTGTGGGTGCAGGAGGCACCTAGTAAATGTTTGGATAAATTAACATTGCTGGTATATTTTCTACTGTGCCAGAAGAAAACAGTTTCTTATGTAATTTTTCCACTGTGCAAAATATCCTTTCTAAATTTTGCCAATGTAGAAATAATTTGCATTTAAACTTGAGTAAGCTAAATTCAGTTTTTCCGTTCCTGAAAAAGGGCTGTACTAGTTCTTTCATTAAGTTGACCTGAACAAAGCTTTTTTCTCTTCCCTTGAGCAATACTTGCATGTAGGCAATACTGGAGTTCTGAGGAGCTGAGGCTGCTGATTTTGAAGGGACCCTAGAGGTCACTTAGTCCAAGCCTCATTTTAGAGATGGGGAAAGTGAGGTTCAAGAGAATCATTGACTCCCCCTCAGTACTAAAGTTAGCAAGCAGAAGAGTCAGTATCTGGATCCAGATTCTTGGACTTCAATTACAGTGTTCATTCCCCTAGACCTTGCCTCCTAAAGGATGCAGTTTCTTAATCAATCAATCAATCAACATTTATCTAGTGCCTATAAGTGTGGAGGATACAAAAAGAAGCAAAAGACAGTTCCTGCCCTCAAGGGGCTTAAAATCTAACAGGGGGAGACAACATACAAATAGATTAAACACAAAACAAGCTGTATACAGGACAGATAGGAAATATGTAGCAGAGAAGAGGCACTAGAATTAAGAGGGTTTGGGGAAAGCTTCCAATAAAGATGGAATTTTAGTCGGGACTTGAAGCCAGGGAGGTCAGTAGGTAGAGTGGTGGAGGAAAACTGTTCTAGTCATAGCCATGGGAGACAGCCAGAGAAAGTGCCAAGAGTGAAGGTGAAATAGTGTGTCTGTGGGAGAGCAAGGAGGCCAGTAACAGTGGATCCAAGAATGTGTGTTAGGAAATACCTTGTAGCAAGGCTAGGAAGGTAGAAGGAAGGACTTTGAATATCACATAGACCATTTTGCATTTGACCCTTGAGGCAATAAGGATCCAATGGAGTTTATTGAGGGTGTGACATGATTGGATCTGCACTTTAGGAAATTCCCTTTAGTGAATGAATAAATGGTGGATCAATTGGAGTGGGGAGAGAGTTGAGGCAGGCAGATCCACCAGCAGGTACAATAATCCTGGTTCAAGGGGCCTGTGAACTTGGATAGAGGAAAAAAAATATATATATATACATATATATATGTATATATATATATGTATATGTGTATATATATATATGTATATGTATATATGTATGTATGTATGTATGTATGTGTATATCAACATAATTGCTTTCCTTTGTAAACCTACATATTTTATTTTATGCGTTTGAAAACATTGCTCCGAGGAGTACATAGGATACATTAGAATGCAAAAGAGTCCCCCATCAACCAAAAAGTTTATAACTAGCTTAAAGAAAATAATAATCTTCTTGGGTGTGAGCAGGAAGGAGACAGACTTCTCTATTTCCCAAAATCCATTTTGATGATAACATAGGTTTTTTCATGAAATTTGCTCATCCCCTTATATCCTAACTGTGCTTCATCTGATGATGATATGCATGCCCACATTGATTCTTTTTTATACAATGGCAATGAGAAATTCAAGATATCTGTCCTCTTCCAAAAATCTTCCACAGCCCAGCCCACCAAATATATTCATTACCTCTTCTTTAATTTCAGTTCTGGTAGATGTTATTGGCTACCCACATAGTCAACAAAATTGGTACAGAACTGGGAATTACCAGGGGAAGTACAGCTTGGATCCAAGTCCAGAAAGGCAAATTAGATTGTCTTTACAGGTTATATCTACCTCACTTTACTTTGTACTTGGGAGACCTCATCCAAACAGGTCAGATGGCATTTTTTTCTTCATTCCCTTGATTTCAGTTTTCCTCGCTTCAAGCCACCTTCTTTCCCTCCTTCATAAACAAAAAACACATGGTCTTTTGCCCTTTTCTCATAATTTCTCCCTCCCACCTTTTAAAATGACATCTCCCATCCTCACTGATTAAATACACATCAAAAACAGTGGCAGATTTACAGGTTAAGAGTGATTTAGTGGAGAGCACTGCAGCCAAATTAATGCCAGCTATAATGTAGTTTACCTCATTAAACAATGCACACCAAGATCCTGTCTGCTGTAAAACAATTGGTCTCTGAAGCCCAGTATTCATCTTCCAGGGTTGCTGGGAGATAATAAATGGGTAATATTCCGGTGATAATGGTAATGGAGTCACGGCTCAGAGCTAATATTATGGCAAAGTAGTAATTATTTCAACAGTAAACAAGGGGATGGTTGAACTGCCGACAGAATTCAAGCCTGTTGAAATGGTTCAGTTAATTTACTTGGAGTTGAGGCCTGGGACTGGTGGAAAGCATCTTGAGATGAAGTTTTTATCTGAACCCAAGTGAGCTGGGTCTCCCTCTGCTCCCTGCCTTTCCTGTGACAGCTGGGAGAGGCACTGCTTCCCTTTTTGTGCTAGTTCTGTTTCAGATCCATAAAGAATGAGAATTAATGTGGATTGGTCAGAGGTAAATGGTTCCAGGTCCCTCACAGGAAGTATCTGGGAAAACTAATCATCATTACTTTCTACCAGTGGAGGACCATTTATAGTTCTTTCCCTCTCTTCTCAAAGCTGCCTCTCCTCTGCTTTGCCCACATGCTAAGACATCCAACTAAGATCTTGTTAACAATAGGAAAGGTTGTTATAATTAGCACAGTGGTCAGTCTCTCTCCATCTCCACTCTCACGGTTCAATACAGCTGCTATGTTGAGCCTTTCAGGTTTCCCCAGGAGGCACAACTGGCAAATGATACTAAAAGCAATAGGTCTTTATTTGACTGATTTTAACTTTATTTGGGGCAGCTAGGTGGAGCAGTGGATAGAGCATGGGACCCAGAGTTAGGAAGATTCATTTTTGCAGGTTCAAATTTGACTTCAGACACTTATTAGCTGTGTGACCCTGGGAAAGTCACTAAACCCTCTTTGCCCAAGTTTCCTCATCTGATAAAATGAACTGGATAAGGAAATGACAAGTCACTTCAGTATATTTGCCTAGAAAAACCCAAATGGAGTCATGAAGAGTCAAACACAACTGAACAACAGCAACAAACTTTATTTGGATCATTTTATCATGGGAGGGCTTTTGACTCAATTTGATGAACCTGCCAGCATGACAATGGGGACAATGGAAATGCAGCCAGTGGCAAGAATACAGTTGGATTAGAATCACCAGAAAGACAAAAATGTAACCAGATTTCCAGACTATAGAATACTTCCTCCAATGGGGAGGAGAGAGATGGAGAAATAACATTCAATTCTGTCACATGAGAAACTCCACAGACCACACTCAGAGGAGGAAGCACCAACTCTCAATGATCCACCAACAGAAGGCAGGACCTGAAAAAATCTTGGCACCAGTTCTTGTCACTCGTTGTTACTCCTTCTAGTTCAGTGAAGGCACACAAGCTATTTCACACAATAGGCTATTTGGGCGGTGCAAAAGAGGGCCAAGTGTTTTGTAATGAAGGGTGCACTATCTAAAAGTTGTGACTTACTGGTTTGTGGCTTCCAATGTCCAAGGCAGGGAGGTACCAGTTAACAAGACTGCATGGGGCGTTAGTTTTTAGCAGGAAGTTCTAAGTATGGGGGTTTCTGGGAAAGAATGTTGAGTACACTAGGTAAGAAAAGCAAATATGTATAAGATAAAGAGAAGGAAGCTAGTGGATAGAGTGCCAGGCCTAGAGTCAGGAAGACTCATTTTCATAAGTTAAATCTGACCTCAGACATTTACTATCTGTGTGACTCTGGTCTAGTCACTTAACCCTGTTTGCTTCAGTTTCCTCATCTGTAAAATGAGCTGGAGATGAAAATGGCAAGCTGCTCCAGTATCTTTGCCAATAAAACCCCAAATGGCGTCACAAGGAATCAGACACGACTGAAAATCACCAGATAAACAAAAGGTAGAAAAGGCTTGCAGTAAGAAAAATTGAGTTCAGAAAACCTGATTTTTTTTTGGCAGGCTACCACCTCCAAACAAGCCAGGAAAAATAGGTTGAAATGTAGATGAGATTTAAACAAAATATTTCTGAGTATATTTGACTGAGTCATGGAAGGTGATCCAATAACTCTGATAGACTTCCTAGAATATTTGAAGTGTTTTAATTCCTGAAGGCTGGGGTAGGGGCAAAATGACCTCAGCATATATCTTTTGGCCTGCAGTTGCTGTGAATTGCTAAAACTAATTGGTTCCTGATCTATTCATTGGAACCCTGGCCCCAACATCTATCCATCAAGAACTGAAATGAAAAAAAGCAGGTCTGTTTATATAGGTCACTGAGCAGCCATCAGTTGGCTGTGATCTGAGGTCACAAGAGAGTCCAGTATTGACCTGAACCACTGTCTTGGGCCGTTAAGTGCCTACTCTCTCTGGCCAATGAGAAAGGAGGAAGTACGGGAAGGTGATGGGCATGAAAGCACATTTCAGACCATGTGATTTCTAGCTAAGCTCTCTAAATGGGCTATTTTATGATTCCCTTTTAATCATAAGGTGCCTACTAACCTACTTTTGTTTGTTCTTTCTTTCTTCATTTCAGACTCATGCTATTTCTGTTTCTCATCTTTTAAACCACATCCTCTTTATCACTGCCCATTTTTAATCTAATTCATCTGTAGCTGCCTCTCTCCTACTTTCCCAGTCATCTTTTTATGTAATTCTCCTAAATAAAATCCATTTATTGAGCAAAAACTAGGAAAATGGGAGATGTCTAAAATACTTTTGTGTTTATGAAGTTTGAATGTGGGAGAAGAAAGATGTGGACTTTCTCCCTCAAGGCTGTTCAGGACTTAAAAAATTCATGGAGACAGCATGATGCAATGGAAAGAACAATGGTCCTTATCTTTAAGGCCCTGGGTTTGAATTTTACCAAAGTTATGTGACTCTGGATTTCAATTTCCTTATCAGAAAAATGAAGTGGTTAGACTAGTGTAGGGGTGTGGAACCTGTAACCTCGAGATCTTGTGAGGGAATTCAGTCAAAGGGCTGCACTTGAAGATCTAGTGGGTCACAGGTGGCATTGAGACCTCAGGTTCCCCATCCATGGACTAGTGCATGGCCTCTGGGGTCCTTTCCAATTTTAGATCTATGATTCTATGAACTGTTTTCTCAGGGAGAGAAGTATGGGACTGTGGTTAGACTGTATTTCTTCACATGTACCTCACCCTCTCAAGACCTGGTGAAATAGCTGTTTCTCTCAGTTGGATACAACAAGGAGGAATAAGGTGGTTGGTAGTGTCCTAATGGTTCCCACTTGATCAGCCTGTGAAGCTTCCTGTATCTAGAGTTCCTCATTATGAACAGTGGAATCCTAAAACCTCTCCCTACCAGGATTTGTTTCATTCAAAGCCTAGCTTTGCAAGAAAACAGGGCCAAAGAGCCTCCACTCCTTCAAGGACTCAAGAAGGTACTAGAAAAACATGGCTTGAAATTTACCTATTTGGACTAGCAGCCAGCAAACTGAGTGAGACAGTTAAGTTTAGAATCAACTTGGTAAAAATTCCATGAAGATATTTGAGTCTAGACCCCTCATCTCACAGCTGAGGAACTTACTGGCCAGAGCAATCAGTTGACAAATATCTATTAAGCAGGTGCTCTGCTGCACTGGGGGGACACAAAGACAAACCTAAAATAGTGCCTGCCCTTAAGGAGTTTGCATTTTATAGGTGAAAGGAATCTGTACATATGTAAAATATATTTTATACAATATACAACATGGTGTATAATTAAAACACAAACAAATAATAAAACAATAATCTATTTTTTAAGGTGTTATTTTCTTCATTCAGGTTGTCAACTCTCTTTTCATGATTTTCTTGCATCATTCTCATTTCTCTTCCCAATTTTTCTTCCACTTCTCTTATTTGGTTTTCAAAATCCTTCTTACACTCCTCTGTGGCCTGTAACCAGTCTACATTTTTCTTGGAAGTTTTTGGTTTGGGAGTTCTGACTGTTCCATACTTTGATCCTTTTTGTCCCCAAAAAAGGAATGTAAAGTTGGATTGCTGTTCTTACTTTGCTTCCTTTACCTGATCATTTTGCTAGTCAATTACTTGACTTTTTAGCTCTGTGGAACTCTGCTCCAGAGGGGAGAGCTTTGTCCTAACTGCTGGGATTTTTGCAGCTGCTGGAGCTATTACGAGGCCACTGCAGCCCCCACTAGCTTTGGCTCACTGAAAACACACCCCAGGACCATCACCCAAGACCACGATCCCAGTCCAGGCAGCTCAAGGCAAGAGCACTTAGCATCTGAATGATCACTTGGCCCCCCTGCAGTCTGCAGGCCAAGAGTTCTGAAGCAGCCATGTGGAGGTGGCTGCACTGCTTCTGCTGCTTTCTTGCCCTGGAAGTGGACAGCCAGATCCACTTTTCTCCCCCAGATTTAGCCGAGTTCCACTAACCTTTCACTTAGTCCTTGTTTCTTATGGGTTGATAAGTCTGGAAGTCATCACAGCTGTTGGTGATTCACTCTCCTGAAGGCTCCAGCTACAGCTTGTCCTGGCCACCCCAGGGCCAAGCCTTGGTTTCAGGCCAGGCTGGTTTTAGCTCCCTGAGCTGCGGTGAGCCCTTCCTGTCCCACCTGCTGGGCTGCCTTCAGTGGGAGCTTTGTTTCTCTGTACTTTTGTGAGTTCTGGAGCCCTAAATTTTGTTTAGAGTCATATTTTATAGGTATTTGAGGTGATTATGGGGGGAGCTGCACAGTTTTCCTGCTTTTACACTGTCATCATGGCTCTGCCCCCCCATAATAAAAAAATAAAAGTAAATATAATAAAAGCCAATAAAATAAAATTTATATATGTGCATATACAAGATACATATTTTGTTGTTTAGTCATTTCAGGCATGTCTGACTCTTTGTGACCCCATTTGGAGTTTTCTAGGTAAAGATCCTGGAGAGGTTTACCATTTCCTTTTCTAGCTCATTAGACAAATGAGAAAACTAAGGCAAACAGGGTTAAGTCACTTGCCCAGAGTTATATAGCTACTAAGTGTCTGAGGCTAGATTTGAACTTGGGAAGATGTCTTCCTGTTTCAGGCCCTGGCACTCTATCCACTGTGTCATGAGCTATACTCTCTGAGCAAACCCTCCCTCACTCCCCATTTTGGTAGCTGCTAAATGTTTGTAACCTGCAGTCATATGTTACACATTTTCTGTTGTTTCCTTGCATAACCTGCATTGATCAATAAGTTCAAGTTATTCCTAAAAATGATCATTTTAAAATTTCTACAGGCGATTAATAGGTCCTGAATTGCCATCATAAAACCCACTGCTTCTTATTAAAAATCTTCATGATTCAGGAATTTGCTTTACACTTCTTTGTTGACATTGTTTAGTTAAGTTCATATGGATGGATATTATCCTTGGTTGAACCTTGAGGTATACTAAGAATTTTAAAGTTATTAAGTCCAAATGACATTTTGATATCATTGGATAAATATTCCACAAAGTCAAGGAGCTCTTTATTGTATGTGTGTTTTTAAAGCAGAGATGAATACCTGCTATCATCCATGTATATCATGAGTAATAATGTATTTTGGTTCCATGCTCTACTTAATTTAGAAACTATATTTACTTTTATTTAGGATAGAAAATAATGGATGTAAGACTGTGTATTGGCTTACCCTGTTTCCAGAAAAACAAAACAAAACAACTATTCATCATACACACACACGCACACACACAGACACATGAGCACACACACACATAATTTCTTACAGCAGATATCCACATTACATTCATGTACTACAATTTGTTTACCATTCCCCAATTGATGGATATGCACTTTCTAATCTTTAACTATCACAAAAAGTGATGTTGTAAATATTTTGAAGAATATGGGAACTTTTTTCTCTTCAATAGCTTCCTGGGTATATAAGCTCAGTAATGGAACCTCTAGTTCAAAGGGCAAGAATATTTTGGTTATTTTATTTGCATAATTCCAAATTATTTTTCAGAATGGTTATACCATTTTACAGCTCCACCAACAATGTATTTGTGTGCCTATCCTTCCACAAACCCTTCAACATTCAGCGTTGTCATTTTTTTTACCTTTGTCAATTTATAGGGGGTAAGGTGAAACCTATGGCTTGTTTTGATTTGCATTTCTCCTATTATTAGTCATTTCAAGCAATTTTTTTCCTGTGATAGTAAATACATTGTATTTTTTTTTGAGAACTGTGTGTTCACATCCTTTTAACCATTAATCTATTGGGGAATGGTATACACACATATAGATGTGCATATGTATATGTGTGTATATATATATGCATGCATATATATACATATACATACATGCGTGTGTATCTATGCATGTTTGTATCTATTATCTATCTTGGATAGCAAGTTATTATCAGAGAAACTTGATACAAAGATTTTTTTTCCCCCATTATATCACCTCCCTTCTTATCCTAGTTGCCTTAATGTTGTCCATGCAGAAACTTTTCAGTTCTGAGTTTCCTCTTCTGCAATAAACATTATCATGTTTTTATTTTCTGTTATTTTACTTTAATCATTTTTTAAGGTGGGCCTGTCTCCTCTTGATCTCCTATTCCTGTTTGATATTTCCCCTTCCTCACTTCTCCTTCAGCTAGTACGCTCGTTAGTTTTTAAATTTCATTTTTTGCACCCCTTACCCAAAAGGATTTCTCTCATTCTCTTCATTATCTGTCTTCTCTTTCTGTATATCCCAGATCCTCATTCTTTGATTTATGAGTCCTATACTCTTCTGATCTTTCTCTTTTCTCTGTATTCTTCATGCAATCAAAGCTTCCAACATATCCAATCTAGGGTCTTCCTTCTAGGCACTTTCTGCCACTTTCTTGTAGAGCTTGCCTCATGGATTTTTTTTTTTTATTATGCCACATTTCCAGAACAATTCCAATCATTATTATTAATTAAAATTTTCATTATTATGAGAATCATAGAAAACATTAGTTAACATTTATATAATGCTTGCTTTATGCCAGGCACTATGCTAAGCATTTTATAATTATTATCTGATTTAATCCTTACAACCCTAAGACATAGGTAGTATTATTAACTTCATTTTACAGATGAGGAAACTGAGGTGAGTAGGGATCAAGTGACTTGCCCAGGGTCACATAGTAAAACATTTTCTGAGATAAAATTTGAACTTAGATCTTCCTGATTCTAGGGATTATTTGCTATCCAATGTTCCACCTAGTACTGCTTCATGGTAAGGTCTCTATCTCACCCAGTGGTGGATTATGCAAACCACTACTCATTTATACCCACTCTTATTGACATTATTTTACTATATTTTCTTGGAAATTTCAATGTCTGTGCTTTTTTCACTCTTCCAAGTGGAACCAGAGGTTCCAAGTCACTCTCTCAGGTTAAGTAAATTTTTCAGGCTTCAGATCCTCCAGACCTTATCTAGGGTAGTGTCCTCCTCTCCCTTTACTTGTAGGAGCATTCATCAGTGGAACCCCCTGACACCTCCAAAATAAGGCTGTTTTTCTCCTCCCACCTTTTCAACCTCCCCCTCCGTCCCCCTGTAGGCTTTCTCTTTCTGAGATCACAAAGGTCATATTCTCCTCATTGCTAACCCTTGATTTGACCCTGGTTCATCAACACTCCTTTCTACCCCTCTCTTCCCCTTTTATGAGTCCTGACATGTTGCAATGTCGTCCCACAAAAGATGCATTTACCTGCACATAGAGTTCCCTGTTTCTGTCCATAATGCCCTGTCCACCTCTTCACTGTTATTTCTACCATCAGCCCTATCTCCTCGAGCCCAGTTAGAGAGAAATGTCTAACCAGGCTCTCTAATGTCAGTTTGTTGCTGTTACTGTCCTTGCCTGTAATATTTGTTCATTCCTCCCACATTTCTGTTGTTGGAGGTGCTCTAGAGGCAAATAAACTCTTCACTTCTGATTTTTTTATAAAAATGTTTCAAACTCTTCTTTATTACTGAATGTCCATCTTTTGTCCTATACGGTTAAACTCAGATGTGTAGAATAGGTCATCCTGGGGCTACAGTCTGAACTCCATTGCTCTTCAGAAAAATATTCCATTCCCTCCTTCTTTTTCCAGTGGGTAGAGAACAGTCTTTCGTTACCTGAATGTCCTTTTCCTTTGTATTTGAAATTCTTTCTCCTGATGGCTGGCAGAACTCGTTTCTGAATTGAATTGTTAAATGTAACCCTTATGTTTCTTGGAGTTTGCAGCCTTGGGTGGTGATAGTTGTTATTCATTTATTTTTTCCTGGAGGCAATCTGAATTCCTTCAACTGGAATTTCATTTTTCTATGTTTAGAAATTTTTATTTTTTAAGTTAGGGTTAAGTACTAATTAAACTAATTAGTGTGCTTTTGGGGGAGAGTTATGAAAATGAGGTATTACTATCAAGTAAAAATGGGTTTTCTCGTGTGAATTACCAACTGATTATACAAATGTTTCTAAACGAAGAGCTCCCCATATGTCCCGAACAATGTTCGGCACCAATGGAAAAAGTCTCCAAAGGTGTTTGCTTGAAAGAAGAGTCCACATTGGGATACGTAGTAGAAGCTATAGTTTGTTCATGTTTTTATATATTCTCCAACCTAATGGCCACTTTTCAGAGAAGTTTGGCAAATAAAGTTATGTTGTTTGGATCTTCTGTAGTAAACTTCTTGAGGGCAGAAAGTGCTTCATTTCTGTATTTTATCCTTACCATATGGCACAGTATCTGGCACCTAGTGGGCACTTAAATGCTTCTTGATTGATCTTTCATTGAGTGAGACTGCCTCATGGGAATTTCATTATTTTAAAATACAATAACAACAGCAAACTCAAAAACAAGAAGTAACTGCCCTGACAATGAGAAATCAAACAGGCTTATATAGAAATACATGGAAATACCTCTAGAAATTCACATAACTTTTTTTTTTCACCTAGCAGATGTTTAACTGTTAATACTTCTGATGGGAGGCATGGCTTAATGCCCTATAGGCTTCAGCATAAATTAAATCAACTAATTGAAATGAAGTCTGAGGGGAAACCTAACCAGGCACACTTAGGTTTTCAGCAGCAGGATGGGGGACGGGGAGGAGGAAGGACAAGGAAAGAAAGCAAAGGAAGCGAAAATAGGAGAAGTGTCACTAAAAAGACATAGACTTTCAGTCAGATTACTTTTCCTTCTATCTCGGTGCAGCAGAGGCACAGAAATTCAGCCATCTGGTAATCTCCAAAACCTCACTGTTTGTCAATCACTTGTAATGACAACACAATAGGAAGAAAAAAAAAACTGGGTGCCAGATATGTGTGGAACCTAACAGAACTGCATACCCACACAAACTGTCTTTGCGTGGTGAGTGTTTGGAAATATGACTTCGCATTGAAGCCCCATCCAAAGGACTCCAACATTTTCTATCTCCCCAAGGGGTCTAAGAATGACTTTAATGGTTTTTAATGAAGATGGAAGCTGAGATGACTGACTCTGTATTAGAAAATCCAGTTGGGTTGACACTAAGAGCTGGGCTGTATGCCAGTATATGTCCCATTGCAGTCAATGGGGAAATGATATGACTCTCACTTCTGGCAAGGAATGCTGAAAGAGAGAGAGAGAGAGAGAGAGAGAGAGAGAGAGCCTGCCTTAAAATGAGGACAGAGCCCTGTGAATCACAGAGAAGGTGAAATCCTTAAAATTAATAAATTTGGGTTCTGAATTCAGAGAAGAACTTGCCAAGGCTCCTTTATTCATCAATGCTAACTCACGAAAGCTCTATCCATACCTAATTTAATTCAGTGGCTCATCTATCCCAAGCATGGTTCATTGGCCTTGTACTTTGCAAATGACTTTTGGAGAGGCACTAAGCTGGCTTTCAAAGTAGAGACTAGGAAGACAGAAAATGTTTCTATGACAGAATGCCTTTCCTCTTCCTTGTGGTACCAAAGAAGCCACTATTTCCAGCTTCCAAAATAGTCTGCCTAAGGCAAAGATACAACCATGTCACTATTCTGCTCAAAATCCTTCAGTGATTCCCTATTGCCTCTCAAGTAAAACATAAATTCCAGAGGCATTTAAGGTCTACAGCTTGACCCCAACCTAACTTCCCAGTATTGTTTCCCTTTCATGTACTATTTCTCCCTGAGAAATCTGACTACTAATATCAATATGCTATCTCTAATCTCTGTGCATTCATAGACATCATCCTCCATGCTTGGACTGTACTTGCTTTCCATGCTTGTCTTTCAGTTTCCTTATCTTCTTTTCAAGATTCAACCTCATAGCCAGGAAGCCTTCTTTCCCTCTACATGTTGATTCTCTCTCCCTCTCAAATGCCCCTGGAGGAGTTTGCCTAGTCTCTTCTTCACTTATTGGCTTGTTTTATACTCATCTGTGCATATCATTCCCTGCCTCAGTAGAACTGGAGCTTCATGAAGTCATGGGTTGTTTCATTTTTTGTCGTATCTTCATTACTGAATCTTTCGTGGAACGGACATTTAATAAATGCTTGTCAGTAGGAAATAGTAACTTACTGGGCTGGTTGGTGCCCCTAACAATATCAGGTAATGAAATCTATCAGGATGCAGAGAAAGATAATCTCAAAAATCATGAGCAGGGATGCTAGTGAAATGTGGATCATAAACTGTTTTAGAAGAATCACTAAATAACAGAATTTTTAAGTTGTAAGGGATGTCAGCAGTGATCCAGCCCAACAACCTATCAGACGCATGGGAGGATCTCAAATGAGAGGAAACTTATTACTCCACAGGGCAGCCCATCGCACTCACGTATACTTCTACATGTTAGCACGTTTCTCCTGACATGAAGTCAAAATCTGCCCATTTAAAACTCCCATCCTCCATTGCTTCTAATTTTGCTCTCTGGAGCCCCACAGAATAAATGGAATTCCACTTCTATATTAGAACCCTTGAAGACAACGAGCATATCCCTTTTGATTCCTTTCTTTTACAGAATTTAAACTTCACTGAAGGATGGTAATAGCTTTCGGTTCTGGCTAGTGAGAATGTCCCATGTAATAGCATGAAGAGAAATAATACTCTAAAGGACCCAGAACCACACAGAAGGGCAAAGGAGAAGTTATCAAGATTATTGAAGCATGGAATGAATGAAAAGGAAGGAGTCTAGGAATCTAGAAATCTCGAATCTAGGATATCTAAGTTCCTTAATCTAGGAAGTAGGGAGAAAAGATGAGAATTTTCGGGGGCCAGTGTGGATGTAGAGTAGAAAACCAGCATAGCCATTAGTTAGAGGGGATGAGTGGGAAGCCAAGGAGTTCTTATACTATATCAGTTAAGGTAATTGATAAATAGATTTATGTTGTTCAATTATTAAAATTAAAAAAAAATTTCTGCTGAACTACTTTTGTATTTGCTGTTCCTATCACATACATGTTGGCTTAGTGTAACAATGGTGATCAGAGACTCCTGCTTTACCAGGATGGGGCTTTTCCCATGGGGCTCAGTATGTGCTCTGGACCCTTACTTAGGGACATGGACCTTGTTGGTAAGAGACAACAACTTCATATTTGTCTCCAATGACTGAAGTCTGTCCTGAAAATACTAGTATATGAGAGTTAGTGGGCAATGGACTTTCATTGAGGAGCCTATCCTTTGACTTTTAGTGGCCAGTCATCTTTGAGACAGTCTCCAGTCACTGGAGTCATCTGAATAAATACATATCCCTTAGCAAAGGTTGAGAGCACAGAAAGATTCACGATCTGGCTCCCTTGGTCACCTCACTTCTGCTACATTAATTGAAGCTTCTTTAAGAAAAATCCAAACTTCTCTTAACTAATCTAAGGGTAAAAGGAACTTTCCACAACTTTGTCAGGATAAATAGGCAAACTTACATATCCTAAGTCATGGCAGGAGCCAGCCTAGCTCTTCCAGGATAGGTGAGCTGACATGAGACAAATGATAGAGAAGGATGAAGTACTGACTTGGGCATTCAGCTTGGAGTCAGGAAGATCTGAGTTCAAATCCTGCCTCAGACACTTATTCACAGGTTCTGTAACCCTGAGTAGGTCACTAAACTGTTATGTCCCAGTTCCTTATCTTTCAAAAGAAAAGGATTGGATTTGATGGTCTCTAAGGTGCCTTCCAACTCTAAATTTTAAATCTTATGAATCAGCAAAGGAAAGCATGATACATGCTGGAGATAAAAAGAAAATGAAGAAGAAAGGAAGAAAGAGAGAGAGAAGAAAGAGAGAAAGAAAGAATGGAACAAAAGAAGGAAGGAAAGAAGGAAGGAGGGAGGGAGGGAGGGAAGGAAGAAAGGAAGGAAGAAAGAAAGAAAGGAAGAAAGGAAGGGAAGAGAAGGGAAGGAAGGAAAGGGAAGGAAAGGAAGGAAAGAAGGAAGGAAGAAAGGAAGGAAGGAAGGAAGGAAGGAAGGAAGGAAGGAAGGAAGGAGGGAAAGAAGAAAGGAAGAAAGGAAGAAAGGAAGGGAAGGGAAAGGAAGGAAAGAAAGGGAAGGAAAGGAAGGAAGGAAGGAAGGAAGGAAGGAAGGAAGGAAGATTGCTTATGCTTATGATTCTGGTGCATGATGTGTGTCTCCTGTAAGACAGCATGAGACATGATTCTGCCCTGGACAGATACTGTACTCACCACAATGAAAATAAACATGGAGTAAAACCCAAGCCTTGACACCACAAGCCACAAATACACTGTTCCTCCCAGGCTCAGGCAGTCTCTCCACATACATGTATGCCACTAACTCTCAAGCAAACATTTATTAAGCATCTATCTGCCACACCCTCTGCATGTACCCTGCTATTTGTCAAGTGCTCAGTGAATTACTAGATCAGTTCTGTCAGGTAAATATATATGAGGCAGCCTAGAATAGTGTATATAGGAGTGGTCTTGGAGTCATAAAGTCTGGGGTGCAAATCCTGCTCCTAATATTTACTACTGGTTGTATGGCTCTTGTGTAGTAACTAAATCTTTATGTGCCCAAATTAACTTAGGTACTAAGTCAAAGCCAGGACAGTGGAGGGATCTCCACAACAGGAGACACCTTAAGGTTTACAAAGGGCTTTTTATATTCTATCTCAATAGCATGGTAGAGTAGAAATGGCAAGTATTTTAGAGTCAAAGGACCTTGGTTCAAATCTTGCCTCTGATATTTGCTACCTGTGTGACCTTGGACAACTTACTTACCTTTTCCAGGCTTCAGTTTCCTTATTTGTAAGATGAGAGATGAAAAATATGTAAAACTTAACTAGAAGAACCCTGAGGTTCTTATGTCTGCTATATCTAGGCCACTTGACTCCAGCCTTTTTGCCCATGGGCCTTCCCAGTGAACACTGCATCAGCCATGATCCAGGCCACTGCCTCCTGGTTTCTAGTTTCTTTGACCGAGGGCCTTCTCCAGCATTCTGGAGGCTGTCCTCATACCAGATCCATCTCAAACTACCAGCTCCTGATTCCTGTTTTTGGTCCTGAGGAGTCATATCATTGCCTGCTCCTTCCTGCTATCAGGCAGGCTCCTGGTTTAAGAGGATACAAGATCACCTGTAATGAAGTTGGTCCTCAAAGGAGGACCCTGAATTAATTGCTTAATTACCTGCCTCCATCAACTACCTATCTCTAGCAATTGATACTCTGTTTTGACTCATTACTCAGTGGTTAGCGTTCTCCCACCCTGACCACACTCTTCCCATGTTAGTGAAACCCAACTGACAAATCCCTTTCCCTATCCTCTACTGCCACTTCCTTATTCCAGTTCCCCTTAAACCCTTATCCCCACAACAATGTCACACTTCAAATATATCTGTCCTTTCCACTGCACTCTCTGGAATGCTTGCTCCATAATTACCAAACTCACTTACTTCTCAAAATTATTCCTTTCCCAATTCCTCCATCTTCTGACTCTTACTGAGGGCATTTTTCCTCCTGTTGACACTTTTATCTGGGTCACCTTTCCAGGGCTGGTTCAGCTTTCACATATCCCCTGACTCATTGGTCATGAAGGGAGTTTTCAAATACTGCTTGTTTCCCATTGCCACTTCTATGACCATCACTCAGCAATACATTCTCTTTAGATGTACATTCAATCTAAATCTGTTACTGTTCAGTTAGTCTGTCAACCAGAATTTATTGAGGGTCTACTATGTGCCAAGCACTGTGCTAAGCAATAGAAACAAAGAAATACTAAAAGAGAAAAAGAAAAACAAACAAAATCCAGTGCCTTCTTTCAAGGCTCTCCCAGGTTATTGGGGAAGACACTATGCAAACAACCATATACAAGCAAGATATATATGGGATAAACTGGTGGTAGTCTCAGAGGAATTGCTTTAAGATTAAGGAAGACTTGGGAAAAGCCTCTTACCAAAGGTCATTTTCAGCTACTGATCCTCAGGATATTCTTCTGCCTTCCTCAGTGAGATCACTGCCTACCTCATGATCTCTTTTTTCTCCACCTCAACTCTTGCCATTATACTAGTGGATTTCAAAGTAGATTTAGATTCTCCCTCAAGTACCCTAGCTTCCCACCAGAAAGATACAGTCACAAGCATTCTACTTCTCTGTGAACTCTGAAATTTCTTTATCAGATAATAATTTATTACTATTCTATTCTTGCTTTTGCCTTATCAGCCTGACTGTGACTTTCAAACCTTCTACCATTTCTCAAGCCATCAACCCTGCACTGGTTACTATCCTACTTTCCCTATCTCAGCCTCTTGGTGAATCAGTTCAATTCTACAATTTCTGCTACTCTTGAATCTCTTGTCCCCTTGTCCTATCACTGATCATACCTAGTCAGTGTTTGTGGTTGATGTGTGTGGCTAGGCAAATCCTAGTCATGGATTACTCCTACCATATGCTGCCTTTGGTCTATTTATGTGATGCTGCACAGAGCTTGGGAAAATCATGAAACTGTTCCGACTAGGTCACTAAAAATTACAAATTTATACTACATGATTTCAACTGGGACTTCCATGCAGCAAGGCAATTCTCCCATAATTCACTAGCCTATTCACCATAGTAACTATTTCAAACATTTTCAAACCTTCTCAGGCCTCCCTTAGTACTCTTCCTCACACCCTCTCAGTTAAGGACCTTGTCTCCTACTTTACCAAAAAAAAAATTAAGGCCATTTACCAAGAACTCCCTCTTCCCCCCCCTACTTCTCATGCTACTCAGATATATTCCTCTGTTTTCTTGTCTTTCATCCCTGCCTCACAAGGAGGGTGGGCCCTTCTCCCTGCCAAAGCAAACCCCAGTACATATACATTTGATCCTATCCTGTCTTCTCTGATAGATTGCTCTTATTAGCACCAATACTCTCTGACTAATCTTCAATTTCTCCCTAACTATTGGCACTTTCTTTGCTCCCTACTAACATGCCCAGGTTCTCCAAAGTCCCAGTCTTAAAAATCTCTCATGTAATTCAACCATTCTCTACAACTATTGTTCTGTATCTCCTCTCCATCTTGGCCAAACTCTTGAAAAAACTGTCTACAACCAGGACCTCCACATCTCTCCTTCAATTCTAATCTCCTCATTCTCTCTCCAAAGTTACCAGTGACCTCTTAATTGCCAGATTTAATGGTCTTTACTGAACCTTCATCCTTTTTAACCTCTCTCTGTTTCCATTGACTTGGTGTGTTACCTCTCTCGTACATAATCTCTCCTCTAAGTTCTCCTGACACTATTCTCTTCAGATTATTTTCCTACCCATCTGATTGTTCCTCTTCAATCTCCTATGCTGGCTCTTTCTTAAGGACATGCCACTCATTTTAGGTGTCCCTCAAGGCTCTGTCCAGAACCTTCTTCTCTTCTTTTTCTGTAATGCACCATTTTACTTAGCAATCTCATCAGTTCCTAGGGGTTCAATAATCATTTTTATGCAGATGACTTCCATTTCTAATGTCACTCCAGTGCTTCTGTCTCATATCACCAATTGCCTTTTGGACATCTCAAACTAGATGCATGTAGACATCTCAGAATCAACATGTCCAAAATAGAATTCATTATCTTTTCCCCAAACCCTCCCCTCTTCCATGCTACCCTATTACTATCAATGGAATCAACATCTTCCAAGGCAAGCCAGTCTTAGACCTTACGTATTATCTTCATTTTTTTTTTACTACTACTCACCATCATAGCCAATTTGCTTCCAAGTCTTACTGTTTTCATCTTCACATCTCTGTTTCTTTCCACCTAAGCAACTGCCACCTTGCTGTAGGTTTTGATTCCTTCACATCTGCATTAGGGATGGATGTAACTTTCTGTTTGGTCTCACTGCCCCAAATCTGTCCCTATGCCAGTCTAGACTTCACTCAGGTGCCAAAGTGATCTTCCTAAAGTATAAGTCTAACCATGTCACACATCATCTCTCACTCCTCCACCCTAACCTTGCCCCACTTCAACTGTGGTAGATCTCTATTATTTCTATATCAAACATAAATGCCCTGTTTAATGTTTAATGTTCTTTGCCACCTGGCCCCTCTCCACCTTTCCAGTCTTCTTAGGTGCTGCCCCTCTCTACATACTCATTGATCCAATAACAGTGGCTATCTTCCTATTCCTCAGACACCATACTCTGTCTTCCAGGTCAGTGTGTTTTCACTGGCTTCCCCCAATGCCTAGAATGTTCTTCCCCTCCACTGGACCTTCTGGCTCTCTGTGACACTCAGCTCAAACTCTGCTTTCTGCAAAAGGTCTTTCCCAGTCCTTGAATTCCAGTGCTTTTGTTATGATTTTACCTTCCATTTAAACCAATGATTCTCAACCTGTGGGTTATGTTCAACTTGTAACAATGAAAATAAGTCCTGCATATCAGATAGATTCCTAACACTAGCAAAATTACAGTTATGAAGTAGCAAGGAAAATAATTTTATGATTGGGGGTCACCACAACATGAGGAACTGTATTAAAGGGTTGTGGCATTAGGAAGATTGAGAACCACTGATTAAACTGACTCTACCTTGCATGTACAATTTTTTGCCTTTTTCCTGCACCAACAGATGAAAACTCCTTCAGGGAAGGGACTGTTTTCACCTTTCTTTGCATCCACAGCACTTAGCACACCTTCCGGCACATAGTAAGCGTAAGAAATGCTTGTTGATGTTTTTCATACCAAATCTGAAAGGTTACTATCTCCATATTGCAGATGGGTAAAGTGAGGCTCAGACAGCTTAAGCAACTTCCCCATCATCACCCAGCTTATGTCAGAGACAGGATCGAAACATGGGTCTTTCTGGCTCCATTTGTGGCACTATTTCCATTTAACCACACTGCCTTGATGATGGTTTTGTTATATAACAATAGCATGGATAACAATAGTTATGCAACTTTCTTTCTGAATGTGACAAGTAGCAAGCCTTATGAAATCACCATGTGTCAGCCTCACTTCAGCCTTTAGATCAGTGGTTCCCAGCCTGTGGGTTATGTTCAATTTGTAACAATGAAAATACATCCTGTATATCAGATATTTACATTATGATTCATAACAGTAGCAAAATTACAGTTATGAAGTAGCAACGAAAATAATTTTATAGTTGGGAGTCGTGAGGAACTATATTAAAGGGTCACAGCATTAGGAAGGTTGAGAACCACTGCTTTAGATTATTTGGAGTGCTGCCTTAGAATTGATACAGGAATAACTTTCTGTTTTTGAGACATTGGGATCTCATTCTGGGGTCTAAAGAGCAAGTTCCATTTCCTCCTCTGAGCATAATCTGCATAAAACCAAGCTCCATTTGGTCCAGACATTTGCCTGACAAAACGGCTTGACTGACTTGCTTCATTTTACAAATGCACCTCAGTTTCCGTTCCATTAATGCATATTGGATGATCTGTTACCAGTTTCACAACACAAGGATGTTTTTCCCCTATAATGTTTCCCAACATGGTGTATATCATCAGATGGTGAAATAACTTAACGCTCACCCCTCTGAGCACTTGGCATGTACCTCCCCTCTTTTATCCACACAGTGGGAAGTTTATAGTCAATATGAATTGTAATAGCTCCAAAGGGCTGAATTCTCAGCACTCTCCAGCTGTAGAACTCTCTGAGGCGAGACATGGGTAGAGTGACAACAACTCAACGTGAAGTTTTTAATTCCCTTTTGTATCTAACTTGTATCTTGAAAGAGACACTGCTGTGAACCTCCTGGCTCTCTTTCACTCCGCCTTCAAACTCATTCACCAGCCAAGCAGACAGAGGAGGGCTGCAGACAGGCCCTCTCTTGCTGGGCTGCTCTATCGATTTGCTAGGCAGAGAAGAGAGTTTTCATTTGAAAAGAAGCAAAAAAAAAATCCTCAAAGCCTATATTTAACCATCAGATGAGGGCACCAGCAAAGCATCTTGACAGCACTGAGATGGGTGGATGGAGTTGAGCAAATCACTGAGGTATTCATTATTTTTTGCAGCATGATTCCTAGATAGTCTGGCCTCAAAGCCAGGTGTCCCAGATAAAGCACAAATAAGCATAATCCAATAGACTATTACATCTCTTTACAAAGAAATGGTAAGAACACATGTCATGCCTTATAGTTGGGCTGCTGTCCACCTGATAGAGTATTCTCTTAAAGCAAAAAGAGGCGCACGTGTGTGTGTGTGTGTGTGTATGTGTGCATGTGTGTGTGTGTGTGTGTGTGTGTGTGTGTGTGTGTGTGTGTGTGTATAGGGAGGAAGAGGGAGAGGGAGAGAGAGAGAGAAACAAAACACAAGAATGAATAATATCCTTTTGTTGGAAATTAGATTCCTTTAGTTGGGCCTTAGTAATATCCTCAAACATAAAAGAGTTGTAAGAATTCTGAA
Organism: Pseudochirops cupreus; assembly: GCA_028627135.1. Taxonomy (NCBI): domain Eukaryota; kingdom Metazoa; phylum Chordata; class Mammalia; order Diprotodontia; family Pseudocheiridae; genus Pseudochirops; species Pseudochirops cupreus. Next base: position 197,211,491 of record CM053582.1, on the reverse strand, counting down.
CAATTACTCATTTATCTTGTCTAAGGAGCAAGGAGTTTAAATTCCATGACTTAGATATAAGGAGAGGATAGACAACCATTGGCTTAAGGTAAAATTTTATTTTTACCTTTCACTTTTGGGATCCCCCAGTAGTCACACTAGGCTGACCCCCCAGTTCTAGTCCCCTCTTTCTGCATTTTCTGGTCTCCAGAATCATATTATTTCTCTTCTATGAGGCTTGTTTCTTCTCCAATTCATCCCTAAAAGATCTATAGCACCAATTTCCTAATATAGTAAACTTATCCTTGCTAATGGAAAAGACTAGGAGAATGATACCAGAATTTACTTTCTATAAAAGAGACAAGGGATTTGTCATTCCAGGAGTGTATGCAAAAGTCACCATTCCCACTTCTCATTCAATGTTACTTAAATGCCACCTTGAGGCTTATAGAAGCGGGCCTATAGCTTTGAGTTTCACAATTAGAATTGAAACAGTAAAAGTAACACTAGAAGTCACGACTTAAATGGCAAAGATGACATGGGGGCCCACAAGCTATATTCTGGGATATGAAAGAGTTAAGATGAACTTACTTGACCTGACTCAACCGGGAATGAGACCTAGGGCTGGATGACTCAATGCTCCCTCCCCCTTTTTTTGTCATGATGATAGTCACAACTAACAAAAGAGCAGACAGTGTGTTGATTAAGGCCCATGGTGTGTTGGCCTTGAATGGTCCCACAAAAGGAGCAATCAAACTACCCCTGGGAAGAAGCAACAAAACACTCTTCCCTGGCCCCAGGAGAAAGAAGCAGTCACAGAAACAGATGACAGCTTCAGATGATGGCAGAAGCAGTTTGTCAGAAAATCAGAAAATGGCAGTTTCAGAGAAAGAGAATAGTGACAAACAGGGATGCTTCAGAGAATGATGGCTATAGAAACAGAGAGGAAGAGACAGCATCAAACAAATCTAGTAGGGTAATATTCTCACAAACTACCTATTTTTCCTACCGTTTGATTTGACCATCTGTCTGGGATTGTTTTATGTCTTTTCTGGCCTACTTGTAAAGGACTGAAGCAGATAACCTCTAGGTCTTCCTAACAAAATTATAAGGCAAAACTTGCATCATCATGTTATGCTAACTAAAACAAACAACAAAAACATGGTGTTACATTTACCCTTTTAAATTACCTGGTTGTCTAGAGGTCAATCTCTGCTTTAAATAAGAGGGTAGTGGCAGAGTGGATTTCATTTTTGATTCTTAGTTGACTTGACTTTTTTTCCAGGAAGACACAGTTACAGTGAAATAAAGATGATTCTTTCTAACAATCTGAATTAAAATCCCAGCTCTGGCATTTGCTAAATGTGTAACTTTGACATTCCCATCTTTGATACTCAGTTTTCTCTTCTATAAAATGGGGATAATAATATTTTACTATCTACCTCACAGTATTGTTGTGAGAAATGTAGCTTGTATGCTGCCCAGAGTTACATGTCTATGAACTATTACTGTCCAATCTGAATCCAACATAAACATCATTGACCTTCTGTTTCATTGCAGGCACTTGTTATCTTGTTGTTATAGAACCACAGAGTCCCAGAGTCTAATTGTAAGCATTCGGTTCGACCATGAGATCCTAGGGCTGGCTTAGTGCTTGCTATCTATATAATAGCACAGCAGTGTTATGAACAAGAGGTCCTTATAACCATGACAACATGGAAAACCATCATTCTACAGAGGGGACCATCACCATGACAACACCTGAGTGACCATAACCAGGTTAAGTGGCTCAGAAAGAATGGCAGGGATTAGTGGAAACATGGATATCAACATAACCAAAGGATGTGATCAAGGAAGAAGAGGTAAGAAGAGACACCATTGAAGAATAACAAGGCAGAATTTTGGCCATAACAGTAGAAGAGGAATAATTACATCTATATAGCTATATGCAGCACACCAATGGATGACTATCCCTTTCTACCCCTATATGGTAATGCCTCTCCAGAAAACTAACTTAGACTCCAAGCTGGGCCCAGCCAGCTCTTGGGGGAGATGAATGTATCAGCAAGGGAACAGTGTTCCCAATAAAATCCCCCAAATGAAATTATGTTCCCAATGGAAAGGAGAGTCTCCAATATAACAGAGAAGCAACTTTAGTGAGTAGAAGGAAATGGGATGGGTCTGCAGTGGTGGGGAATCATTCTGGGAAAGATTAAGCTACAAGTCAGTTTGGATACAGAACACAGCAGCTGTCTGATTCATTGTATAGACCTTGGTCCTAGAGTTAGGAAGACCTGAGTCAAAATCCAGATTTAGACACTTAACTGGCAATGTGACCCCAGGCAAGTCACAACTCTATATTTCTTCAATTGTAAAATGAGCTTAATAACAACACCTACCTCACAGATCAGATAAAACATACAAATAACAGCACAGTGCCTGGCATGTTGTAAGTGGGTGCTGTATAAATGCTCATTCCCTTCTCTTCCTGTTTTTGTTAGGCACAAACACTTATCAGCTAGTGATCCATATTTCTAGCTTTAGTCTGTGAAATGGAAACTGAGGTTTCTTCTAGACCTCCTGTTCCTGACCTTGGCTCAGCAAACTTGACTCTACTGTCCTATGTTCTCCTTCAACTCATTAATTGTCTGCTTCATTTCCCTCAACTCAGGCTCTGATTTGTGTGTTAAGAATCCGACCTATAACCTGATCCAAATTCCTGACTGGTCACTTAATTTGGTTGGGCACATATCAGATTATGTACTGTTTCTAACCAGACTCATTAGAGTATCAAAATTGTGTATCTTTTCTAGAACTTAACACAGAAGGAAGAAAGGATGGATGGAAGGAAGGAATAAATGAAGGAAGGAAGGAAGGGAGAAAGGAAGGAAGGGAGGAAGGAAGGAAAGAAAGAGAGATAAAGAGGAAGGGAGGAAGGAAAGAAAGGAGAGAGGAAGGAAGAAAGGAAGGAAAGAAAGGAGAAACAGATTATTACTATCTGAGAATGTACAAACTATAGTCATAGAAATATAAATTCAAACAAATATGAGATGCTATATTATTATAGCCATTAAATTGTCAAAAACAATTTAAAACCACAAAAATCAATGCTAGTTGGGTTGTGGAGATAAAGATACTCTATGATATGGCTCACAAAACTGGAAATTGGTACATTAAAAATTAATATGGCATTATGTAATAAAAACAGCAAAACTTTTCATATTCTTCTATTCATCACTCCCACTATTAGGTCTGTACTCTGAAGATGTCATTGATGACAACAAAGAAAGAACAGGTGGATTTGTACAAATCCTTTTGGAGGATCAAGTATTTCAACCAGCCTCACTTGTAACATCAAAAAGGTAGAAAAAAATGTGTGTGTGTCTTTAATAGTAATGTAATTGGAATTTGAAGATCCCTTTGTATTGGCAAAGGTAATAGGTACTTAGCACTTAGTAATTAAACAAGTCTCTGTTAAAGAAACAGAAGGTATGAAGCCCAGTTGCTGATGTAACAGGAAACTGCTAATGTAACAGGAAGGGGCAGAGCAGGGAGGAGCTAATAGATATATAAGGAGAAGCCCTGGCTGGAATTCCAGATCTTCTTGGAGCAAGCTTCATGGAGGCAGAAGCTGCTGCTACCAGGCAGTCTGAAGAGGAAAGCCCCCTCTCCCTCCAGGCTGGAGAGAATGATTTTTATTTTGAGAACTTGGATGAAGTAATTTTGATTCTGGGAACCAGCTGGAGCTTCTGCTGAGGAGCTGCTGAGTCCAAGGGCCAGCCAGAGCTTCTGGGAGCTACCAAAGACATCCAAAGGCCAGCTGGAGCTGCCGCAGACTGAAGAAGCATGACTGTGATGCTGGTACTTTGCATGAATGTGTTTGTGGCTTTGTAAAGCCTTAACTTCCTGGGAACAGAGACTGTGAAGGATTTAAAGTGGACTGGGCACTGTGAGCTTCAGTGTGGAACAGGAAGTGCATGGACAGATAGACAAGGACCTAGTTGCTGTCTGCCTTTGAACCCAGGTGACAATTTGGTGAATCCAGATTCCCTGTTTATCTATCCTCTCATTTAAAGAAGACTTTACTTGGATACTGCGTACCAACTGAGAAATTGTAATTTACTAGTGACCTAGGGGTGGAGGGCCTGTGTATTTTCTGATGATTGAATAGTGAATGATGACTGAATAAGTGACTGATTGAGTTAACTTAGTGTGCCCCATGAGTGGAGAACTTTGACTATTGTACTTTGTGTCCCTTAAGGAGGCAAACCTCCTTAAGGATAATTGAATGATTGAATTGATTAAATAATTGACTAAATGAATGTACTTTGTTCAAAACTTTGTGACCACTGTGGTCAAAACTATGTGGCCATTTTAGTGATGAGCTGTTGTGAATACTGTATTTTGATTTTCTGTGATAAGTTGTAATATTGTGAATGCTGTACCTTGATTTTCTGTGAGTGTTTTGTTGTGATTTGTTGTTGAATGAATAGAGTGTTCACTATACTGTGTAATCAGAACTTTAAAAGCTGTTCACAGTAGCATTCTTCTGGAAAGCTGCTTGTGCTTGGCTTTACAATGTCCAGTATTTGGGGAATGATGGAAAATACTGCAGCTTATGAATGTAATGGTATATTATTGTGGTAATGACAAATATGAAAATACAGAGAAATATGAAATTATTTACATGTAGGGACATAGCAAAAAAAAATCAGAAACTACATAACATCCATGTAAGTAACAAAAACAAACCTCTGAACAAAAAAATTCAAGAGATATAGAAACAAATAGGATGATTATATTTCTATATCAATATGTACTTTATATATGCAATGAAAATTGACAGTTTCATGAACACAGATTTTTTTTTACCTCATTTGTACTTCTGAATGATGATGGTTGCTGTTTATAACAAATTTTAAACAAAAAAATGCATAACTCACTGCTTACAATTTATCAAAAACAGCCCCCCCCAAAGCATTTAACTTGATTTTAGTTGGTAGAAAACAATACAGATTTAAAGGATCTCCTCCAACCAGATGACTTTCATGCGTACTTTAAGATGATTCAAGATTCCTTGATAAATGCAACCACAGAGATAACTTGGTTAAATTATTCTGAATATTAACATCAAGTGAGTCATAAAAACAAAGAGACATATGCTCCCTTAAAGTGTTTGCCTCTGTTATATCCTGCATTTCATCCAAATGGCAGAATTATTAACTGTTCAGAGGAGGGTGTGTGCTCGAAGAATAGGTAGAGCTGATACATTTTTAGCTTTAGCTGAAATTTGAAATCTCAGAAATCTGTAGACACTACAAATCAAGGATTGATTTCTTGGTTTATTATTATTATTGTTATTATTTTCTAGATTGAATAAGTTTCGATTAGTACAAATTAAACTTTAAAATGTATTGTGGTGGTTTTAATACCGCCAACTCCTGGAGAGAGATGGTTCTTAAACATTTACCAGCACATCCTTGATTCAGAGGCTCTCCATCTATCACTTTGTTAATGACAGTATACTAACTTTATTGAATTATAAACAATATGGAACCTGTAAAATTAGATATATAATTAGATATATGGTCACTTGAAAGGGATCAGTTTGTCATTCCACTCAAAAAATCAAGCAAGGGAAAAATACCTGTTGCCTGAATCCTGAAATCCATTGAATGAAGTTGCTAATCTGGGTATTGAACAGACACTGAAGATGATGGGAATTGAGGGGTGCTAGTGGGAATAGAGTGAACCACACTGACTCCATCTTGTGACTTAATTCAAAACCCATCTCAGGTCACTTTCTATTCATTTATGGGTCTAATACAATTCCCGTCTTGTGGAAAACTTTTATTCAGTTGTAGGAACTGGGAGAAAACTTTGTTGCATTGTTTGAACTTAGTCCTGTGTGACTGGGAAGCTGGATCACCTCTACCCACTGCTTAGAGACCCTTAACTAGGGTCCTAGGTTATACTGACCAGAAACCCAGTCAGATCTGAAGACTGATGCAAGGAATTTTCTCATAATCACATAACACGAGCAATTCATATATCTTATCTGAAAACTGGCCCCATGCTGGTCAATCAGTTATTGCTTCCAAGTTCCTTTGATTGCATATAGATACTTGAGGGGTGTGGAACACCTCTTTTTCTGATTTCAGGGAAGTGTACCTGTTCACTCTCTCTCTCCTAACTCAGAAAGTCCCTAATCTTTCCTCTAACTAGAAGATGGATTGAGTAATTTTGTATCCTAGTTGTTTTCTTTTAAGTAATTGTTTTTATTTGATTAATTGTCTTTAATGCACAAAAGTCTGTCTCCCCTTGTATTTGGGGTCCAACGCTAAAGCTTAGGAAAGTCACTGGTCCTGAATTGTTGGGCAATTGGTATGTATTGCTTAATAAATTGATATACTCTGAAGCTCATACCTTTGCTTCCTCAGTCATTTCAGCTTTCACTTGCCAGAGTGGAGAATGAACTGGGTCCCAAATTAAACAGGTGGAGAAAAGCTGAAATTTTGTAAACTGTCCAGTGCTTTTAACAATCTCATGTGATTTGGGTAGAAAAAAAAACACCTTTTTTTTTTAAAGCAAAAATCTTTTTGGTGTTGATTTATGACTACATTTCCAGAAGAATCAAAATAATAGATGTCCTAAGAAGATGCAGGGTACTGGTATGTGGGTGGCATCATAATACCAATGATGATTTCTTTATGACAAATGGTGAAAAGATGCCAGGAACAGAGATGGGTCAGTCATATAGGGAAACCGAGGGATAAAGACTGAATAGGTCAGAGACTGAATAGGTATCACGTAAAGACATGATGAATGTCTCCATCCATTGGATAGATACTCTATGAGGATTTAGGGAAAGAAAAGTATATGATTTACTCAGGGTGTAGGGGTTGGGGTCTGTACCAGTAGAGAAAATTCCACATTGATAATAAAATAGATTCCCTGTTTATCTATCCTTTCATTTAAAATGAGTTAATTAAGTATGTACTACGTGAAAGACTATGGTTGCAACGCCTCCTCGAAGAACTCTCTGTTCAACATCATCTCTGAGTACCATTATTCTTTTAATCTAGTGGTCTATGAAGTCTTCACTGTACAGAAGAAAATGATGGCCTGTTCAATATATCAGGCTGTACGGGCTATAGCTCAGGCACAAAGAGTAGGTAACCTAATATAGCTGGAGTAAACCTGAGACACTGGCTAAGCCTAGAGATGTCCTGGTATCCTCAGATCAAAACTAGAATTTTCCTCTACTATTCCTAATACAAAGGGGAAACTAATTGTGAATTAAACAACAGCTTCAACTTCCTACATACTCTAAGACAATTAATATGCCTAGTAGAGTGGAAAGGCTACAGGATCTCAAAAAAAAAAATCATGGGAATTAGCTTCAGTAGTGTATAGTGTATAGCCTAGATCAACCCATAGGGTTGAACTTCCTAATGAGATAATCATCAGGATCCTGTAGGGAAGTGGTACCATGGAAAAACAAAAACAGCTGGATTTGGAGTCAGAGAACTTGGTCCTGAATTCTAGGCAACTGTGGGAGGGATATAGAGAGGGAAGGAGGGATATAGAGAGGGAAGAAGAGAGGAAGAAGGAAAGGGAGAAGGAGAGGGAGAGGGAGAGAGGAAGGGGGGTGAGAGAGTGTATCAGCAAGCACCCTAGAATACCTAGGGCGGCTACTAGCACAGGTTCTTAGATCTGCTTTTCTAAAGGAAAGCAACTCAAAGTGGGTTAACAATCTTACTTTAATCAATCAAATACCATTTACCTAGTTCAGGGGAAAAAGT
>CM053582.1:197177961-197203207 GCA_028627135.1 Pseudochirops cupreus | reverse complement strand
CAGGCTGTGGGCGGGAAGCTGCAAAGCAGAGGCGGGTGCAAAACCTCTGCCTTTTCGCTTTTCTGCTCTGGAGGCCTTCTGGCCAGACTGCTTATCTCCCCCTTTCACAAATCCCACTCGCAGCTGCTGCTAATCCGCTCACCTGAGAGGCTCCTCCACTCCTCCCGTCCAGTCGCCCCTGGGGCACAGCCGCGGCTTCAGGGCAGGCTGGTTTCAGTTCACAGTGCTGATATGGTTCCTCGTAGCTGTGCTGACTTTAGTGGGAAGTATCTTTGTGTGCGTTTTGGAGTTCTAGGACTGGTTTAGAGTCCTATTTTATGGGTATTTTGGGGTGGCTATGTGAGAGCTGCGAGATGTTGCTGCTGCTACGCCGCCATCTTGGCTCTGCCCGGGTCTGTAGCTCTTTAACCAGTTATTTCGATCAAAGTCTATGAACCACATCCCCTCAGTCAGACACAGCAGAAGGTAGCAGATGGGCAAGCTAAGAAGATCACATCTGTACTTTTAATGCCCTCTTCTTTATTGCCTCTTCTTACATGAGTTCAGTTCTCATTTGTCATCATCATCATCATCACCATCATTGTTCAAATTTACATAGTGCTTTGCAAAGTACTCTACAAATATTATAACATTTTATCCTCACAACAACTTTGAAAGGTAGGTGCTATGATTATACCCATTTTACAGATGGGGAAACTAAGGTAAACTGAGGTTGAAGTTAAGTAACTGGTTCAAGGTCACATAGCTAGTAAGTGTCTACAATCAGATTTGAATTCAGAACTTCTTAACTCTTCTTAATTACACAACCTAGGTACCTGTTTTATGATCAGAAGCCCAACTTGATTATAAATTCTTAGCCTATCCCCCAAGCTGAAACAAGTATCCCAAGGGCTTTATTTCCTCAAGTAGAAAAGGAGATGAACATGAATGGAATTGTTATGAGGATACAGTTTTCAATCTGGGGAATGGCATGTGGGCCAATTGGCTGGAACAGAGCTTGGGTGAAGATGAGTAATGATTAACCATCCTGTCAATATGCGTTGGAGACAGGTCATAAAAGTCTTTAAAAGCCAAATTCAGGAAGTTTGTATTTGATTTTAGAAGTAATAGGGAACTACTGAAGCTTGTTGATCAGGGGACTGACATGGTCAGACATGGTCTTTAGAATAACTCTTATACTATTAGGTGGCCCTGATACAATTCATTTTTTTTGTGGGTTTTTTATGGGTTTTGTTGTTGTTGTTTTAGTTCAGTATCTGTTGTCTCCCTAAATACATTGTAAATTAAAATCTTTCCCAGGTCTCAGTTTGACTGAGGCAAGGTCCTTTCAGTAATTAAGTTTAGGTAAGAAATGAGGCAAAGAATATCCTCATCTACCTAGTAAGTTAGAAAAAAATCATTCTGGGAGGGGAAGACCTTCAGGGTTTCTGGCCAAAACAGAAACAATTACTATTTGTACTCACTGTGAGCCATTAGGGGCCTAACAATAACTGAGTCAGGATTGGACTCGGACCTATTGTTGGCCAATCAGTGAGAGCCAGAGTGATTAGTGTTTAAGACATGGTCCTTACACTGCAGCCAGGGCCACATCCAGTTGTCCTGATCTATAACTGGTCACTGGACACAGATGGCTCTGGAGGACAAAATGAGGCTGGTGACTGACTGCGTATCCCTGCCTCACTTAAATCCAATTTCACCTAGAAGTGGCATCACCTCCCTGATGCCATGGCCATCTTCCTGAACAAAGGACAAACAACCACAACAAATACATTGTGAACTCTTTGAGAATAATGACCATCTCTTTATTGTATTATCTTGTACCCCTCATCAAATCCACTCCAGTATTTTGTATATAACACATGCTACTATTTATGGGAAGGATGAATGAATATTAATTTGTTTTTTTTAACTATTATTGCTCCATGCATGGTTATGGGGCCACCTAAAGCTAAATGTAACATCCTCTGGTGAAAATACATATTACAGTGGATAAGGCACTAAGCTTGAAGGCAGAAAGACTTCAATTCAAATCCTACCTCAGACGCTTATTAACTATGTGACCCTGGACAAGTCACTTAACCTCTGCCCCAGTTTCCTCATCTGAAAATGGGAATCATTAAAAAAAAAAACACGCCTACCTCACATGGTTTTGAGCATCAAATGATATAATATGTGTAAAGCATTTTGTAAACCTTAAAGTATTACATAAATATTAGGGGGTTTTTATTATCATGTGTAGTAACCTGAAAGAATAGAACTTTTATACATGGAAAATGCATAAAAGGCACCTGAAAATGAAGTGAATTTAATTTAGCCAGAAGAGTCAGTGAAATAATGAAGAATGTGACTATGACTGTTATGGCCATGAATTAATCAATAATAATAAAACTTGTACTTTTGAGGTGCTTTCCAGTTTACAAAGTGCTGAATTCATAGTTCTCCTGTGAAGTAGGTAAGGCAAGGGCTATTATCTTCAATGTCCAAAAAGGGAGACTGAGACTTGGAGAGAGTACATTGCTTGTTCCAGATTTCATGAATAATAGATGAAAAAGGCAATTTCAGGTTTCCTAATGATTGTTATTGTTGTTCAGTCCTTTTAGTCATGTCCAACTCTTTTTGACCCCATTAGGTGTTTTCTTTGCAAAGATACTGGAGTGGTTTGCCATTTCCTTCTTTTACAGATCAGTAAATGGAGGCAAACAGGGTGAAGTGACTTGCTCAGGGTCACACAACTAGTGTCTGAGGCTACAGTTGAATTCAGGAAGATGAGTTTTCTTGATTCCAAGCCCAATGCTCTATCTAATACACCACCCAGCTGCCTCTCCTGATGATAATCAGGCCCTCTTTGCACCATTCCACCCTTTCTTTTCTATGGGGTATGATAGCATAATATAACGAACAGAATGCTGAATTTGGAATAAGAATGTTTTCAGATCTGTTCTAAGCAACTTACTACACAATATGATCTTGGCCAAATCACTTCAAACTGCACCTCTGTATCTTTACTTGTAAAATAAAAGGATTGGAATAAGTTATGTGTAAGGGACACTTCAGCTTTAAAATTCAATCTAAAACCCTACTATATTCCAAGTTGACTAAGATAAAAATATACAGAAGGAAGGATGGAATCATAGAATCATAGAACTGGCACTAGAAGGGAACTTGGAAGCCTTCTGGTCTAAGCTCTCTTTTTTAATTTAAATTTTAAAAAATAATTGTTTTACAAAAATTTATCTTTTGTTCTTAAACTCCCCTTTTCCCAATTCAGCAAAAGAAAAGGAAAACCCTTACAACAAATAGGTACAGGCAAAGGAAACAAATCCCCACTTTGGCCAAGTCTAAAAATGTATGTCTCCTCCATTTGAAGTCCAACACCTCTCCTGCAGGAGTGTGTTTCAATCTTGGCTTCTATAGACTTGTGAGACATACAGCTAATAAGTGTTTGAGGGAGGATTAAAACTCAGGTCTTCAAGTCTAGCACTTATAGACTCTGTTACCTAACTAGTGCCCTCCTCTTCCAAATAATTTGTATATATTTTCTTTATACTTATTCATCTGAGAGGCAGGGAGACAGTGGGTAGTGAGTTGGCCAGGAAGAGCAAAGTTCAAGTATTACCTTTGACACCTGTTAGCAGACATGTGTCTGCCCTCTGTAAGTCACTTAGACCCTCACTGTTCCAGCAACTCTACATCTACAAATTAAAGATGAGGGGCATATGTGCCTTGGTGGTATGAATTTTCTTCTCTAGAAGTTCCCAATATCGATGACATCATAGGTTTAATTCAAATCTATTAGCTGTGTTCATTGTGTTTCCTCCAAACAGAATGTCAGTTTCTTGAGATCAGGGACTTCTTTTTGGTTATTTGTTCTCAGTATTTGACCCACTACCTGACACAGTCCAACCCTTTGTGACCCTTTTGGGAGTTTTCTTGGCAAGTGGTGGCAAACAGTGGTTTGCCATTTCTTTCATCAGCTCATTTGACAGATGAGAAAACTGAGGCAAAAGGGGTTAAGTGACTTGTCCAGGATCACGCATCTAGATTATTTAATATTTACTGAATAAGTGAATGAATGAATGAATGAATGAACGCATGAATGAGTAGAAAAAAAGGCCCCTCCGAAATGGCTCTCTGCAACCTGAATCTGTCCTGAGAGGACACCAAGCATAAATCCAAGCCTGGACCAATAAGTTGAGTTCCTTCCAGCTACAAGCAAGGGGACAATTCTAGATAATTCTTGGGAGCTTAGAGTGTGACCCTCTCATTTAATACACTTACTGGTCTGAAAGATCTTTCCCAAACCACCTTCTCTTTCACTTAGGGATTGTCCATTGTTCTCTAGTGTGTGATTAGAAGATTAGCTATCATTACTGTTTTATCCCAGTAAAAAGCTGGGAAAATGAACTCCCAGCAGGCCTTTCCCAAGCGAGAGTAATTCATTACCCACCTTGATTTCCACTTAAAATGTACTTTAACTACACTTCCAACTACAAACTCTAAATCACCCTGTGTTCACAAAGTCCATCATTTTTTATTTTATGGCATGGCATTGGCGTGACATAATCCCTTCCAGAGCATCTCGGAGTGCTTTTACAGATCTATAAATTACTTACCTGTGCATTGGAGGGAATGTTTGCAAGGCCAGCACAGACATTTTGTAGTCATTCTGGCCTCCAAAACAGTAAGCAAGGCTTTTGTAGATGGCAGCCAGTGCAGGATGGGCTGGAGGAAAGGAATGTGGATAGGGTAGATAAGAGACTAACCCCAGAAGAACACTAGGGGTAAAAATGTACCCAAAAGGTCATCTTTATCAGTATCTAATTTTAAAATTCTAGTCATTTTGCCCCTCTCACTTAGTAATTTGGGGTGCTTCATAACATAGCAATGAATAATGTATAGAGAAGCACATTTTCAAATCAAATGGTAAATCATTAATCAAATGTCATGGTGGCCTCTAAGGTGTAATCTCCATTTTAATATGACAGGTTTATAAATTAGAATGCTGCCTTTTAGGAGCCACACAAAGGCCTGGATACCCATGTCTCTGACCCTCACCTAGGCAAATCTTGTTATGGGTTTTCTTTTCTTTTTACCTTTCCTACTGCCTAACAAACAAATAAATAATTGAAGACTTTTCATATGAAATGCCCTCCCTTTTTAACCTAACCTCATAGAACACACACACACACACACACACACACACACACACACACACACACACACACACACACTTCACGCTGCCTCTTTCTCATTCTAATAAAGTGATTTTAAATTAGCAAAGAGAGAAAGGAAAACTGTGTTAACAAGGGAGAAACTGTGTGTCATTTCCTTTTCAGAGTAAGGTCCCATATAAGATAAATAGCCTATATTAATAGGCTGGGATTATTCTTAGAAAACATCAAACCATCAGAAAACTGTTAAAATATCTCGTTTATAAAGTAAAAAATAAATCTGTACCACCATTCAAGAAAGTAGCCCATGGCCCATCAGTATAACTGGCCACCCATCACTAATCTTTTCAATGGGGTCAGTTTCATTGAACTTAAATTTTAGAATAATTTCCTAGGGTCACTTACTAGAAAGAGTGGAAAGGATTCTTTGAAGTAGCCTTAACAAAGGGAAGATCCCTAAAAAGGTATTAAATCCAATTATTGGGAGATGGTTGTACTATAGTAGGAAATGCACTGATTTGGATACAGATGACCTAGGTTCAAATCCTGATTCAACCAATTACTACCGGTGGTTGTACTTGATACCTTTAGCAAATCTCTTAAGCTTTCTAACCTCCAGTTTTCTCATTTATAAAATAAGCAGTTTGGACTGGATGAACTTCATATTTCCTTCTAACTTTAAATCTATGGTTTTGTGAAATAAAATAATCCCTATTATTAGGAAGAAACTGTGGTATGGTAGAAAAGCACTGAATTTGGATCCAACGGATGTCAATTTTAATCTTACCTCTGCCACTTATTGGTTCTGTGATTTGGGGTAAATTAACTAAATTTCTTGAGTTTTTCTTTTATCATCCATAAAATGAGGATAAAAATACTAGTAGTACCTGCTTCACAATTGTAAGTTAGGAGCAAATGAGATATTATCTAGAAGAATGTTTGCAAATGTTAATATACTTTACTAATATAATGTGTTAATAGAGTATTCATTCCTTTCTAATATAATGAACTAATATTAGAAATCCACTTTATTATTATTATTATTATTGCAAGTGGGGAAACTACGTAGTGATACGTAGGACTAGAGGTTTTGCTTGTCCCATAGACAATCACTGTCAACACTGATTAATAGAGCCAAAATTAAACAAAAATGTAATCAACAAACATTTCTTAGATACCCATTTTGTTCGAGGCGATACGCTTTATATCAACAGAGAAATGAAAACAAAAACCAATTCCTTTAGCTCAAGGAAATTATATTCTACTAGACCTGTGACTTTGGGACCCCACATAAGGTATGCAGAAAGAGACATTTTTACATGATTGGACATAAGAAAGCTCTCTTTTCTGAGACCTGGAGTATGTTCATTCCTATTCAAATGACCTGATTTGGAAGTTAGAGTAAAAGTAGAAACCAACCATGTTGTAGGACTTTTGTTTTGGTTTAAGGTTATTTATCATGTTTCTTGTTAATAATTCTCTCAAATAGGCAAAGTCTAAAGTTTGTTCTGGAAATTGTCATGCAAGCAAACCATAAAATGTATTGCCAGTATTTTAATTCTGCTTTCACTTATTTTGTTTTCACAGTATCTCCAAAAATCATAGAGATTTCCTCAGATATTTCCATCAATGAAGGCAGCAATATTAGTCTTACCTGCATAGCAACAGGTAGACCAGAACCTACAGTTACTTGGAGACACATCTCTCCCACTGGTAAGAAAATCAGAGATCGCCTATTGAATGAGGGTGAAGAGGAAAAGAGAGTTTGGGGGGAGTTGTGTGAAGTAGTGACGATGAACAGTAATAGGTTGCCTTATACATAAGGTTCAGAAATGGCACTCTGGTAAATGTGGCCTGGGACAATGCAAATTTGGCAGGGCTGTCAAAGATTTTTTGAAATCCTGAAAATAAGTTTAAAATCATCTACAATGTTATGTTGTCAGAGACCTCAGAAATCATAATTTAAATAATTTCTCTAGTACCTTGGTGAGTGTATTTCAAAAGTATGCCAATAGAATATCTCAGATACGGTTTTATTATATACCAAGATTTATTGGAAATGTGATAATGCTCACGGGTAATGGTGATGTGGTGGACATGTGTAGTTGGCTCTGCTATTGGTAAGAAAAGTAAATTTATGTACAGTGACTAATGGTGGGGTCAAAAGTGCCCATATTTCTAAAAAGAAAAAAAGAGAAAATTATCTAGGAATGACTAGATTATTGTGGACTAAGATTCTGTGGACAAAATCCTATGGACTTGATGAAATAAGGTAGTGTGCTCCTCCTCTTTATTCTACAAAAAAAATGAGAGAAATCTTGATTAAACTTAACTAAATGTTCGGGTCAGCACAGTCCAAGTGATATTTTTGTGTCTATGGCTAACATAAAACAAGCCAAAAACAAAAACTTAAGGGTTTCAGTGATCAAGTTTTATGTGCCAGAGGATGTCGAAATGTTTTGGAGAGAGCAACCTTAAATGATTTCATTACTTATTCTTCATTAATATAAAGTAAGGTACAGCACATGTAAATGATTTTTGCCGAATGATGCAAGTTTTAGGCTTCTGGGGAATACATCAGTCAAGGTGGTTTGCTTGGATATCTTATGCCCTGGTTTGGATGGAAAGAGCTATACCTGCTATAGTCCTTCCCACAAGTTTCCAAGAATGAGTGAAATTTCTCCATGAAGTCAGGGAACTGTGGAATTTTGTGGATGAGAGATTATGAGCTCCTGCAGACAAGTGAAGTTTGGTGGCACTAAGAAACAGGAAAGGAAAGACTGTTTAAGATGGATTAGATGTCCACTGCAGACAAAAGGGACATGCCAACAAGAACCTCGCCCATAGTAAAGCACCAGTGGAGAAACTTGTTCCACATGAGCTGTGAATGCAAGCTGCTGAGGGCTTCTGCAATCTTCCTCTTTTCACTCCCCCTCCTTCTGCTGAGATGGAGATTTTTCCCCTTGAGGTTTCCATTCCCTTGAGTTCATTCTCCGTTGTTTTGCTGAGTATGACTGTAAATGCTAAGTGTGCTAAGGAAGGCATCTCTGAAAAAGGTGTTATATTTTATAGAATACATAAAATAAGACCCTAATCCTAGTTTAGTGGCAAAGTGAATCACCTGGGGGCATATTCGGTGGGCCATTTATCTTGTAGGTTTCATAGCTAAACTCTCTAGGGAAGAATTGGAGGTAGAATCTGGGGCTTTCTTTCTGTCTATCCTTCAGACTGTCTCAGTCTGTCTTTCATTTCTATTGGTTATAATTACCAGGTGTGGCTCACTGATAAAGAAAGAAGCTAAGCGTTTCTTCTCAGCCTCCTCAAGTTTTGAGAGACAGATTGAGACAAAAACAGAGAGATAGAGAAAAAGACAGAGACAGATGAGAGAGGGAGCACAACTACGGGAGGAAGTCTCATCCTAATTGACCCGGCGGTAGAAACAGGACAGTCACTAAAAAACAACTATGGGCTACATAGGAAAAATAGAAAGTGATCCCTTCTGCCTTCAGGCATGGTTATTTCCAGCCCCCTAAATGCCAGGACACCTTTCAGGCCTTGGACAATATTCTCTGTTGCTTCAAGGGGACAGAAACAGAGAAAGACATGGGTGAGAAGCATCGAGATTTTTAATGCATTTTTTTATTCATTTTTTCTCTGTATGTCATTTTGGGGTGGGATGGGAAAGAATCCTGATTTGCCTCCCAGATTGAACCTTTGCAACAGAGGAAAACAAGCATCTGACCCTATCTGACAAGCCTCTCTGCACTCTTCCCCTCCCTCAGCCTTCCTGCTGTGAAGATGTATTTTATTATCTATTGTTTGTAAACTTCATTTATTATTCAATTACCCAATTGATCTTAGTGTTAGTGATCTTGTCGTTTACATCGTTATAGCCACCGTTTGTGTTGTTATGTTGGTTCTAGGTTATTTCATTCTTCATCTGTTCATACAAATCCTTTCATGTTTCTCTAAATACGTTATATGTGTAAGTATTTACTGCACAGTAATATTGTGCTGCATTCATCTGTTGAATTTTAGTGATTTATCTATCAATGGGGGCCCATTTTATTCCCAGTTCTTTGTCACACAAATATTGCTATTATGAATATTTTGGTATATATCAGACTTTGTTTTTGTCTTTAGCATTCTTAGGGTATTTATCCTAGTCACACCCAGTGTCACTAGGTCAAAGAGGATGGACAGGTTAATCACTTTATTTGCATGTTTCCATTCTGATATAGAGAATGGTTGCACCAGTTCACAAACCCATCAACAGTTTATTTTTTTTTATGAAGTATTTGTTCCTAAAATCCAATAAATGTTTCATCCTCTTACTTTTGAGTCATCTTTGCCAATTTATTAGGTATGAGGTAAAATAATGGAATTGGTTTAGCTTGTATATCCTTTACTATTTGTGTTTTGGACTATATTTTGATATAGTCTTTTAAAAATTTTCAATTCTTTCAAAAACTATTTGTTCATATCCTTTGACAACTTGTCTAATTAGGAATGGCTGCTACTGATATAATTATTTGTATCATTTTCCTATGTATCTTATATATCAAACATCTTTGGGCAATTGATGACAATCTTTGTCCCACTCTAGGAGTAGTTTCTCCTTTCATTGTTTCTTCAAAGATGTCATTCACACAAAAGAATCTTTATTTCACATAATAGAATTTGTTTACTTTGTCTTTTGGGATTACTTCTATTTTTGTCTGGTTAAGCATTTTCTCCTTAACCATAGCTGCCAAAGTTAACTTCTCATATTCTCTTCTATTTAAAAAAAATAAATGAACTTTTATTTAGAGATCCCATATACATTTTAAATTTATTGTGGTATATTGTATGAGAGATTGACACAAGCCTAATTTCCACTATATGCTTTACCATTTTTCTCAGCATTTCTTAGTAAAAAGAGAAGCCTTCTATTGTGTATGTTCTTGGGTTGAACACACACTGGGCTACCAATTTCAATGACTTTAATTCCTTAAATTTCTAGTGCATTTCCTTGATCAACTTTTCATCTTTTTAATCACTACCCAATTTTTTTTGTGATGATCATTTTATAGCACAGTACCAGTTAATGCTAAGTCACAAAACTCTTGAGGCTTAGAAACCACTGTTGTCATTCCCACATCTTTAACCCCGATGCTACTACAAGTAAGCAAAGGAATAAAAGAGGATCCTCACACTGTTGTCATCTTGGTTTGAAGTGCATGTGGAATTAAACAAGCAAACAAAGGCAAACCACCAAATCGTGTGGTTTATGGTAGCAAAGCATGCTACCTAAACCTACTACAGGTATATGTGAGATGGAGGGGTAGTCCAAATTGATTTATAAAGTCTAGGGGGGAAGATCCACTCAGCTCTTCCTTGAACACCTAAGAGTATCAAATCAACCTGTCAGAATATTTCTCACTCACAGGTTGCATTTATGGTAGGAATTCTCAGCCTTGTGTATCCTTTCACCTTTCCAATTCTCCTTTGTCTTTCTTTTCTTTGATAGTCCTCTGGGCAGGGCTTTCTTTGTCTGTTAGTGTAGTTCTTTTTTCTCCTTAACACATCTTTTCTTTTTGTCTTACTTGCCCGATTTCCCTCTTTGTTCTAAATTTTTTCTTACAGTCTCCCAAGTGGTTCAATTTGCTTTTTCCCCTATTTTCTCTTCCCTCACACCTTATACTCTCTCTCTTTCTCTCTCTCTTTTCCTACCTCCCCTTAAATTTTCATGTTGCTGTGTTTTAGAGCGTTCTTTTCTCCCTTACTACCATCCAGCAGATTTATTTCCCCAGGGGACCTTTACCTGAGCTTAGACCAGATGTTTCCATTTTACTGAGGTCTTAACTGCTATGGAAACAGACGATGTATCAAGGGGAGAAGAGGGGGATAATCAGAATCTACCTGTGGCTCTGAGTAATTTGGATGAACAGCTTTTTCCAGATCTCTGGTCCAGATTAGCTCTCCCAAATTCAAACTGATGAGCAATGACAGGCATCAACTAATCACCTCAGAACTCACCATGGTTTCTTATTTCCCAATCACTGATTATTTGGAGATAGGAAGCATGTTTTTGAGTTGGTGCCAAACTTGAACTTGAAACTGAATACTCATAATAGAAAGGTGTTCATCTTTTATTAACTGCTTCAAAAACATGCGTTATTTCACATGTACAGATGCAGGTTTGAGGTTTCTTAGAGTAAAATACAGGCTGCATCTTTTCATAGCATATGAACGAATTGTGGTTATTTTGCCACTGCCCCTTCAATCATACACCTGTGAAAACTTGTCCTATTTGATGTGGTTCCGTCAGGGTCTTCCTGAAACATATATCCATTTGTTCCCTAAACCTGAAACAATTTAAGAGATAAGGAATTTGGGTAGTTTATGCTGCTATTTCATCTCTCTACCTTACTCCATTGATTCTATAAAAAAAAACAAGAGGTAGCTTGTGGAACCATGATAAAGCACTGGGCCTAGAGTCAAGAAGATCTGAGTTCTAATCCAGCCTTAGATCCTAGTTGTGTGACTCTGGGCAAGTCCCTGATTCTTTTTTTTTTTTTGCCTCAATTTCTTCAACTGAAAAGTGGAGATAATAATAGTATCAACTTTGCAGGTTTATAGTGAAGACTGAATGAGATAATATTTGTAAATAACACTTGGCACAGTGTCTGGCACATAGCAGACCATATATTAAGGCTTATTCTCTTCCCTCTTCTCAACATAAGGAATGCTCTAGTGGGATACATCCCTGGTCCTTTAGCCCCTCAATCTGTCTCTGACAGAATCACCAGGCTAGGATTTGCTGTGACATGTTGTGGTTACCTTCTTAATGCCTACTTTAAACTGTGCATGTGAAAACACTTCATCACAAACTACAATGTGCAATACAAATTAAAAGAAGCATTGTCATGGTAGTCTGGAAAACCTTTCTGGTTTAGAGCTCTAGCTTTCATTTTGATATCATCTCTTTTCTCTAGATATATTCCTTACTCCTGACTGGCACCCTCTTGCTGTTTTGAAATCTTTTATTCCATGAAATTTTGAGCTAGGAAGTTCCATGCTTTAAGCAATCTCAAGAATTCATGCTTCCTTGGCAATGGCATGAGCAGAGAAACCAATCAGATTCCATAGGCCTTGGCTACAGTTATATGATGCTTATCCCTGACTGGTATTTCCAAGATGATCAGTTATGTGAGATGGACCCAGATGTTCCCACCACTAAGAGGAATGATAAGAAACTGACATCACCTGAGTACCAGGCGAGGCAGTGCCTCTCAAAGGACCACAGAACTAATGATTTTGCCTAAAGAGCACAGGTCCAAGATTATTTCATATAATGCTCAGATTTCCTCCATTGGCTGACCCACAGACGAATCCTATTTTCTCCTGGGATCTAGATACATCTTTACCTCTTGGGTGACTGTGATGCAGATATATCCTTTACCCCATTTCCCCACAATCCCTTCCTCATGTCCTTGCATATCAGTTTAAGCAACAAGTTTTCTTTCTTGAATTAAAATGTACCAAATAGAGGCTTATTGCTTTTAGTTTGACTGTTTGTTTTGTGTTCTTTTCTTTTTTTTTTTTCCTATAAAAACCTGGAGATCTCCAAATCATCTGGCAAAACTATGACAATTATCATTTCTGGTTATTGTTATAACCCAAACATCCTATCCATGAGTCACTCAATTTGTATCTGTTTGCAATGGAGTTAGCTGAACTTTTTATGAATTTATATGTTCATCCAACTTGATAACTTTCAGAGGAAGATGTGTTCCATACATTTCTTATCTGTATCAGGCTTTATTTCATTTGAAATTAATTTACTACCTCTTCAATTTTATGGTACACACAAGAATGATCGTAAAGGCTCATCTTTACTTGTCTGTACAGTTACTTTTAAATGGTAAGTACCTTTTGGGAAAGGATAAGAGTTCTAGAATGGCATGATCATAAGAGTCCAAAGCAAAGCTTAGCTGATGCGCACTCTTTCTCCCTCTCTCTCTCTCTTTATGTGTATATATATATATATACACACACACAAACATATATATACATGTGTGTATACATACACACATACATATAAGGTATGTGTAAATATATGTATACATGCGTACATACAAATATCTCCAGTCATCCTGATCTATATCTTGGCACTGACCCCAGATGGCTCCAGAGGAGAAAATGAGGCTGAGGACTTTGCATAGCCCTCCTTTACTTAAATCCAATCACTTTCATATCATGGCATCAGTCCCCTGATGTCATAGTCCTCTGTGAGAATGAAGGACAAACAACAATATATAAACAAACACATACATAAATATATTCATATGTATTTCACTAAAACATGGAGCTATATTAAGCATATATTCATATATAAGCAGAGTTGTTCAATTCTACTCTCTTGAGTAGAGTTTTCTTACTGAGGTCAGATTTAAAGGAAGGCTAGGTAGGATCCCACAGGTTAAAACTGCACACATTTTAGAATCCGTCCATATTCAGGAAAGAAGGGAAACACTCAAGAATAAAATTCTCAGGAAATAACAGAAAACAATTAGATTGGGAAAGGAAAACTGGGGTTATCTTAATGGACCAATATGGATGCACAGAGGATTTTAACCAACTTAGATTTTAAAGAAAAATGCACAGAAGATGGAAGCAATGTTGGGTAATAAAGATGAATTTTATATCAGAGTGTGACATGACCCTTTAAAATAGTATCTGGAATGCATGAGCCAAGGCTAGTTAAGGGAGCTAAAAGTAACCGAACATTTTTTTTCCTTTGGGAGAAAAGAGAGGATCAATGGCAGGAATGGAACTTTTGATTATGCAACCCTAGGCGAAATGCAAAGATGAAGCAAAGGATATATGGGACAGTAATAACTGAGAAGAAAAAGAAGCATAACTTCTCAATTCTTTTTCTTTGCTAATGGGAATGACCATTGCCCTGGAAATGACAAAACAAAACTGGTCCTTGGGGTATTGATATCCAAGATTAGTAAAGAAATAATAAGAAAGCCTCTAGCCACTCTTGATTAATCCAGGTCCTATGACCTAGATGAGTTGACTACATCTTTAGGTACTGAAAGCTAGCAGAAGGGATTGCTCAGTTTGATGTTATATTGAAAATATGGCAGAAAACATGAGAGGAACCACAAGATTGGAGAAGGGCAAATATTGTCCCAATTTTCAAAAAGAAAAAAAAAGAATAGAATCTGCAAACTATAAGCAAGGGTACTTAACTTGAATTCCTGAGAAAATGCTAGAATAGGCATTCATTAAAAAGATGGCTGATGAACGTCTCAAAAGGGAGGTGGTTGTTTCAAAGATTTTTTTTATGAGGATACTATATTTTTAGATGAGGTGCATCTAAATGCAGTAGTTGTATATTTTATGTAATTTTGGCACAGCATTTGATGAAGTATAGGTGTCATGGTAGATAGAGTGCTTAGCCTGGAGTCAGGAAGACCTGAGTTCAAATCTAGCCTCAGACATTTACTAGGTATTTGACCCTGGGCAACTCACTTAACCTCTGTCTGCATCTGTTTCCTCAACTATAAAATGGGGATAATAAGAGTACTTACCTCACAGGATTGTTAAATTGATCAAATAAGATATTTATAAAGTTCCTGACAAATAGCAAGAGCTTAATATTTGTTCCTTTCCCTTCATACTCTTTCTTTGGGAAAATATTGAATAGACAAAAATACAACTAGATGGAGTCAAAACTGGTTGAATATCTAGATTCAAAGAGTAATGGTTCCATATCCACTTGACAAGAATTCTCTAGAGAAATACCCCCAGGGATCTGTGCTGTTTAACATCTTTATCTACCCTATTGCTTTTTAACATTTTCAGCATTGAATGGAATAAAGACATTGATGACATTCCCATAAAATTTTCAGATGACCCAAAACTCAAGGGGTATATAGCTAACACTTTGAATGTCGAAATTAGGATCCCAAAAGAGCATGACAATATAAAGTAGTCGGCTGAACTTTAGATGAAATCCAATAGAGAGAAACATGAACTGTCATAATTTAGGGTAAAAAAATTAAATTTCCGAGATATAGGATGGGGGAAAGCAAGATTAAATAATTGCATACTTTTTGGGGAAGACAGGAATTTTAACTAACTACAAACTTAATCCACCTCTCAAAATTTAAGATTCCATGAGTTAATCAGCCCATAGATTCCTGGATCCGTCACCTAGAATCCACAATTATTTACTAAGTTGTCTCACTTAGTGTGGGTCTACAGCCCTCCACAAAATGCTTAGATCTCACCCTAGCCTAATAAGAGACAATGAAGGCACTAGAACTAAATGGGCCAAATTAGGACTCTGTGAGATTTTCACAGAGACTATCTCTGAACAACTCTAGCATCATCTTTGTAATGATAATACCATTTCCTAAAATGAATTGAGTTATCTAGCCCCATTCCCTTCAGGCTAGGGGGTAGGGGATAGGAAGAGTAAAAGGGAAAAATTAAACTTCTCAAATCTGGAAATGCATTTATTTTATACTGGGAAGAATTCTCCAATTTTTTCTTCTCCTATGCTTAGCTGACAGTATGATCTTCCTCTTTGACCTCATTTAGCAGTTTAGTTTTTACATCCCTAATTTATATTATGCTATGCATTATCTATGGGACAGCTAGGTAGTACAATGGATAGAGTGTTGAGCCTGGAATCAGGAAGACTCATTTTTCTGAGTTCAAATCTGGCCTCAGACACTTACCTGCTGTGTGACCCTGGGCAAGTCACTTAATCCTGTTTGCCTCAGTTTCCTCATCTGCAAAATGATCTGGAAAAGGAAATAGCAAATCATTCCAGTATCTTCACCAAGAAAACTACCTAAAAATGGGGTCACAAAGAATCAAATATGACTCCAAATGATTGAACAACAACAACATTTATTATCTATATATTTGTCATATCCCGATGCCATACCAGACTGAATTTCTTGAGTGTGCAGACCAAGTCTTATCTAAAACTCTGAGTGTGTTTCTCCCTGTACTAGCAGTGTACTCTGCCTACAGTTTGTTGAACTAAATTCAATTCTTAAGTAAGCCCTAGTAAGTGTCCCGCTGATGCTTCTATTGCAGAGTCTCTATGATTTCCCCTGCTCTCATTGAAATCTGTAAGCCCTTCCAGGAACTCCCATAATGGGAGAGTTGTAGCAGGTTCTTTATAATCCTTGGAGGAGACAACCTTCTTAAAGTTCTCCTTTTTGCAGAAACTAAAGTAGATTCACAAATATCTTTAAAGACTGAACTTCTTTGAACTCCATCTTGCCTCTCATTTTACCTCATTTCAATCAAGCTTTACTTCGTTGTCTCTCTTCACTTCATATTTCAGAGTTCTCCATTCTCCATTCGCCACACCCTTCATGGTTTCACCAGTTTAAATCCATTGCCCTAATTATATAACCCTGAAAACTCAAGAGCTTTGACAATTCCCTTTGTACCTAAAAGAAAGAATAAAGACATTGATATCATATGTTCCTTGAATTGGACTGCTCTAGGTAGTGGTGTGAGCAGAAAAAGAAGCCAGAGGAACATGTATACTAAGCACTTCAATCCTCTCTTTTCTCAATAAGTAAAAATAAATGTGAGAAGATAATTAACTCATGGTAGCTCTTAGCTGCAACAGAAGCACCCAGCCTGGACTTCCAAGGAAATCACCAAAAGTACAGTGATCCCTAAAGAAATTTTGGTGTGCCATGTGTAGGAAAGGACACAGAAAATGTGGACAAGACTCCAATTGGATGGCCCCATTCCCTGAGGGAGTTCATGAAAGAGCTTTCACCCAGGACAGCTGGTTTCTCCTCTGAGACTGAGGAGGTGCTGCCTAGTCAGTCCCAGGTCCAAAATCCCTGGGTGAAGAATTCCACATGGTCTGTAAAACTGAATTAGTTTTCCTTCTACAACAGGGACACAATTTTCTTTGCCTTTTGTTTTTGTTTTTGGGTCGAGATGGGCATTCTAGCACTGTCACCTATTGAGTACTCAGCAAGCAGTATGATCTTTGACAAACTTTTTTAAATGTTTGTTGAATCAACAAAGCTTTGTATTTAGGGATAAACATGATTTTCACTTATATTTGTGGGATTGAATGAGACTGTGTAACATTGACTGTTTTGAGACTTATTCCTGTATGGCACTGGAGAATAAAGTGAAATTACATTGTTTACACCTCCCCCAGAAACCCTAGAGGACTGTTCTGAGTCACAAACACTAACAATGTGTTCCTAATGTATTCCTGCCTATTTGCAAAGAATAGAAAACATTTCAAATGGAAGGAGAGTATTGTGGGGATCTGGAACCTACCCAGACCACATAAGATGGTGTTATCAACATTGTTTCTGGGAGACTTAGAGGCCTAAAACAAACATGGATACCATGTATTGGCCTACGTGCCTGAAAGGAGCCTTTATTTTTCCATTAGCTATACAGCCAAACTGTCAGCAGCATCAAAATGACTTGACTCACCATGAACCTGGTCTTAGCTCCATTTGTCTGATTGAGGGAGTTGGAAGTTTCAGTCAAATCCAGTAAGAACTTTTAATTAGTGAGAATTAATGCTATACAGGAACTGAGCTAAATTGCAAGCCTAATTATCTCTACCTGAACCGAGGCAGTTCAAGGGAATTGTGTCCCCAAAATATTGGGGAAATTATCCATATATTTGTTCTTACTCTGTCTTTAAAGTAAAAAATTTTCAATTTTCAGTAGTTAAAATGAAATTGGGGTTCTAGTCATTGGGCCCCCTAAAATGAGGAGGAACTCAGCCTATGAGGCTCAAGCTGATGTCAGAGAAGAGGGATATCCCAAGTCCTTAGTATCTGCTTGCAGGAGAATGGGATTTAAACAGAGCTGGCCCTGAGAGAGGAAGCCAATCAGTTATGTTACATGGGAATGCTCTCTCCCTTTACATCTAGCTTCTACCTTCCCTGACTTCCTTCAAGTCTTCTCTCGAATCAGCCCTCTGCAGGAGGACTTAGCACCCCTCCCCTCTCCACTAGTACATTCCCTCTGACCTCATTACCTTCCATTTTCAGTGTACATAGCTTGGATGCACCTAGTTATTTCTGTGTTGCTTCTTCCATTAGAATGTGAGTGCCTTAAGAGCAGGGGCTATTCCCAAAGCTTAACATAATGTCCAACACATAGTAAAAGTTCTACAAATTCTTATTGACTGAACAACATTCCTCCAAACCTTAATCCCACCCTCAAGGAAACACAATTTTATTGTCCTTTATTTCATATCTGAGGGGGGAAAAGTTTATATCTTTTGCTCAAGGTCATCATAAAAGACTCTTTAGCAGAGGTAGAATTGAAAAATTTGTTTGTTATTTCAAACCATACTCTTGGTTACTGGATCATTCTCTCTCCAGAATGGATTGGCTTCTTTCATATCTTATCTCCATGGCTTTAATGTCAGGATGGAACCATCAAACTCATTTGCTGAGTCATTCTTTCCTTCTCAAGTCCTCAGAATTAGGGAAATAGAGGAGTCAGTGTGAACAAGCTATTGGATTTCCCTTGTATCTCAGGGTATTAATAGGAACCAAGACCCTCAGGAAGGTCACTGAAAACTAATCCTCCCTGTCCATAGAAGAAGCCCCCAACACTGTCCCTCCTCTCAACCTTCGCCCCTCTCCCCAACACATACTAAACTATTTGCCATTTGTCAGAAATGACAAGGACTCCCTCCCTAGCCAAACAGGACACTGAAGCACTAATTGGCACTGGAGCTATCACAGCTTGAGTTCAACCAGAGCTGGCAGGAACCATGACTCTGATGACAGCTTCGAGAAAAAGTGTCAGGAGCTGAGCTCTGGCATGCGATCAGCTGACTGCAACACCCTGGCACTAATGAGCAGGCTGTCAGCTCTGGCATCCGTGGCCCCATGTGGCATGGAGATCATTAGGATGGAAGACAAGAAAAACTTTTCCAGCAAATAGAAACTGGGGATGGGAGGAGAAAAAGGCAAAATGGAAATCAAGGCATAGTCTTACCAATACATGGACACCACTCAGTAGGCATGGAGGGGGTGGCAAAAAAAGAGAGGGAAGTAAGGATGGAGGGAGGAAGGAAGGAAGGAAAGAAGGAAGGAAGGAAAGAAGGAAGGAACAAAGGAAGGAACAAAGGAACGAAGGAAAGAAGGAAGAGTTTGTAACAATTCTAGGTATCATCTAGAAAAGTCTTAAATGAGAATTTTCTGTTTTGGTTTTCCAATAGTGGGTGAAGATCTTTGAAGCTACAAAACAAGGGAAGAAACAGTTACTAATTTAACTCTCAAATTGTTAATAGGCTACCAATGCTGGGATTAGAAATTAGCATCCTCAAAAGAGCAAATGTATAAGGGCAAGGGAAGACTTTGGAATCTTGGGATCTGTGATTTCTGCCACCTCTTGAATTGTCCTCTTATTTCAAAAATCTGTTGATCAGTCACATCTGCCTCTCACATGCTTGGACTTGCGAATCTTTTACATAATGATAATAAAACTTCCATTCCTCTGATGCTCCTCACAACAGCATTGTGAAATGGTGCAAGTAGGATTTTTTCCATTAATGAAATGAGAAAATTGAGGTTCAGAGAAGTAAATTACTTGCTCACACAAGCAGGCTACACAGGCAAAACTGCTTATGGAAAGTTTAGAAATTTTCTCGTTTTATCAAACTGCCAAAGCTCTCCAACAAATGGAAACTTTTTAAAGGCAGAAAATGTGTCATCTTTTATTTCACTAGCTTCAATAGATTGGGGATCTTCCCAATGTTGGTACTCCTTCAAGTTGTGTAGTTCCCAATCTATCCCTACCTTCTCATGGGTATAACTCTTGCCAATTTCTTCACATAAATCTTTCACAGAGAGGCCATCAGATATGCCTTCTTCTAAAAAAATTTTCCCCCCTAAACCTTTTGCCCTTGCAGGGATACCAAAGAATCATGCACGTGTACTTTTTGACAGTTATTCCTTGCCTTCTTCACCCTATGTGACCCATACATATCATTTTCTCTACATATGTCTCTCTATATGTGATGTCTCATCCTCCACAACTTTTTTTTTCTTGTTAATACATCATTTTCATATTTACCAAGCAATGCTCCTTTGTTCTTTGGAAATAGTGAGATTTCATGACTTGCAACTGTATAACATCTGTGGAAGAATATTGGTGTGAAAAAGTTGGAGTTCTGTTGCAATGAAAATCTTAGGGCCATTCGAAGCACTTTTGCATTTTCCCAGATACAATCCAGGCTATTTTCTTCCTCCTCCTCTTGAATATTGGGTCTAGTTCTTCATCTGTCCACAGCATGTGTCGAAGATATGTGTATTGATCTTCGATGTCTATGGGATAATAGTAAAAACAGATGGTGCTTATGTAGCATTTTAAGGTTTTTCTTCCAGCCACATAACATAGTATCAACACTAGGCAGCCTCTATCCTCTTATCTATTTTTTCATGTGCATATTTCATTTAGCAAGTTCTTTAGTATGACAGGGCTTAATGCAATCAGCATGACAGCTACCAAGAAGACCATGTAGAAGACTTACCATCTAGAGCAGGGCTTCCAAAGCTAGAATCCATGGAAGGAAGCAAACATTTATTTAGCACCTACAGTGTTCTAGGCACTGTTCTGATCCCTTTAAAAACACTCTCTTATTTGATCCTCACAATAACTCTATGAGATAGGTGCTATTTATTATATCTATTTTGCAATTGGAGAAACTGAGGCAGATATTCTTATAAGTGACTTCTCTGGGTTCACACAACTAGTAAGTATTTGAAGATGGACTGCAACTTAGTCCCAGTACTATCTACCAAGTTCTTTGAACAGATTTCAGGAAGTACATGAATTTGGTTAGAAAAAAATTTTCTTTATTATCACTAACTTTTAAATGAAATTTAGCATCTCTTTCAACTATTGAAAAGCATTTTCTTTGATAGAGTCCACAGACTTATCTAGATTGTTAAAGGCATCTCATACACACACACACACACACACACACACAGAGTGAAGAACTTCTGATCCAAAAGGAAGCTTCCTTCCATTTGGACCCAGTAAGGACAAACTCCCTGTTTTATATATGACTTGATAAAAGTAATTAGAAGGTCATTGAACAAAGCTATCTCTGTTATTACATCTTTTAAGAAGCTTTATAAGATTTTGACATATACATGGGAGACAAATTGCTGGGAAAATGTTTAAGGTAGTCTTTTGTTCCCTTTAAAATGCTATTTTTTTAAAATGATCAATGAATAATAAGCACAGTGAGATTTTATAATCTCTCCACCTTGCAGTCAGTTGTGTGACTTGAAAGATGTGGTGTGCTGAAGAATGTCACTAGTGACATTCTGCCTATTTTCCTTGCAGACCTTTATAAAGAACGTCCTTGATATATGTGCAGATTAATCTCATAAAGAGTTTGTAGGCATGGGAAAGTAGACATAGGGGTCAGCAGTTGTTAATATTTTCTCAGTTGCTTTTTTTCAAAGTTTCTTTTTAAAAGTAAGAATAAGGTCCATGAGGCAGCTAGATGACTCATTGATGACTGGGCCTGGTGTCAGAAAGACCTGAATTCAAATTTGACCTCAGACAAGTCACTTTACCTCTGTTTGCCTTAATCTACTTGAGAAAGAAATGGCAAACCACTCCAATATCTTTGCCAAGAAAACCCCGTATGGATTTATGAAGAGTCGGATATGATTGAATGACTGAAGAACAGCAGTACGGTCCATAATCTTTTGTGAACATTTGCTATCTTTGACCTCTTTCTCTTTTTTTGAGATGTGATCAGTCAACATACTCTAAAATGTGTCTCTTCCAGAATAGACCTCCTCTTTGTAAACCTGGTCTTGTCCAGTGGCCGTTCTCTCCTTTATTTCCTTTTAATGCCTTTTCTATTACCTCATACATCCCATTGGGTACTTGCAACACAGTGGCTTATACATAGTAGGTGTTAAAAAAAAAGATTTATTGAATTAAACGAAACAGTAATTAGAGTTGGATAAGTCAGAGTGCTTTGTGTGTGCTCTTTTTTTTCCTGATTTATTAAGAGAGGGAAATAGTCATTCACCAGCTTCCTTAAGGGAACTTCTAGGCCAAATATCGAAGCACTGAGCTCTGCTATTTTCTGGGGAAAATATCTCAATTAATTCTGTTTTCCATGGAGCCTCTGACTTTTTGTAAAGAGCTCCTTTCTCTTCAAATATATCCATCCATGCATATATACATGCATGCATACATATATAGATGCATGCATACATATATAGATATATACATATATATACTAATAAATAAATGAAGGAAGGAATAGATGAAAACCTTAAAAAAAAAGCCTCTTTGTAAAAGCTAGAGTATGCCCCTGAGCCCCCTTCCCACTAAAGACTGGAGCTCAGGGATAGAGAATGAAAATTATTTTATTTGAAGATATTGAATCTTTATAAAACAAAGCCCTGGTTCCAATTCAGTCCTCAAAGTGGATGGGCTTTCAAAGGTTCTTAATAAGTTCTTTTTCTTCCCGGTTTCCTAATTAACAGAGGTGCTCCATTAAAATTCCTCGTGCACCACATGGAGCCGTCCTAGGAAGGACAAGTAATTGCAATTGCAAAAGATATTACAATGGTCATTGATGGTGGGAGAAAAAAGTAATTGCATCATCATGGGAAGTGGCAGACCTGTCCGAAGCTGCAGCGAAGCATACGTTATTAGGCCCGGCCTACACAGAGAAAGCAATTTATTGTGATAAAGATAAACCCAAGCTACGACTGCAAGTATGGGGAAAAGCAATTGAGAAACTCATTAAGAGAATAGTTTAAATACAGAAATGCAGACCAGGATAGGAGAAAGAGGAGAGGAAAATATTTTTACATATTATTCTTGCTAACTCTCTAATTCTCTTAACTAAGGATTATGGTGAGATAGGAATGGTTAGGGCAATGTGTGCCAGTATCAATAGGGATTTTGAAGATTTAATATTTATGATCTTACTTAAGCTATGTTATTGCCTTAAAACTTCCTAGTTCAAAGAAAAGTAAAAGGCTTAAGAAGACTAGTGAGAAAATTAATGAGTTCAGTGTGACTGAATTAGGAATATATGAAATAAAGTCTCAGTCTAGAAATCAGGGGCACAAGTGCATACCGCAGAAACTGATTGTGGTTTTACCCAATTATTTTAAAACTCTTGAAAAATGTTGTAGATTCAAATGTCTGCATTCTGCAGACATCCCTAACAGCATCCTCCCCCACACCCTCCTGATTCTTAGGATATTTATGTTAGTACTTGGTGACCGTTACCATGTGAATCTGTTGTGATTGAATATAAAAAGAAACGTAAAAAGGAGAAACAGCACCATCTTATCCACAGATGGCAACCATCCGTGTCTCACAGCATAATGTCTCATTAGAATGCCAGCTCCTGGAGGGCAGGGCCTGCATCTTCTGAATGGTGCCCAGAATACCATGAAATTCTGGGAAATACTAAAACCGCCAGTCATGAGCAGTTTGTGCAAGACCTGTCAGTCATGGCTCTCGGGCCACACTTCCTGTTCCAAGCAATTTAGCTCGCATACCATTTCAGAGAATCATAGAATTTCAGAGTTTGATGAGAATGTAGGCACCATCTGGCCCAATTCATAGAAGAAAAAGGATGCCTCCTATAACACATCCAACAAAGCTAGTCATCTAGCCTTTACTTGAAGACCTCTGGGGGCAGGGGAGGCAGGTGGGAAAAATACTCCATTATTGGAAAGGCTTAATCATTAAGATGTTTTTCCTTCATTACCCACTTCCATTCATGGCTTATGGTTCTGGTGCCTGGGACCAAACAGAGTAAATTTAATCCTTTATTTCTTTGCTTTTTTAGAGTTTAAAGACAACTATCATCCTCCTCCAAATCTTTTTTCTGGGGGGTAATTCTGATTCTGATTCCCATATGACATTCACTTGAAGCCTTTCATTATCTGCACAGGGTTCTTAGATGCATTGGAAAGACCATACACTTAGATTTGGCTCTGAATCAGAAAGAATTATATAAAATGTTTTCTAGAGGAAGCAGAAGTTATTTCATACTCATGAAAGAGATGGAGGAAGTCACATTTTCTAGTCAACTCTGTATACTAGTATTCAATTAACAAGGATTTATTAGGCACCTAGCATAAGCCAGATCTAGGGATATAGAAACAAACAAACAGCTTCTGACATCTAGAGTTTATTTTCTATTGGGGATGACAGCATGTGTGTGTGTGTGTGTGTGTGTGTGTGTGTGTGTGTGTGTGTGTGTGTGTGTGTATAAAATAAATACAAGGTTATTTGGAGGGGATAAAGGGATACTAGTAGCTGGAGAAGTCAGAAGAGGCCTCATACAGAAGGTAGCCATTCAACTGAGCTTTGGAAGAAGCTAGGGATTCTGAGAAGTAGAAGTGAGGACAAGTGCAGTCTAGGCATGGCAGACAACCTTTTCAAAGGCCCAGAGTTGGGAAATGGATTCTTACTTGTGAGAAATAGCCGGTTTAACTCAGCATAGAGTGTATGAAGGCAAGTAGTGTGTAATAACGCAGGAAATGTAGATTTCAGTCAGGTTGTGTAGAGCTTTAAGTGCCAAACAGAAGAGTTTTCATTTGATACAAAGGATAAGAGAGAGCCATTGGACTTTATTAAGAAAGGTTGTGACATGGTCATAGCTAGGCGACATGGCAGCTAGTTGGGACAGTGGCTAGAAGTGCTGGACCTGGAGTCAGAAAGACTTTTTTAGTTCATATCTGGCCTGAGACACGTACTAGCTGTGTGACCCTGGATAAGTCACTTAACCTTGTGTAATGCCACGCACCAGCAGATTCCCAAAGGAATGCTACTGTGAACAGCTTTTAGAGTTCAGATTACAAAATGTAGTGAACACTCTGTTTATTCCATTGCAAATCAAGACAAACATTCACAATATATCACAATATAATTTTCACAACATTACATTTTATAACATTACATCTTGTCACAGAAAATGGCCACACAGTTTTCACTACAGTGGCCACAATATTCAGAACAAGGAACAATAGAATCAAACTTCCACTCAT
>CM053582.1:197126354-197177461 GCA_028627135.1 Pseudochirops cupreus | reverse complement strand
GGGGGGGGAAGGGAGGGGAGAAAATCTGAAACTCAAGTGAATGTGGAACTGAGTCTTGTAAATTAAAAGTAAATAAGTAAATATAAAAAAATTAAAAAAAAAAAAGAAATCAATCAACCAAATAAGCATTTACTGTGTGCCAGGCAAACATTAAGTTCTGGTGACACAAAACCAAAAGTGAAACAGTCCCTGATTCTGAGGGGGATCTTTAGCATGTTGGAAGAATGTTTATTTGGTGCCATAAAATGGATAAAATATGAAACTGACAACATGGCTAAACAGAACTGACTGCTGATGTGTCCCTGCTCACTTTTGAAAGGAATTGGTAGGGAAGGAATAGGGGAGAAGGGAGGATGTAAAAGAAGCCTTTTGTACCAGGATCAAGGGAAGGAGAGATTTTGTATCTGAACATGTTGAGTCATGAATTTATTTCCTCTTCAGGAGGGGTTTTAGCCTCAAGATGGAAACATATACTGTGCCTGAAGATGTGACACTTTTGAAAGTTTGCCAATATGCCTACAGCTATACACCAACTGGAAAAAAAGTATCAATATATTTCATTTTTCTGCCACTGAATGGTTATGTGACCTTGGAGAAGTAATTTCCTCTCTATGGGATGGAATAGATGATTTTTAAGATTCCTTTCAGATCCAAACATGAGGATGCTAGAAGATTGCAATATACTTCAGTTCTATTACAAAATAAATAGGCTTTTGCAGGCTGTCCTGATAATCCAACTATACTGCATAGCATTATTTCTGTAGGGAAATGAGATCTGAATTTCAAACAACTGCCTTAACAAATGAACTTTTGAATCCCAACTTGTGCAGAAGTTGAGGACTATGTGTGTGTGCATGTATATAAAAGCCTTCACAGTCTGTTAGACATCTGTGCAGCAATTCTCCCAGATTATCACTATTTCTCTGTCCTCTGCTTCTCTAGGGAGGTCTGGCCATGGAAGGGCAACCTAATCCCAGCTCCCAGGGCTGCTTGGATCCTCCAGGTAAACAGGAGTGCTTCCCAACAGAGAGAGTGCCCCAGTGGCCCAGGTAGGCAGCCCCTGCTCCCCAGGCTGCCAGAGATCCTTTGTTTCCAGGCTGTCAGTATGCTAGCTGCCATCAGTGCCAAAGTCACTTACATTCTCAGCTGTCTTGATGGCGTCATAGGCACTTTAATTCCTAATTGCTTAAAAGCACTGGTAGTTATGTACTCTAAAGCAGGCTATAAAATCTTATGCAGCAGGGAATCAGCTGACTGCAGTGGAGAGGTCAAGATGGAGTCTCCATCCTGCCCCCTCCGCCCCGCAAGAATACGGTTCAAATGACTTCTTAGAGTTTTCATTTCCCTCCCCAGATATCTCCTAGGTTGAGGAGAAGGATAAAAACTGTGGGGAGGCCTGAGATGAGCCCTGGACCTGTGTTTGCACTCCTCTAAACATGGCAATGCTTTTGATGCGTTGCTCAACCAGGGGACTGACTTAGGCAAGGAGGTTAAACTACCTTGTTAGCTGTCCTTTAAATCTGGCCATTTCTGAGGTTTTTATTCTCATTGCTGTTCAGCGTGGCCTGCCTCCTAGCTAGGAACTTATTCTGTGCTCGGACGTCTTATTGCCAATAAATCCTCCATAAAGGTTGTGATAGGAAAGAGGATCAAGGAGAAGCTTCTTCTCCTTTAGCATGAGGGGTAGGTTCCCAACCTTGTCTGCTTTAAGTTACAAGTTTTCGGAAAAAGCAATGGTTCTATTAATCCCCCTGTGAAATGTCATAGAGCAGGAGCCAGTGAAAGAGTGTGGTTGGGGAGAGGGGGAAAAAGTTTTAACATGACTTCTTGTTAATACAAAGCTTGTCAAACATATCACCTGGAAATACCGAATGTCTTTATTAGATTCTTTTACCTCCCCCCGAGATTGGAGGGACTCAACCAGTTGCTTCTCGGTGGAGATGTCATCATCCAGAAACTAATTAAAGGCTGCGCAGGAAGCTGGGGCTCACACACTCCAGAGAACAAAATGCATTAGCAACCAGAGTCAAAAAAAATATTACAAGTGAACTTTATATCGGAAAGGGCAAGTTGGGAATTTGACAATAACTCTCTTTCTCCCTCATCAGCTCACAGCGGGCAGAAGTGGGCCCATCAGGATGTCGATGAGATCTTGACATGAGGCCATCTGCTGCCTGGTGTGGTTCAACTCTCTCTCTCTCTCTCTGTCTCTCTCTCTGTCTCTCTCTATCTTTCCACACATATGTACGTATGTATGCCTGTACATCTGACCTCTTCTGGAAATGTGCCTTTTCACTCTAGCATCTTCTATTTTGGCCAAGGCCTTTAGGATTTTTTTTGTAGATGGTTGCATTTTTTGTTTTAAAGCAATGACTATTGAGCTCTGCAGAACAGAAATCCTTGCCACTCAGTTGTTTTGTCTCTACTTTACAAAACAACAAAGCAAGATACAGATAGAAGTATTCTATGCCCCCATGCCTTAGAGAGAATTGGAATCTGAAGGCTTAGGTGATTTTTGCTTTGGGGCAACAAAGATTCCATCCTAGTTCTCTGGTTCCTTAATGATCCAAAGCAGGGATGTACTGTCCTTTCCAATTAACTGTAACAGTGCTATTTGGGGGTAATTTCCTTTGCTGGATTTTTTGATGTCACCAGGACTTGTCATTAGCAATGGTGCTGGATCTTGTTGAATCCTTTAAACCTTGGCTCAGTGACACACAATGATATATGTCCAATGAGGATTACCATGAAAATTGCTGTTGTCTGGATTAGTGTTTGCTTTGTCCCTCTCTTCTAATAACCATGCAGCTGCTGTGCCCAAACACATCTGTTTCCCTGTTGGGTAGTGGGCACCTACATTCACTGTAGCAGTCTTTGCCTCTGGACAAGTAGCTGGGAGCAAGTATCCAACCGCTTCTGGGTAAGCTGTCATTCTGTTTCTTCTTCTAAGGCTCTAAGTCGTTAAAGAAAATGAAGGCCAGCAGCCTGCTTTCCTTTCACTGAGAAAGGGGTGTTGAGAACCACTGAAAAAATGAACACAAGAACAACAACTACAAAAAACCATCTCTGGCCAATAAATTAAAAACAAGTCCAAGCTCCTAAAGATAAATCAGAAACTTTAACATTTCTCCCCTGCTCTGAGCATCTTCAAGGAACAGAGGACAGGTGTCTCTTGACTGAAGTAATGGTTAAAAAGCTGTCCTTTCAATTATATTTGGGCTATTTTTTTTCCAGGCTGGTTGTATTTTTCATGATCTATCTAGAGGCTTAAAAAGACACACAGAGAAATAAATCTCAGTTCTATTAAACACACACTATGGGCTTGCACATTTATTCTTATATTTTGCTTCTTTTTCTCTTTCTCTTATCCCAACCCCTCATCAAACATTGGCACCAAGAAAAAAAAATGTTTACAATTACCCCCAGACATGCTGATATGAATCTAATTCCCTATTGTAATAGCTATTCATCATCACGGAGTATTTCCTGTCTTTTTATTAAGCTATGGTCCCCTCATCCTGGCACATCTTATAACTGCAGACATAAGTTCATCAGGATTCACGCTTGTTCAGTTGTAGAGGCAATAATGACTGGGAATGGGGTCTACTCCTAGCTATACTTTGGATCAGAGTCAGGGTCAGAACACACATAGAAGGGTGCCCTACCAGGCTCCAAGTGAGATTAAAACAAGCTAATGCAATTGCCTTCACTTCAAATTAGGCATTGGCCTTTGCTAGGATAAATCAATATTTAATAATTGTGAAATGTGTTGGAGGGTCGGTGAGAGGGGATGCCTCTGTTTTGCCCCTCATAGGTGACTGATTGACTGTTTTCAACAATCTTGTACATAATAAGGTTTGTTGCTGAATTCCTTGTCAATTCTTCTGTTTGTTATTTTTTTTTTTTTTGAATAAGGGATGCTAGTGATTCCAATAGTGGACAAAAAAAGATACATCAAGATAAGCCCTTGAAGAGATAAGTCTAGACCTAAGGGGCTAGATACTGAAGTGAGTCTATAAAGGAAGATAATGGAATCTTCCTTCTTAGAAATGTCCAGTCTTATTCAAAGCTTCAGAAAATAGCATGGAACAAGGGCTCTCAACCTGGGGTCTGTGAACTTTAAAATATTTTGAAATCTATGTACAGTTGGTTTCTTTTCTTATCCAATGTATTTTTTATGCATTTTAAAACATTATCGTGAAAAGAGGTCCATAGTTTTTACCAGACAGCGAAAGGAAATCATAACACAAAAAAGGGAATAGGTGATGCTTGGGAGGAAGGATAGTGAGGAAGAAAAAAACAATGGACTTGTATCCAAAAGACCTGAACTCACATCCTCACTAGGTTGCTTACTAGCACTAGAATTTTGGCTGCTTGATGCAAACAATAGAGCACTGAGCCTAGAGTCAGGAAGATCTGAGTTCAGATCCACCTTCATTCATGTATTAGCAGGGTGACTCATCTATAAAATGTGGATAAGAATAGCCTCTACCTCCCAGGGTTGTTGTGAGGATCAAATGACATAATGTTTGTAAAGTGCTTGGCCAAATTCAAAGTACTATATGAATACTAGCTACGATGATGATGGTGATGATGATGATGTGATGTGATGATGATGTCACTTTACATATCTGAGCCTTAGTTGTGTCATCTGTAAAACACATTGGGTGTGGGGGGGGAGGGGGTGGAGGTTTCAATTGAATGAGATGATTTCTAAAGGTCCTTCCAGCTCTCATAAAGCCCCACCCAGCTCCCGAGAGCCATATAAAGTGATCAATAAGAGCCCTTAAAGCTCAAAATTTTATGATTCCATGAACCTTTCAGGAACAAAGTAGTATAGATGTGTGGAGATAAAGGTTTTATTTTGGTCTGTTGATAATTAGCCATATGACCTGGAGTAAGTCATTTGACCTTTATAGAATTCAATTTCTTCATCTATAATATGAGGCAAGTTGTACTAGGTGATTCCCAAGATCTCTCCTGTCTTCAAAGTTCCTTGATTTCCAATAGAATGTAAGCTCCTTGAGGACAGGGATTTTTTCTTTTCTTCATTTTTTATACCTGATCCCTAAAGCAGCATCTGGCACACAGATGTTTTACAGATGTTTGGTGAATGGATTTTGTTGAAAGACTGTCCCTTGGTCTCTTTTTGGAAATTTCCAATCAGTGATGATGGCTAGTTCAGGATTCAGTTTATATAAGAGTATCTCTTACACTATACTTCACCTCCAGTTGCATATTATCTCTCTTCCCATTATTATAAGAATAAATATTATTCATTTTTAAAATAAATTATATTTTTATTTCTTTGTGTATCTAGAAATCTCAGGAGGGACAGAGGAATCTCTGCTAAGGACACTGGTTCCACTACTTCTCCCAACTGGATGCACTGCCCATGATGTTGCTTAACTCTCTCTGCTCCCACCCAGTACCATGTCATTCATGCTGTTGGAGCCACCTGGAAATAACTGAAATCAGATGCTTCTCAGCTGTCTGCCTGGGTTTTTGCATGCTGCCCTAACAAAATGTTGATGTTTCATTTACAAGGACTCTTAAAGATGGCTCTTTCCATTTCTCCTTGGTGTCTGAAGGCTCTGAGCTTCATTGTGATTTCATGGCCCTTCACTCTCTTGATCCTCTGATACTTCAATGTCTCCTCTCTGCTCCCCCTTCTGCAGGTCACTAGCCTTGCAGGGTAGCTCACAGCTGAATGGCTCATTACCCAGGGCAAATCTGTCAGAGAGGAACCGATGCCTGCACAGTGTAATGAATCCTTCAATTGGCTGGGAATGAATGCATTAATCTGGGGCTATTAGAGTCTTTTATCAGGCTGCCTAAAATACACTGCCTTACCCAGGGAACATTGAACAGTCAGCTCACCCTAAAGGGATGTGTGGGAGGAGATCTCTATATTGGTGCTAACTAAAACAGTACGTACAAGCGGGAAATGAACTCTGAGAAGACCATGCAGATAGAGGGTCACTGAATATCCTGTTGGATTTCTCCTTTGGTCTTTTGAGTGGAATCTAAAATAAAACATTTACCTGAATGTTATTTGAGCTAAGTCCTTCCCAATGACAGTTTAAGGGTCAAGGAACTCCCAGACATGACTCTTAATTTTTTTTTCTCCCTGAGAAATAAATTGAGGTTTGACTTTCAGGACCAAAGAAGGGCAGAGAGCTGACAGAACTATAATTTAGTGTCTATCCCTGTGTCCTCTTGGTAGGGATATTATTTCTCTAGATGTGAAGCCAGGAATTCTGTGATGTACCTACCCCATCAGTAAATTAAAAGATAATAACAACAGAAAAAAAAAAACAAACAAAAACAAAGTGAAACAACTTTTATCATGTTCAGGACTGTATCTCTTATCTTTCATTAAAATGATTTGTGGGTCCTACAAGATAACTGGGTATTTAACAGAGAAACATAGAATAGAAGAGTGCTGATGTGGGTTTGAGTCCAGTTCTAGCACTTTTGATTAAGTGTATTAATATCTATGATCCTTGGTTTCCTCATCTTAACGTGCCTTTCCTTCCACCTCAATGGATGAATGCAAAAATCAAAGGAGAAAATTGATGCAAAACTTCATTGAAGAGTATTATTCTAACATGACTAGAATCAGAATTCTACAGCTAGATGTGACCATAGAAATCAACATGTTTAACCCCACTCATATTTTTTTAAGATTTAATGCTTTTATTACTGTGAATGGTTTGGCCCCAGCTCCCAGTTCCCATCCCACTCTGATACTATTCCTCCTAACCTCACTCATTTTGTAGATGATTGATCTAAGGATCACATTGGTCAAATAAATTACTGAAGGCTTCTAAAGGAGTTTGTGACAGATATATAATAAATAGTCAAGCATATAGTTGGGGCTACTTCAGAGGAAGGCAGATTGTGCAGTTGGAAGCTCTAAAAGGGGCTACATAAAGGGATTACGCTCTTCCCTGCATTGATTTTCAATGTCATTAAATATTCCAAGCAAGTTGGAGGTTACCCAGAATAATGTGACACCACTTATCAAAAAAAAGGGGGGGGGAGATGAATGTGAAATAGAGATCTTCAATTCAATTTAAAATGGCACAAGGTGCTGGGGAAACAAAGATTAAAAAAAAAAAAAGAAAACATATCTATTCTAAAAGAACTTACATTCCACTGGGAAGACAAAATACATTCACAGGTAAGTAAATACAATATGCATACAAAACAGCCTAAAGTAATTTCAAAATGGAGAGGTTCTTAACAACTGGGGGGATCAGGAATAATCTCATGTAGGTGGCAGTACCTGAGCTGTCTTGAAGGAAATGAGAGATTCCTTGAGCTGGAAGTGAGGAGGGAGGGCATTCCAGAAAGAATAGATCACCTGTGAAGAGGCAGCAGTGTGGGAGATACTGAGAAGGTTTCCATTAGGTAACTAAAGCTAGTGGAATCAGATAAATCCATTTTTGTTGTTTGTTTGTTTATTAAGTTTTACATGGGATGGGATTTCATAATGTCTCTTTAACCTATCACATTTTACAACCATCTCTGTTCCGCTTATGTAGGAGATAAAATAAGAATGGTACCTAGAATGAAATAGACCTTAGGTTTCCCTGGGGATGCTACAGTGACTAGAAACCTATTACAATAACCCAGTGGTCAAACTCTGGTCAGCAGGCCAGTCCTGCTGGGATTTCTTTCTTTTCAGCTTTAGTAAATTTGGAATCATGTGGCCTTCCTGAAAG
The DNA here is from genome assembly GCA_028627135.1 of Pseudochirops cupreus. Lineage (NCBI taxonomy): Eukaryota > Metazoa > Chordata > Mammalia > Diprotodontia > Pseudocheiridae > Pseudochirops > Pseudochirops cupreus. The sequence continues at coordinate 197,169,731 of CM053582.1, read as the reverse complement.
TAAAGGCTTTCTTGATTCCAATCATCCTCTTAACCATCTAAGGCTAAGTCTTACAAAATTTGACTTCATTCTTCCTCTAATATCCTATTTCTTGTATGGAAAAGAAAATAATAAGCAAGAGCTCCTATTTTTCCCTGATTAAGATAAATCAAAGACAGTGCAGCTGTCTCCTTGTAAGCACCATGAACCATTATTTGATAGAGGACAAAGCTGGGGTTTGTATTTTATTATCTGAAAGAAACCAATAAAACAAATTGGAATTGAGTGATGCTACAGGTTCTATTTTACTATGCTGTCCTGGGATCGTTCCCACATTTTGCAAAATTTTAGAGGAGACTCTTAGTGATCATTTTCCCCGTGAGGAAACTGAGTCCCAGAGAGTTAAAGGGAATTATTCATAATTATGGCACAGAGGAAATGGAACTGAACTGGGAATCAGTCAAGAGCCCTGGGTTAGAATTCTGGCTTTGTCACCTGATAGGACTGAGACATTTAGCATTACTTTACTTCTCTATGACTCAGTTTCCTTATTAGTAAAGGGAGAATAATAATGGCATCCTCTACGTTACTAATGGCGCTCCAAACATCAACGATAATAATGTGCAAAGTGCTTTCTAATATATATATATATATATATATATTTAAATTTATATGTTATATATGATATAGACAATATATATTATATATATAATTAATATATTCTAAAATATACACATATAATTTAACATACAATGTGACACTATGTGATGAATGTGATAATTTTTTTAGAGAGCTTTTATTTTTAGTTTATGGAATACAACAAGCATTTCCATAATATAGTACAATAAAATATAATTTTATAATATATAATATATATAATTTTAGATATAATAGCATAATAAAATATAATAAAAATGATTGCACATGAAAGTTATCATTGTCCTGTAAATTTCATTTTTTACCTTCCCCTCCATCATAGAGATGGTTACTATTGGACACAAATGTGTATGTGTGTGTGTGTGTGTGTGTGTGTGTGTGCATGTGTGCATATAAACACATTCTATACATACTTCTATTTATCAGTTCTTTCTTTGGACGCAGACAGCATATGTCCTCTGTAGCTAATTTAGGTATTCATAATATTCAAAGTGACTTATTTACTCAGAGTTGTTCTTAAAACAATGCTGCTGCTACTGAATACATTCTCTTGCTTCTGCTCATTTCCTTTTTCATTTTTCATGCAAGTCTATCCATGCTTTTCTAAGATCATTTAGCTCAACATTTCTTACAGCATAACAGTATTCCATTATTATCATATATAATAAAATAGTATTAGTGTTACATTTATATATGTTATATTTATAATGTATAATAAATATAAACATATACATGTATAACTGTCAACTTTTACTGTCATTGTTGCCTAAAGTCACACTGCATATTCAGAGACAAAAATATAATGATTTGGACTTCTAATCTTTCCACTATAACACACTTACCTCTCAATAGACTTCTTGATAAATCACCTAATCTTCTCCCATTCAAATCTTTAAATACTCAGAGACCTAGAGAGCCCATCCTGACCCCTGGAACTGGCAGACATAAAGCATGCTAAAATTGAATCAATACTTTGTTTTTATAAGTAAGAGACCTGTTTCTATATTCATGGACAGTGGTAATTCAATATTAAAAGCAACCATGTATCACCAGATCACTTGTTTTGGTGCAGTATGTTTTGAAAGTTTCTCTGTTCAGACAATGTAATGGGATTTCCAAGGAAGATGGCTATTTGTATTTTTAGAAAAGGCAGGTATACTGTGTCAGAACAACCTTTCTTCAATGAGACAGCTGTTTGTGCTTTCTTTGTTTTTACTTTTGGAGTGTGTGTGTTCCCCAAACTAAAAGTCCTTATTTCAATTGATTTAAATCAAAGAGAGAGGCTAGTTAAATTTACCACTTGGTAGTTCTTCATATTTGAAGAAAGTCTTTTCTCTAAGAATCCTTTGTATGCCACATTATCCATTGGGAAGAAGTAACTTTTTGTTAGAGATTTGATGTGATAGCTGACTTCAAGTATTAGAAGGGCTGTCATGTGAAGAGGATTAGACGTGTTCTGTCTGGCCTCTGAGGGCAGCACCAGGAGTATTGGATAGAAGCTTCAAGGAAGGAAATGTAGGTTTGATGCCAGGGGAAACAAAACAAAACAAAAACCCAACTTCCTAAAAATTAGAGATACCTAAAAAGGAGACAGGCTGCCCCAGGAGGGCAGGATGTTCTTCCTTATTAGAGGTCTTCAGGCAGAGGCTGGAAGTCCTCCTTAATGACTATGGTGGAGTGAGGATTCTCTTTCCAGTGTAGATTGGCCAAGACAGCCACTGAGATCCCTTTCAACTCTCAAATTCTCCCATTCTAGGATTTTGAGACTTCAAGTGGCTCCCTCTACCTTTGAACACTCCTGATTACTGGTAGGAAGTATTAGCCATCATTTTCACATGTAATATTATAATGCCAATGCAATCCCAATAGCAGCTGCTATGAATATACATATGTATTTCCAGGATAGATTCGCAAAATATAATAAACTCTCTTCCTCAAAGGCAAAACCAAAATATTTATTTGGAACATCACTATTAGGATATCAGGAAGTAAGATTTCTCAAGGTACTCATTACCAATCCAGAGAATGTCAACATCTCAAGCATTCTTTGTGTCAGGCCTCCCCACAAACAGGTTCCCCTAGGTAAGTTCCTCACTCTGCTCCATCTCTCCTGTTCTCATTCTGTAACATTCTGTTTCAATCGTTCTGTTGGGCAAGCTCCTGCTACAATGGGCTCCATGGGACTCAGGCTCCATGTGACTCAGGCTATAGTTGTGAGCCGGGCCAGAGCTCAGAGCGGGTCACATAAGTTTATTAATGAGTGGAGAAGATCTTCCTATTCCATTAACGTTATAAATATCAGCCTATATATTTCTTCTTTCTGAGTGATGTTTCAGTGGAATGGATCTCCTCCTAGGAAAGACCAGCAAAGCTGCAAAAGGGGAGCTTTAATCATATGAAACTAAAGTATGTTTTAAAAAATCAAAGTTTGTTTGAACTATTCAAACTTTTAAAATGTTTTATCAGTATGAAAATAAATATGTGGTTGTTCTCCTTTGTTCTTGAAAAGGACCAAAATGACATCACTATGTCAGGGTTAGGACATAGTATGTCCAACTGTAGCTGATTAAACCAACATGAGCTTGGAAGGCTCTACCACAGGTTAGGCACAAATAGTCCATATGAATACATACACACATGCATATATGTGTATATACACACATACACATACATGTATATATGTGCATGTGTGTATGGATGTATACGGATATATGTATACATATACACACAAGCACATATATACACACAGATATTATATGCACAATATATACATATATACATACACATACATGTATATGTATTATTTATATCTCTACATTGCTGTTCAGTCAGTTTTTAGTCGTTTCTGATTCTTCATGACCCCATTTTTGGTTTTCTTGGCAAAAATACTGAAATGGTTTGCCATTTCCTTCTCAAGCTCACTTTACAGATGAGGAAACTGAGGCAAAAAGAGTTAAGTGGCTTGCCCAGGGTCACACAGCTAGTAAATGTTTGAGGGCAGATTTGAACTCCGATCTTTCTGACTCTATCCACTATGTCACCTAGATGCCTATATAATACAGACATACATATATGTTTGTATATGTATATGTGTGTATGCATAAATACATGTATGTGTATAGATGCACACGCATGTGCATGTTTAGAGCTAGAAGAAACATTAGAGACTTCTATTCTTATTCCTTATTTTACAGGCAAGAAAACAAAGACCACCTGGGTTAAGTGAATTATCAGTGTTCAGTCAGAGCCAGAAACAGAATCAGGTCCTGGGACTACACATTTAGAAATGCTTTCTGTGTCCCACTGTATCCACATATATGTGTGTATATGTGACTTTATAGAATTGTACAGATATATACACAAGATAGAGAGCTGCCTTACATTGCCAAAGATCTGGGTTCAAATCCTCCTCTGATACACACTGGCTACATGTACTTGGGCAAGTCACTGAATAATATCATACAGACCTTTCTAAGACCAGAAGTTGCTGTGTACTGCTCATCTGCAATGGTAATACACAATGAGTTTCCTCACCAAGACTTCCCTATTTCAGAGAAACTATAGGTGCAGACTAAAATTATGATACATGTGTATCCCATACAGAGAGACATATATATATATATATATGTATATATATATGTAGATAATTACATATGTATATGTATCAATACATGCATGTGTGTATGTGTGTGTGTGTATGTGTGTGTACACATACACATATACATTTTTGGTTGTTCATTCATTTCAGTTGTATCTCACTCTTCATGAACCCATTTAGGGTTTTCTTGCCAAAAATACCTGAGTAACTTAGACATTTCCTTCTCCAACTTCTTTTGCAGATGAGAAAAGTGAGGCAAACAGGGTTAAGTGACATACCCAGAGTCACACAGCTAGTAACTTACTGAGGTCAGATTTGAACCCAGATTTTCATGATTCCAGGTCCAGTGATTGTACCCACTGCACCATCTAACTGCCCTATATACATACATGTTTCTATGTATGTGAATACTGATAAACAGTCCTGATTAAAGGTACATTCGGGCTTTATACCAGCCAGATTTGGAGGGAAATTATGGACTGTATTCAGGTGTTAGATAGACTTATCTTGTGAGATGTGTTTATATAATATCTTCTTTTAAACATTTTCTTTCATATATTATTATGATATTATATAATATCATTATATATTATGCATTAATATATTATATAATATCATAATATTATATATCATTCTTTTAAACATTCAAAATACTGAAACAAAGAGGATTATTTTCTTTACTTGCTTATTAACCAAAAAATAGATTTCTATAGCATTTGAGGTAGTGATGCTCTCTTTTTTTTTTTAGAAGATGTAGCAGAATGGCAGTGCCATTCACCACCATGACTGTCCTGGTATTTAAATGGCTCCTGTGCCTGACTGGTGTGTGCTGTAACACAGTACCTAGTGCATGATAGGTGCTCCATAAATACTCCTGAATTACATACAATATTCCTATTAACTAATTCCAGTTAATAAAAAAACACAAAACTGCTCATTACTAATTCAGGTGAGCAGAAAACAAAAGGCCCACCCCCTTTATTCTTAGGGTGCTGAGCCTCCTAAGCACTGAGGTGCTATGTCTTGGCTACTATGGTCTGCAGTATGGTAATAACATCATTAAAAGTATTGTATTTCTCTGAATATAGGTCAACATTATTATAACTCAGCCTCCAACACTTGCGTTCACTTTTTGGCAGAAAATTGTGTTATTTCATTAAAATGGAGGGGTGAACTTAGAGTTTCTCACCAAAAGCATAAGCCTATGTTCAGAAAAAAATACAGTACCTTCTGGCTACTGAGTATGTTTCAATAGTGAATCTGCTAGGGATCAAATATTAAGAAAAACAGAAGCCAAATGTCTTAACTATATGAACCCTCTACCTCCTCTGCAGATCAGCTCCATATGCAGAAGATGCTCTTTAATTAACTTCCCACAGCAGTGATAGAACTAATAATCACAAAATATCTTACACTTTGTAGGGGTAGAATCCACTGCAGAAGCATGTAAATGCATGCTTATCCTAAGGATTAGAGAAGAATAACCCTGGGCAATAGCACAAATATTTAGAATGGTGGGAACAAGCGATAGAGAGATCCGTGGATAGAGCAGCACTGAACCTGGAGTCACGGAGATGTTAGTTCAAATTCAGCCTTTGGTTTTTACTATTTTTGTGACCCCAGGATAAGCCATTTAATGAATTGTTGTTGTTGCTATTGTCGAGTCACTACTGACTTTTCAGGATACCATGGACCACAGCACACCAGGCCCTTCTATCTTATACTATCTCTTGAAGTCTGCCCAAGTTCATGTTCCTTGTTTCCATGACGCTATGTCTCCGTCTCAGCTTCTGCTGTCCTCTTTTCCTTTTGACTTTAATCTTTCCTAACATCAGGGTCCATTTAACCAGTGTCAGATTCAGCTTCCTCAACTACAAAATAGGAAAAATAATAAGTTCTATTTCCCATGGTTGTTGTGAGGATCAAATAATATATTTGTAAAGCACCTCTATAAGGGGCACCTAATAAAATGTTTGTTCCCTTCTTTGAATAAAGAAGAAAAGTCAAAAAGAAGGGTGGAGATAGAAGTTACTTTCTACCATATTAGCCTATGATCATGTGAAGAGCAGATATTTTGGTGATGGACCACTTAGTTATCTTGGTTTAAGAATGCAAAATTTGGGCCCCTGGATGAAAGTTAAAGAGAGACAGCTTTTGGTTCAATTAAAAGAATGACTCAGTAATAATTAGAGTTTTCCAAAATTGGAATGGACTACTTTAAGAGATTGCAAATTTGCCCAAAATAAAGTTTTTCCAGCAGAAAATGGGCAAGTTGCTCCTACAACACTCCTGCAGCATGATACCCTTTAAAAAATATGTAATCTTCTCTTGGAAACCCTGGAACGGCAATGAGTGAGAGTTGTCTGGAGGAGAATTTATCAATCTGTCCTCCAGGAAGCCCTTGGGGCTATATGGAGAGAAGGCTACTCAGGCCCTATGGGGGTATTTCACAAGTAGAGTTAGGCATTGTGTATTTTTGTGCAATAATTGGTATTTCCCATGACTGAAGATTCTAAGAGGATATCATTTCTCAATGAATGACACCAAAAATGTTGAAAACCTATAATCAAGAGTAGTGATACCCAGATTGGGGCTCTGGAGCCATATGTGACTCTGTCCCTGGCAATTTACAGTCTTTCCAAAGAGCATCAATCTCGACTAGCAGGTGTGTACAGTAGTCAAGCTACCTGCTCAGCTGACAGTAATTGTCTGATTGTCAGTGTTGCTCCAGGGTCACAGAAATGTGAGGACTATTGCTTTACAGATTAGGGCAAGATGGAAATCACTGAAGAACAAGGTAGATGTCTTCCCAGGGCTCTGTAAAATATCTGAAGCACCTTGTGCTACATATAGTATCACTTTCATTGCTGCTAAAGATAATTAAACAGCGATAGAAGCCAATGTTCTCAAAACCTGTTCCTGGTCTCATTGAAATGCATGACCACTTGCAGATAATGACATGACCCTGACCAAATCACAAAACTTCTCTGAGTCTTAAATGTCCTCAGGAATTGTTACATTTTCTCCATGGTAGAGCTGAAGAAATAAAAATGCCAGAAGTAGAAAAAAATTTAGGTCAGTTAGTCCAATCTGTGAACAAAACATCTCCAACCAGAATTCACCTCACTTTTGCCTGAAGACTTCCCATGTCAGGGAAAATACTCTGCCTTAAGTCAATTACTTTCATTTTTAGGAATCTCTAATTGTTGTTTTTTAAGTGTATTTTTTTATTTCATATACTGTGCTAATAATCTGTCTCCTTATAATTTCCACCCAGAGACAACTAGGTGCTTCAATGAATAGAGTGCCAGACCTAGAGTTAGGAAAACTCTTCTTCCTGAGTTCAAATCTGGCCTCAGACACTTACTACCTGTGTGACCCTGGATTCACACTCAACTATGTTTTCCTCAGTTTCCTTATCTGTAAAATGAGCTGGAGAAGGAATGGGCATACCACTTTAGTAGTTTTGCTAAGAAAACCCCCCAAAAGGTCATAAAGCATCAGACAACAAAATTTCTGCCCATTGCCCCTACTTCTACCCTTCAGGGCTAAGCAAAGTAATTCTTCCATCCCTCCATCCCAGCTTTCAAAGAGGTTTATTAGCTAATGGTAAAAAGAGCAAACTCAAACCACTTTGATTTTAAAATGGCAATAGTAGCCCCTAGGACTTCTAGCCCATTTCCTACTCCACTCATCCTCCTTGGACAGCTGACCATTTTTGTAAGGCACTTGAGGGAAAGTTTACCAAGGGATGTCTCGGGTACACATTTACTCCTCAAATCTCTTCTCATCCCCACTGTAAGATCCTAGCAAGGGTGAAACATGAACTACTTTTCTTCTATTCACATGCCTCAAATGAAGAACTGGAAGGAAACTCCCCACGTGTCAGGTTTCAAGAGAAGGAGACATCGCTTGGCCATATATTTAGCTAGAATTCCCATGTAAGGTGGGTGATGATGAAGACTTTAATTTAAACCCTGCCCCACACAATGGAGCCTGGAGGATATCATTGACAGTCTTCCTATATAATTCATCCCCTTCCTTTCCAGTTAGGGAGCCACTAGGAGGTAGGGAGACTCACTCATTAAAAGCTGCAAGTGTAAATACGAGCAGTCTTCCAGGAATGTCTTCAGACATCTGGAGAAAGATCTCATGCTCCCCATGAGTCTTTTCCTCTTGGGACTAATATATAGATATAGATATGTAGATACATATATACATGTATATATGCACATAGATGCAAACATACATGTGTGCACACATGCATGTACATATGCATACATATACATATGTGTGTATGTGGCTATGTGCATGTTTCTACATCTTTCAATGGCCAGAGCCTGATATTGCATTGCTTTTAGATGTGCAATCACAATCTTTGATTTGTAAAAGCTGGCTTGAGTTTTGACATAAGAAAGTTGATTTAAGCTCTTCTAGAGTAGGGGTTTTTAAGCTGGGGTCAAAGATGCCAAGGGGTTTATGGAAGATTTCAGGGAGCTGAGAATCTGAATGGGAAAAAAAAATTACAATTTTATTTTTAGCAACCTTTAATTGAAATTTAGCAAATGTAGAAAATTCTTTCAACTCTTAATTTAAAAAAATATATATTTTGCAAAGGACCCATACTTTCCTCAGACTGTCAAAGGTTACTATGACAACAAGACAGACAGACAGACACACACACACACACACACACACACACACACACACAAATGTTAAGAACCTGTGTTCTACAGAAAGTTTTTGAACTTAATAATGGAATAATAGTATCTGAATTTTTATCTCCTTTATCTCCTTGTGAATAGGTTTATCATTGGATTCTTTTTTCTCTGTGCAACTATAGTTGCTAAGTACCACTAACTAATACAGCGAAAGAAGGTAGCATGTAGGGAGCTAAATGGTGCAATGGGTAGAAATGAGTCCTGGAATCAGGAAAACCTGACTTCATACAAATCCAAGCTCAGACACTTAGTAGCCATGTGACCCTGGGCAAATCATTTAGCCTGTTTGCCTAAGTTTCCTCACTGTAAAATGGGTGTTATAAAAACAGAACCAACCTCACTGGATTGTTGTGTGGATAAAATGAGATATTATTTGTAAAATGCCTAGCATATAGCAGGCATTATATAAATGATAGCTATTATTATGATTGATTATCTTATAATTATTAGGATGGAATGATGGTGATGATGATGTAATCCATATATTGTGAAACTAGAATGGAATATATTGAAATACACAGCCCATGAAAGATATTTATCACCTTGGTTGTGCATCCCACACTCAGACATTAAGCATTAGTGGGCTGGTAAATTGCATTTAAACTTGGGAAGTCTAAAAAGTGATTGTGGTTGTTAGAAATAGTTGGCCTGCAGGCCCTGGTGCACCAGAGAATAGAGTAAGGGATAACTCTTCCCAGGGGTGTGCTGCTTAATGTTTTATTAATGGGCTGGGGGAGATGGGATGTATGTATAGACCTTTGAAAATCTGATCTGCATTAATAACACTTTTATAAGTCTAGAAAATCAACAAAACAATAAATCAAGCCCTAATTTGCAGTGATTGCCAATTTCTGAGGTGTAAATGCCCACATTAAACATTTAACAAATGGTAGTCACGAATCAGTTCAAGTTGGCTCCAAAACACAAGTGACTGCCTCACTTTCCCTGGACAAGGAGTGGAGAGGAGAGATTTGGTGTTCGTTCTCCTAGGGGGGAAGAGGGAGTTCACTTGTGGTGAGAAAGCTGGTCAGTTGTATATAATTACCTTCATTTGTTTGAGAACTTCCATTCTTTTCAAGCTTTTTTAATTTGTTAATTTTTCTTTGAAGTATTTTTTTTTCTTCTTAGCTAATCTTTTGCTTTTATAATACTTGAAAAATGTTTAGTGTTTTTTTTTATTAAGTTCTGTTTGACTTAACAAGACTACTCTTCCTATTTGCCTTTTGAATACTTTAGCTAATCATCTCCAACATCTCCCTGATGGCTTCTCTTATTCCTATAAAGATTCTCTTATTCTCCTTTTCATAATTTATCTATTTAAACATTTATTAGACTATTATCCACTTGTCATGAATGAAAGTAGAAATATAACAATGACCCAGTTAACTTAATCAGCATTGACAAGTCAGACTGGATAATTTGAGCCCCCCAAAAGGCCTTTACCCAAAGTAACCCAGTTTGCCTTAAAATGGCAAAATAAAAAAATTTAAAAAATAGAGGAAGCTGATGAAATCTTCAAACAAATGGGACTAATTCAACAAACGTTTATGAAAAATTTATTACATGCAGGATACTGTGCTTAGTGCTAGAGATAAAAAAAAAAAAATGAAAACTGACCTGCTCCCTGTCCTAAGAAGCATGTATAATGGAGGATCTAATATACTTGCAATATAGGTTGTAAAATAATTAAAGACATAGGAAAGTAGGCTGAAATACTCAAGGACAGAACTTTCTCTCTGTCTCTCTGTCCCTCTGTCTCTCTGTCTCTGTCTCTCTCTGTCTCTCTGTCTCTCTCTCTTTTGGGCCAAGTAGCTGAAAAAAATTTTGATTTGCCTTAATGAAAATATTGTTCTTTAAGAGGTGGAAGAAAAAATAAGAGAAACTACTTTTGTATACCTAACTCTGACAAATAAGGATGAGTAGATTATAGAAGTGGAAAAAATTATGACAACCTTTGGAGAAAGTGACCACTTAATTTTACAATTAATAGGAGGGAAAGTTGAGCACAGACCGACTTTGAAAGAACAGATTTCAGAGTTCAGAGAAACAAAATTCAATACAGCAATGATACCAAGGGAACAAAGATGTTCTTAAGAATGAAATTCTAGTGATACAAATACAAACAATTGCTATGAGGAATAAAAGAGAGAGTTGCCTAAAAAAATCCATGGATACAAGCACAATGCCTGGCACATAGCAGACACTCAGTAAATTCTTGTGCTTGATTCTCATAAAATTAATCAATGATTTTTAAGAGAGAAGATGGAAGCAAAGGCAGATAGTTGATAACTTATTTTTCTTGTTTCCTCTATTGAGGAGATTGTTCTTTGGACTGGAAAAGAGAAAACATTACTGGTGCATTTAAGGTCAATATACATTAGAGGAAAATAAGAGAGCACTCATAAGTGTACAATGAGTCAATAGAAAGAGCAAACCCTAAGCCAGGATACCAAAGCAACTGTGATCGCTGAGCTGTCAGTGATTGTTGGAAAACTGTGAGAGGAAGACATTTGTCAAATGCTTGAAGATGGGAAGGTGCATGAATGTTCAAAAAAGGGGAAGAGAATAGATTCTTCAGGCTATAAGTTGAGCATAACTTTGAATATTAGAAAAATTGAAGAAGATATTATCAAAGGCATGGTTTTTGAGTAGTTAGAAAGGAATGTGGGGGTCACTGAGAGCTAACATGATCTCTATAGGGATTTGTTATTCATTTTTCAGTCATTTTTCAGTCACATCCGATTCTTTGTGACCCCATTTGAAGCTTTCTCGGCAGAGATACTGGAGTGGTTTGCCATTTCCTTCTCCAACTCATCTTATATATGAGAAAACTGCAGTAAACTTGTTAAGTGACTTGCCAGAGTCACACAGCTAGTAAGCATCTGAGGCCAGATTTGGACTGAAGAAGATGAATCTTCCTCACTCCAGGCCTGTGCCTCTATCTACTGTGTGCAAGCTAGCTGCTCCTCCACAAGGATAGAACGTGCCAAATTAACCTCATTTCTTTTTTGTTGAGAGTGTTACTACACCTATGGAGAATTTACATGATGTACCTACAGCCTCAAAAATATTTGACAAAAACTTCTCGAGATAAATACTTGGAGTCTTTCATGAGAAGCAGGGGTGCTAAATCATTGGCATAAGAATCATTAGAACCTCATATGAGAACAGTTGTACTATTAGTATCCTATTATTGAGAAAATGCATACTATCAAAAGGCTAGGAAATGGCTTTGTGATTTCATTACTAAGGGAACTTGGAGATGTGTTCACCCACCCTCTCTTATCATGCAGATTGGCACATTCTCTGCAACAATAACAGTTAGCATTTAAATACAACTCAAAGGTTTGAAAATACTTTACAAGTATGATTTGTAACATTGTTGGTTATGAGAATAAAATGAGATAAAATTTGTAAACTGCTTTGATAACCTTGAAGTGTTATACAAATGTTAGCTACTATGTTATTGCTTTAGTATCTCATTCTATCCACACGGCAACTCCAGAAGGTAGATGATGTTACCATTTCCATTTTACAAGTGAGGAAACAGAGGCAGTCAAAATTGAAATGAATTTCCCAGGATTACACCTGTAATAAATTTCTGAGGCAGGATTTGCATCCAGATCTTCCTGACTTTAGTTGCTTTACTCTATCCATATCCACTATATCACCTGGCTACCCAACTTAAGACACAAAAAGGTAAAATGGCTTGCCCAATGCCACACAGTCAACATGTCTGGCTACTATTAACTCAAAATAAAAAAAGAAATACATTGGTATATTATTGATCACAAGCACATTTACAGATTTGCATATTTGAAAAAATGGTAGTTTATTATTTTTGTGCATATCTGTTTAGTATATGGAAGATATTTTTGTTTGTTTATTTATTTATTTAATCACATGGATCCTTTCCCATAACTCTGTACCTTCCAAGGATTTGAAGCCCAGAGGTGGGTAACTGTTGAACTTGTATTCAGGAGACCTCAGTTCAAATGCTGCCTCTGAAGCTTATTAAGTATGTGACCTTGCTGAAGTTACTTAACCTTTCTCAGTTTCAGTTCCCCAATCCCTAAAATAGGAATAATAATACTTGTATTATCTACCTCATAGCATTGTCCCAAGAGAAGCACCTCGTCAAACTCAGTGTGCTTTGAAAATGTTGATGTTGATGATGATATTCTTGCAGATAAAATGCAGAGATGTGTGTTGTATGATAGTACATTCTGGTGAATTGGAACTTTTTGGATGAATGGATCTAAAGAGTAAAAATTAATGAATCCATGTCAACCCTGTAGAAAGATCTCCCATGAAAAGATCTATGTCTAGAGTGTTCTAGTCAACTTATCTATGATTCACTTTGATGAAAGTTGATTGGATTTGTGGGTGACAGGAAAGTGACAGGCATATTTACCGTTCTGGGATGACAGAATTTCTCTCAAGGCTATAATGATGGGATGAATCTAGTGCTATAAAATTTAGTAAAGATAAGTGTAAAATATTGCATTTGGATCCCCAAAATCAACTGTATGATTGCAGGACAGGTTAAGCACAACTGGACAACAGTTAAAGGTTTCTAGTGGATTGTACACTCACTATAAGTCAACAGCATGTCATGACAGCTAAGGGAACTTTAAAATTTAAAAGAGATAATTAGCAAAAGTTTTATTATCTCTTATTTTTAACTTTCTTATGATATCGGTTAATATGGAATCATGCAAAACATATTTCCAAAAAAGCCATATTTCCAAAAAAGCAAAAAAAAATAAGAAAGTGAGAAAAGTAATTTGCACTGAGTTCATTCATCTGTTTTCTTTCTCTGGAGGTGGATAGCATTTTTTTTTTCCCATCATGATTTCTTGGAAATTGTCTTAGATTGTTGCATTGATCAGAGTAGCCAAGTCTTCCGTAGTTGATGATTATTACAACATTACCATTACAATTCTATACTCAATTGTTGCTGTTATTTGTCCTTTATTTTCAAAAAGGATCAATGACATTATGATGGGATGGGTGATGTCTTCTGTGTGAATTGGATTTAAGTGAGGGAGAGTTGCACATAGTCATCAGCTTTACTCTCTCTTCCAAAGTCCAATGGCAAGACAAGAGTCAAGATGACTGGTAATGGCCCAGGATGCAGAGGATAACCTTGGCATCTTCAGTGTCTGACCACATTTTCATAGCTATGGTATATATTTGAGAAATAAGTTCTGTATCAGTGGAAATTTGCTGTAAATTTTTTTATATTATTTCATTGTCTCTTGTGCCTTTTAACAAAATGTAGTTTCCTTTATTGTCTCTTTTAATTAGGTCTATTTTTGCTTTTGCTTTTTCTGAAATCATGATTGCTACCCCTGCCTTTTTAAATTTCAGCTGAAACACATTAGATTCTGTTCCGGCCTTTTATTTTCACTCTGTGTGTGTCTGTCTCAAATGTGTGTTTTGTAAACAGCATATTGTTAGATTCTTATTTCTTATCCTTTCAGCTATTTGCTTCCATTTTATAAGTGAGCTCATCCAGTTCATATTCACAGTTATGATTACTGTGTATTTCTTTCTCTCTCTCTCTTTCTCTCTCTTCTCTCTCTCTCTCTCTCTCTCTCTCTCTCTCTCTCTCACACACACACACACACACACACACACACACACACACACACACACACTGACCATCCCTCCTTTCTCCCTCCCCTCTCTGTCCCTCTCTCTTCCTCTCTTTCCCTTCCCCTCCTTCCTCAAAAGTCTACTATGCTTCTAATCACTGCCTCCCTTAATCTGCCCTCCCTTTTCTTATCTCCACCCTTTCTCTTAATCCCTTCCCCTCTTATTTCCCTATTAAGCTACACATACACACACACACACACACACACACATACATTCACACACATGTGTGGGTGTAAAACAATATGTATGTGTGTGTGTAACTTAATATGTGTGTGTGTTTATTTCTTCCTTCTTTGGACTAATTCTGATGAGAGTAAGGTTCAAGTATTGTCTGTCATCCCATCCCAGCCCCCAAATTTTTCCCTCCATTATAAAAGCTTTTTCTTGTACACCTCTTTTATGTGAGAAAACTTACACCATCCTACCTCTCCTGCTCTCCATTTCCTCTCTCCTGGTTCATCTCTCTTTCTCCCCTCTTCATTTTTTTTTTTTTTGGAGATCATTCCAACATAATTGACTAATGTATATGTCCTCTAACTATGTAAAATCATTTAAACTTCCCTAATACTGACAAAGTTATTTGGAGTTACATGTATCATCTTCCCATGTCGGAATGTAAGTAGTTTAACTTTATTGAGTCCTTTATGGCTTCTCTTTCATCTTTACATTTTTTTGTGCTTCTCTTGAATCTTATGTTTGAATGTTACATTTTCTCTTTAGTTCTGGTCTGTCCATCAGGAATCCTTAAAAGTTCTCTATTTTATTAAATATCCAATTTTCCCACTGAAGGATAACACTTAGTTTTGCTGGGCAGGTAATGCTTGACTATAATCTTAGTTTCACTGCCTTCAAAAATGTCATATCCCAAGCTGCAAAATCTTGTGTGATACTGACTGTGGCTCCTTAGTATTTGAATTATTTTTTTCTTACTGCTTGAAGTGGTTTCTCTTTGACCCAGGATCTCTGAAATTTGGCTATAATATTCCTAGGAATTTTCTTTTTGGAATCCCTCTTTTAGGAGGTGATAACTGGATTTTTTCTATTTCTATTCTACCCTCTGGATCTAAGATATCAGGGTAGTTTTCCTTGATAATTCTTGAAATATTGTGTTTAGGCTCTTTCTTTGATTATTGCTTTTAGGCAGTACAGTAAATTCTTGAATGATCTCTCCTCAATCTATTTTTCTAGGTCAGTTGTTTTTCCAATGAGATATATAACATTTACTTCTACTTTTTAATTTTTTTGACTTTGTTGTTGTTTTTGATGTCTCATGGAATCATTAACTTCCACTTGCCTAATTCTAACTTTTCAAGAATTATTTTTTGTAAGCGAGATTTTGTACTTTTTTTTCCCCTTTGGCTAATTTTGCTTTTTAAGGAATTCTTTTCTTCAGTGAATTTTTGTGCCTCTTTTACCATTAGGTCAATTCTATTTTTTAAAAGTTTTATTTTCTTCAGTGTTTTTTGTCCCTCTTTTACCAAGTTGTTAATTCTCTTTTCATACTTTTCTTGTATCACTCATTTCTTTTCCCCAATTTTTCTCTATCATTCTAATTGCTTTCTTAAACTCTTTGAGGAATTCTTGTTGGGCTTGGGCCCAATTAGCATTTTTCTTTCAGGCTTCTTTTTGTAGCTGTTTTCATATTGTTGTATTCTGAGTTTATGTGCCAGTCTTTCCTGCCATTATAGTACCTTTTTTGTGATCAATTTTTTGTTGTTGTTGTTCTTTGATCTTTTTCCCAGTCTACTTCTTGACTTTGAGCTTTATGTTAAAATTGAGTTCTACTCACTTGGAGGTGAGGGGGGCATTGTCCCAGGCTTTATTGTGCTGCTTGAAAACATTTTCAGAGCTAGTTCTGGAGTACTGAAGGGTTTTGGTGCTTCCAAGGGGTTATAATTCTGGAAGAGGCATGGCCACTGCTCTCCTAGTCTGTGCTCTCGTCTTGACTAAGGAAGTCCCCCTGGCCCTCTGTAGCTGCATGTGCCTAGTGCTCTTCTCTGCTTTGTTACTGGGAGCAGAGCTCTTGCTCACTTTTAATTGGCTTTCAGTGCTCCTCTCCACCCTGGAATTGCAACCCAGAACTGCCTATGGGTGATAGAGTTGCCAGTCAGTGCCAACTGCATCTAGTGCCAGCAAAGGGTCCCCTGCAATCTCTTTCTGACCTGTTGTCTGACCCTTTTGTCATCTCTTGTCTGAGAGTTCCTGAAGCTGTTGCTGCCACAGCATGTTTGGGCTCCAGACCAACCTCTACCAGACCTCCACCCTGGTATTATAGACTTCTGCCTACCTTTTAAGTTCTCTTAGGCTGGAGGAGTATCTCAGTCTGACTTTTTATTGCCTCTGCTGCTCCAAAATTTTATTTGAGGTGTTATTTTAAAATTGTTTTGAGGGCAATACTGAAATAATTCAGCTGGGTGGCTGCCCCTGATCTTCCATCTTATATCTTTTATATTTATAACATAGACATTCCTGTTTAAATTCCCCCTCCCCCTGAACTGCTCCTTGTAACAATAATAACATCAGCAACAATAACAAATAAGCAAAGCCAACCTACATAAGCAACTATGACAGACAGGAAATACAATATTCCACAACTGTAGTACCAACCCTCTCTAGGGAAAAGTAGAAAAAGTATTTCTTTATCTCTTCCCAGAACCAGGACAGTTTAGTATTATTAATCATAATTTGATTGAAGCAAATTGTAGAGTGTTCAGCTTGGATTCAGAAAATCCTGAGTTGAAATCCCACCTATGTTATCCTAGATAAATCATTAATTCCTCTGGACCTCAGTTTCCCCAACTGCACAAGCTCTAAATTGATAATCCTGCTTTTTGGACTATGAGTTTTTGCATATAATGTTATCTTGACTCTGCTTTCTTCACTTTGCATCACATTGTGTAAGCTTTCCCATATTTTTTCTTCTGAATTCTTCACATTTTTCATTTCTTATGGCACAATAACATTCCATTAATTCATATACTGAAGTTTGTTCAGCCTTTCAACAAACAAATACTATCCCACTTTATTTCTAATCACTTGCTGATACAAATAGGGTTGCTATGGCAATTTGATTATATATGAAGTCTTTTTATCATTGACTTTCTCGAAGTCCACTAGACGTCCACTAATGAGATCATTGCATTGACGATTATAAAGAGTTTTGTGACTTTAATTGTACAATTCTAAATTTATTTCCAAAACAGATGAACCAATTCACAGTCTTTTCAGTGTGTGTTTCCTTTTTATCATCTTAAAAGATTTGAAGAGTATTTAATGTGTACTTCTCTATTACTTGTTTAGCTCAATCTTTCACATAGTTTTTTTTTAATCTGTTTTTCTTTCTTTGAAAACTGTTATTATGTTTCAACCATATGTCTATTAGGGAATTATACTTGATGTTATGTATTTGTGATAATGTCATTCATATATACATACATATATACATGTATGTATATATATATATATGTACACACACACACACAAACACGCACACAAAAAAAATTATTGAAATTTAAAGGCAAATGTCTTTCCTCCATTCGACTATTTCTCTTCTTATTCTGTTGACTTTCATCACAAAAAACTTTAAAATTATATATAATTGAAATTTTTGACTTTATCCTTTATGATCTCCTCTATTGTTTATTTAAGTAATAGTCCCAAGATAAAATTATGAGAAGTACCTTCTTTAGTGCTCCTTCATCTATCTATCTATGTATCTATCTATGTATCTATCTATGTATCTATCTATCTATCTATCTATCTATCTATCTACATACATACCTGCATACATATAAACACGTATCTCCTTTTATTTAGGTCAAGCATCCATTCATTTAGAAACAAAGGCAATTTCAGGCAGAATTAATATAGGCATATAGTGTTCAGACTAAGAGATGTGATAGTCTTACACTTGTTCTCTGGTCACTGGAGTGTAGTTTTCAGTTCTAGGTATTACATTGTAAAGACATTGCTAAACTAGAATATAGTCAGGAGATTTGAGACCATACCATGAGAGCATAACTGAAGGAAATTTGGATGTGTTTGTACTGGAGAAAAGAATATTTATCTGGGGTATAACTGTCAGTTGTTTAGACCTTTTGTGTGATGGGCCTTCAGATCGATTTCATTTGTTCTGGGAAGCAAAGCTAGAAGCCATGTAAAATATCCAAATAATTGGAGCTGCACAAGGAATCAGTGAGTTTTCTCATTACTCAGTGGGTTCAATATCATTGTAGATTTTCTACTAGAAGCTAGATGACCACTTACTAAGAATGTTTCTCTTTTTTTGAGGTGAGTGGGGGCCATCCTATCAGGTATGTGTTAGACTATATGAATTCAATTGTTCCCTTCAACTCTGTAATTCTTTAATAATTTATATTGGAGAGAATATTTCTGGATGGAAGCCTAGTATAGGAAGAATACAAAAATGAATCATGAAAGTAATAGCACCTGAACTGGAACTCAGAGAAGAAGGATTCTAATAGTTTGTAACAGCAAGCAAAGAAGTACTTATGGCTTTGTTTTGGCCATTTAATTATTTAGCACCTTGTTTCAGTTCAAGTGTCTTTGAGCCTTGCCCTGATTATATCAAGTCTTTGTTCAGAAACAGAACCTGTGAATCCCACAGTGGGGAGAACTTGCTGATGCAACAGGAAGGGGTGGGAACAGGATGGGGCTAATGACCATATATAAGGAGAAGCCCAAGCTGGGAGAGAGCAGAATTGAGAAGGGGAACTTTGTGGTGGCCAGGGACTCTGTTTGTGTTTATTTTTATTTGTGATATTTTGTATAGAAGCCCTGGGACCTTACTGGAAGCCCTGAAAAAGGATTGTCTTGTTGTCTGTTTACAGAAGTCCTGGAGGAGTGTTTCAGAGATCCTGGAACTATACTGATGATTTGTGTTGAATTCTCATACCTTGTTTGTGGGTTTGTGTTGAGTTCTCAGATTTGTATGTGGTTCTGTGTTGATTTCACAGGCAGATAATGAATTGATGATGGTCCCAGCAATGTGCATGCATGTTATTGTGGCTCTGTTAAGCTTTGTCTTCCCAGAAACAGAACCTATGAAGGACTTGAGGGGAAATGGACACTGTGAACTTCAATATGGAACCGGACGAGGAACTGGACAAGGAGCTGAGAGTTGCCTACCTTTGAATCCAGGTGACAGTTGCGTAGCTCCAGGCAGGAGCTGGGACCATGGAAGAGGAACCATGGAATCTGAGAGCCAGTTTCAAGTCAAGATGAAAAGACCTATCTTTGGATACTTAATGCTGAGTGAAAAGATGTAGTCTAGGGGTGGGAGAACTTTGTACTTTGTATCTTGTACCTCTTAAGGACGATTGAGTTAAGGATTATTGGAAACTAATCTCCAATCAAGAAGAAAGAAGACTTTTTGACTGAGAGATTAAGACAATGTGAAGTTGGGGTGGAGAACTTTAACCTTTGTACTTTGGTTCCCTTAAGGAGGATTGTTCCTTAAGGATGATTGAGTTAAGGACTTCATGAATGACATATCTTGTTTAAAAGTATGTGATCACTTTAGTAAAAACTATTTGACCGCTTTAATTATAACTTGTTATGTTATAACATTGTGAATGCTGTACTTTGGGTTCTGTGAATGTTTTGCTTTAATTTACTGCTGAATAAATAGAGAGTTCACTAAACTATGTAATCAGAACCTTAAAGCTGTTCACAGCAGCAGTCCTTTGGAAAGCTGCTTGTGCTTGGCTTTACATTGATGGAAATGGTTTAGGAAGAGAGTAGATTCCAGAAATAGTATGTGTGAGAGTGGTGAGACTAGAGAGGGCAAGTTAAGATTGGTATAAAATTAGTAATCCACTTTGGCTGGAATATAGAAGCACAACATGAACTAAGGAAATTATTGTGAAATAAGACTGGTAAGGCAAATAGGAGACAGACTGTGGAAAAATTTTAATTCAGTGCTATGAGGTTTGTATTTTATCCTAAAGACAATAAGGACCTATTGATATCTTTTGAACAGAGGTGTATCAAAATCAAATTTGTGCAAAAAACAATAGCTGTGGAGGATGGAAGGGGAGAGGAAAGATTAAAGGCAAGGTGATCAATTAGAAACCTCTTATAATGGTCTGGTTAAGAGTGAATTAGGGCAATAGCAGTTTGAAAAGTATTGGAATATAGAAATATAAGAATCTAGCTACTAATTAGAGGTGGAGATGGAGGAAGCCAGAAGCTTAAGTTGGTGCAATCAACCAAAATAAGCAATTTAGAAGAAAGTGCAGATTTGGGAAGAAAGATAATTATTTTTGTTTTGAATGTATTGCATTTGAGACATCTATGGCATATCCAAGTGAAAATGTCCAGCTCATAGCTGGAAATGTGGGTTTGAAGCTCAAGGAAAAGGTCAGGCCTAAAACTATGCATTTGGGAATCATCTGTACAGAGGTGATAATTGAAGCTATGGGAGTGAATGAGATGCCAAGGGAGAATGTATGATAGTAATTATCTTTAACTGGAAAGCCTTTTCTAAACAAGGGAGCTCTACTTTCTCCTTACCCTTGGGGAGAATATCAGCTTGTACTACCCAAAGCACAGAGGAGCAAAGAGTTTCCCTGTGTTCTTTCTACTTCAGCTGTTTCTATTGAATAAATTAACTAAATAATGGCCAGATCCTTACTTTATGTGATGCTATGTTAACTCAGCCTGCATTCCTTTCTTTTTCATTTTAAAGATGCAATGAGAAATAGCATGGTGTGTTAGGAAAAAAATACTTGAAGTTAGAAAAATTAGGTTCAAATCAGTTCTGCCCCCTTACTAGCTGTGTGACCATGGTTAAGTCATCTAAGCACCGTGATTCTGTTTCATCTTCTGTGTTCCAAAAGTCAGCACAGTTTTAAGCTGTTATAAACTAGCTCTAATAATCTATCAAAGCTTAAAATTGCACTAAAACTTTTGGGACACTTCCTAAAAAAATGTGAGCAAACTGCCTTCCATCTCCTGTCTTCAATCACTATGAATGAGTTATCTTAAGTGTCTCAGTCTAAGTAAGTGTGGTTTTAGGAGCTATCAAGCACTTTGATAAAGGACCTGATGATTACTACAACTTTGCTGTCTCTAACTCTTCCGTTCTTCCTGCTTTGTGTTTGTTTCTGACCTGACCACTTAGATTTTCTCTCTCTTTAGATTTTGACTCAGCTTTTAGTTGTTGCAAACCTTTTCCCCTTCTGATAGCCAATCTCTCCCTAAGAGTAGCCTTGATTCACAGATCTTGTTACCTCCCCACAGATATAGATTACCTCCCCAGATAAGCATCTGATAATTTGATTCTGAATACTCCTGGATGCTACAAACCTTTCACTAGAAAACCTTTGCTTCCACAGTTATTCTTTTGAATTCTAGACTCCTGTATGATATTATCAATAGGAAAAGTCAACTCTTCCTAACTGGGCCTATATCCCTAATTTACCAGATTTCTTATAGCTTAGCCAGACTCCAAAACTCCAAGAGCTTTCATCTTGGATTCCTCAAATCTTTCTTTAACCAAATAGATGTGTGTCATCAAGCTTCTCCATTCCCTGTCTAGGGCATCCATAAAATTTATCTAGTCCCTAGAGCCACATGACTGTTAAACCAAGCAGAATATAGCTAATATGTCCAAGGTATGGGTTAGATTGGGGTGTTCAGCAAGAACCATAGGATACTAGATTATAAGAGACTATAGAGGTCACACAGTTCAAGGCCCTCATTTTGAATTTGAGAAGACTGAGGCCCAGGAACATAAAGTGATTTTCCCAAGGTCACAAATATCATTAAGTGGAAGATCTGGGATCTGAACTCAGATTGTATAACTCCACAAAAGCAGGGACTGTCTTCCTTTTTCGAATTGCATACATGGTGCTTAGCCCATGTGTATTTAGCCCGTGTTTTTCACATATTAAGCAATTAATAAATGCTTCCTTTCTTCCTTTTTGTTCTTTCCTTCCTGTCTTTTTCCCTCTCTCTCTCTTTCCTTTTTTTCCCTTCCATGTTCATGTTCTTTCAACTACACTATCTCCAATCCTTCCCCACGTTTTTATCCCTCTTGAAGTTAAATTACTGACCTTCCTGACATACTTTCTCTACAATGCCTCAGAAACTTCTTTACCCTGGAATCTCAGTCTTGCCCTGGTTTTAACATGCTGGAGTTACTCTCTACTCCTATAGTCTCTTCCTCAGAATGACTGGTCCTTCCCAGAATCTCTATTTTAAGGGTGATGCACAGGCCACACAGGCCTTCATTCCTCTTTAGGATGTACTCTTGACTCTCCCTCTGGGTTTTCTCTACAGTGCCTCCAACTGGGGTGTCTTCCCCACCATCCCCACTTTTCAGCTCCTGTTTTATCAGTGCTTATATTTATATTCTCAGAACTTAGCATAATGACTAGAACATAGTAAGCAATTAGTTAATGTTTGTTGACTTGTTGACTTTTTGTTTTGTTTTGTTTTCTTAGGTAGTCTGTGATCAAAAGTGACCAAGAGGGGTGGCTAGGTTGTGCAGTGAGTAGAGCACCAGCCCTGGAGTCAGGAGGACCTGAGTTCAAATCCGACCGCAGACACTTAACACTTACTAACCATGTGACCTTGGGCAAGTCACTTAACTCCAATTGCCCTGCACCCCCTTCCAAAAAAAAAGCAACAGAAAAGTGACCAAGAGAGATATAGCATCACATAAAGTAAGGATCTGGCCATTATTTAGTTAATTTATTCAATAGAAACAGCTGAAGTAGAAAGAACACAGGGAAACTCTTTGCTCCTCTGTGCTTTGGGTAGTACAAGCTGATATTCTCCCCAAGGGGAAGGAGAAAGTAGAGCTCCCTTGTTTAGAAAAGGCTTTCCAGTTAAAGAGACACAGAGTCAGTTAATATCTGAATCAAGTCATGTGTCTGATACGTATACCCTGGACAAATCAATCTCTTAATCCTTCCCCCACCCTGCAACTATAACACTGAAAGACACAGAGAAGGTTCTGACCTGCTTTCAGAAAAGGAGTTTCTTCATTAAAAGTTCCCTATACCACAGAAATCATAGGTCATTTAAAAAAAAAAAAAGAAAGATCACTAAAGCAATAGAGGAGCAATATACTAGATGATTATTATGTCTATATTCACTACCGTTTTCTTCTCTGAGATGATCAAGTAATGACCACCAGTTTGACTATTTAGAACAAGATGCTAAACAGGCTGAGTCAAGACCAAGCCACTTCCCAGGTTCTACTTTGTGTCCTGAGGGGGCTTGTCAATAATGACCTTGATCTCTGCAACAAGATTTTCTCCAGCTTTAGGCAGTTTGTTTGTTAGCCTATTTGCTTTGTTACTCAGGTGAACAACCACTGAACTCAATTATGATTAGCTGCATAACACTTTGGAGTTCAGCTTAACTAAGACACTTCCTGTTAAGAATAACTTATTCAAAGTCTGAGAGATTACAAATTGTCCCTGGTGTATTGCAATTTAATTTTATGTTTTGACAATAATAACAATGGCATTTTAAAGCATTCAAATACTGTCTCTTGTTTCTTTTTGCAACAGCATAGGTGCAAAACGATGCATTAATATTTGGGCAGCCATCACTTGGAATTGTTAAAGCTATGAAATTGGATCACACTGTGGCCACTGGACTGGAGTGTTGCTGCTGAGTTGTAACATTTACTTGTGTGAGGCCAACTGAATGGGATTGAAAGAGAGTTTCTGTCCATGGTGCTGAAAGCAAATAGAATTCCCTCAGGATTTGCTACTGAACAAGTTCAAAGGAGCCTCTTATGTTGAATCATGCATGTATTGTAATGTCTCTAATAAATCAATTACTTTTTGGCAGCAAAATGTCACAGCATTTCAAATCCTGATAATCACCTCAGCCTTGCTGTGTTTTAGACTGTTATAATACATTTCATCTGGCATGGAATACATCAAGAAGAATGTTGAGCAACAAGGAAAAAGTGAAA
The DNA here is from genome assembly GCA_028627135.1 of Pseudochirops cupreus. NCBI lineage: Eukaryota > Metazoa > Chordata > Mammalia > Diprotodontia > Pseudocheiridae > Pseudochirops > Pseudochirops cupreus. The sequence goes on along the minus strand of CM053582.1, from coordinate 197,145,157 downwards.
AATTTAGACTCAGATCCCTGGTTAGAATCTAAATATGTTGAAATCTGCCATAGCATACTAAAGAGTTTAATTATCTGTGGCCATATCACATGCTATATAAACCATAGGGGAAAATCTTTTTTTCCCCATCTTCCCCATTTGATTCAAACCTAAGTGTGACAACATAACCTACTGGACATTTATTATCTATTAACTTCTAGTACATGCTGAGTATAATTATTTAGGATTATAATCTGAGGGCTGACCTAGTTATAGAATTACTGAGGAAAATGACAACTGTTTCCTCTACCCTTGAAGTTATTGCAGGGGGAAAACAGTCTTGAAACTGGTGGTTTAACTCTTGAAGAGATGAAAGTACTTCTGAAACTTCGTGGAAAATCTTGTCAGTAAGTTTGCATGTGTCTCTTAACAAAGGGGGTATTTAAAACTAAGGCTCGTAGATATATGTTCTCAAAACAGTAAAAGTTGCCCCCTTAAGGCACTCTTACATCACTTTGAACCAAGGAAATAGCCCCATCTCAGATAGAGATTTTGATATATTGACTCTAATAAAGCATATGATTGGGGTAAAGTATGATTACAATAGAAGGAATATGGTTTTTTAAGTCAGAGAGATGGAATTGATTTCTGCTCCAAAGCTTTATACCTGTGTGATCTTGAACACATCACCTTAACCTATATGGGTCTCAGTTGCCTTATTTGTAAGGTGAAGTGGTTTGATTAGATGACTTCTGAGGTCCTTTCTAGTTCTACATCAAGTTCTATGGTTTTTCCTAGATCAGCGGTTCTCAACCTGTGGGTCACGACCCCTTTGGCCACTGAACAGGGTCACCTAAGGCCATCGGAAAACACATATTTCCAATGGTTTTAGGAACCAAGACACTACTCCTCTATCCATCTCCAGGCCCACATGCAGATACACCCACATACGAATATTAAAGGATCACGGCATTGGGAAGGTTGAGAACCACTGCCCTAGATAGACCAATATATATAGCATAACTTTATGTAGTAGATTCTCTCCTGACCATTTATAGACTCATATAAAGAATACTGAGTATTTTTTACCCAAAAAGGAAAACCTCTTTGTAAGGAAGAAAGATGGCCCAGATGCTACCTCCTCCACAGTTTCCACTTTCTTAGAAGCAAATTGGGGCAATATCTAGGTATCTGGGCACAGGAATGGATGAGGAATTCTTCTCCAGTCACATAGAATGTTTAACATACTTTCTTTTTTTATTTCTGGGAGCCTGTTTGGGTTTACTGGTTTGAGAAATATAATTGGGGAGTAAATGCATACATATGTGAATATATCTATGATCATGGAAGACAACTGTCATGAAGTCAGAATATATCCAGCCTTTTCCCAGGAAGTTAAAAATGCTGTGGGAATTTTCATGACAAAATCTGTGTACTTTTGTTTAAACATTTTTTTTTTATTTTACTTGTATGTATAGAGTATACATATATTTATATGCATGTATGTGTATATGTATGTGTGCATATGTATGTGCAGATGTGTGTACATGTGCGTATAGATTATTTATATATATAAATCGGGCAGATAAATGGAACAGTGGATAAGAGTGTTGGATATCGATTGAGGAAAACCTAAGTTCATACACTTACTAGCTGTATGACCCTGGTCAAGTAATTTAAATGCTATCTGCCTCAGTTTCCTCATCTGCAAAATGGAGATAATAATAGTTCATATTTCCTAGTGTTGTTATGAAGACCAAATGGGATCAAATATCTGATGAGTATTCTGTGAACCTTGAAGTACTATATATAAAAAAAGAGATTATAAATTCCCAAAGGGCAGGGAACAAGTTTTGTTGGTCTTTGTGTCTCTCTCAGGACAGTGACACACAGTAGCTGTCCATAAATGTTTGCTAAAATGATTTTAGTTGGCAAAGTTGAGAGTGAAAACCTTCCTGGAGAAACAAAGAGGAGTCAAAATGGCTGTAACCCATGCCCTCATCCCACACAGTCATTGAGAACCAAATACACCCCAAATGTTTAATTAAAAACTGTTACAAGTATAAGCTCTGCATTAAATTATTCTATAAGACAAGAGTTTGAACACTTTTATTACCCACATTATTTGCAGAGCAGAAACCTCCCACATCCCAGGATGGAGCCTTCGTGAACTCCCTTCAGAATGCTTTAGGGAAGAAGTGAAGGTCCTTGGTTTGCAAGTTCAGTACAGACATATGAGACCAGTGTGAAGTCCTGTTACCCAGCAATATTCATCTAAAGAGAGGAGAGAATTCGATTATAGTAAATTCCTCTGCACACTCCTCTTCCTGCCTGACAATATCCTCCCTCTCCAGAGCAACAATAATCTGAACACAAACAGACGTGAAGCTTTTCAAAAAGTAATGAACTCTGCATCAGAGCCAAGGCGAGAGAGGTTTTAATGCACAACTCCAGGAACCCAGTGAGGCCATCAATTATACAGCCCTGCCGTCGAGGAAGCAAAAATAATATTTCAAAGAGACTTTGCCAGAAGGAGAAAGAACAAGAAGAAAATGCCCCAGAAATCACACCATTCATAAGAAGTATTTCCAGGAGGATGACCAAGGAAAGATAAGTAGCTGAACCCTGCCAAGGGCAGCCCTCTAGTAGGAAGAGACTTCAGGTGATATTGGCATTTTTTTTTCAGCTTCATGATGGCCCTATGTTTGGTCAGTGGGTTATTTCTGGAACCCTAAAGTCACACATCTGGAATTCTGGCTATGCAATTTGAATTACTCATTGGCAAGTACAGAAATAGACACGATTAAATAGTCAATCAAAAAACAGGGATAATAGCCCAGATATGTAATATTTTTAAGGATTGCAAAGTAGTTTATACACAAGATTTCATTTGATACTGAGAACACCCCTATGCAGTAAATGTTACTGTTAATCCCATTTTATAAGTAAGGAAAGTGAGACTCAAAGGGGTTAGATGACTTACCCAAGGTCACAAAGCTAGAAAGGGTGATGTTTGAGGAAAGATTTTAATACAGATCTTCTTGGCTCCATATTTAGTGTTCTGTCTATTATGCCTTCCTGTTTGGTGCCTACTATGTATGAGGCACCATGTTTAAGGCAGCTAGGAGCATGGTAGATAGAGTACTAGGCCTGAAATTGGAAAGACTTGAGTTCAAATTTGGCCTCTGACACTTACTAGCTGTGTGACCCTAGGCAAATCACTTAACCACTATCTCTACTCAGTAAAAGTGCTTATAGCACAATATCTGGCACATAGTAGGCACTCTATAAATGTTTATTCTCTTCTTCTTTCCTTCCCTTATGTAAATACACCATGGGGAACAGAATCATAAAAATTCCAGTTGAAAAAAAAAACCCTCAGAAGTTAGCAGTCCAATGGAGGTAGGGGCAAAAAGTGGTCTGTCTCTCAGGTGGTCCATGTAGACCTACATATATCTATTTTATTGTAATAGTCTAGAATCTGGACATAATTAAGTGACATTGGGTGGAATTGAGAGATAACAACTTATGTCCTAGGTTCAACCTACAACTGTGTACCTGACTTAGCCAATATCTTTGACAATTAGTCATTCAATCTCTACTTGAAGATTGTTACTGATGGATATCCACCACTATTCATGGTGGCCCACTCTGTGCATGAATCTAAATATTGCAAGGTTTTGGTTACTGTTCTTATGGTAAGTTAAATCTGTTTTCCTCAAACCTCTACTTACTGGTCTTCGCTCTCCAGAGCCAAGGAGAACAAGGCTAATCCTTCTTCCATGTGTATACCACACAGATATATAACATGTGACTCTGTCTTCATGACACTTTTAACAATATGTAAGATTAAATAACCCTTGGTGTGCATACATATATAAATATATACACATGCACACATACATATACATATATGTTATATATACATATATACATATAGTGGGAGGTTAATTGTGGAAGAAGAGGGTTCATTTTAATTCTACTGCTTTTTCAGTTTTATCTGTCAGTCATACCCTAATAAGTTAAAAAATGATTTGACTTTAAGGGCATAAGACAGTGATTTGTGGTAGAGAATAACTCCCCAGCCTGCCTTGTTATACAAATAACAGGATAATTCTGGAGAGTTTTATACTCTGGTATATTCAATCGATATTCAGAGTAGATGGTGTAGAGAATGTCACTGAAATGTAGATTGTGATGAGTTCCCTTCAGTATAGACTTTTGGCACTGAAAGATTAGCTGACATCATGTAGGTATTATGGGGTGTAATTAATGAATTGTGCTGAAGAATCCTCTGGTAGTTATTTAGATGTGGAGAGTTATAAGATGACAACTGAGTCATGGAACTTTTTATACTGGCCCTTTGATATTACAATTGATCTTTCTTGGTTTCTTTCTTCATTGATCTATTCAGAACCCTCCTGACACAAACGCAATTTTCTGTGGCCAGCAATCAAATTCGCCAATCAAACCTGGCAAAAGCGATCGAAACAAAGGGCAGAAGTTGTACTATTTCCAGCACAAATGATCAGTTCCTTAGGTTCTGACAGCATCAAATGGAAAAATCAAAATAACTAGTGACTGAAAAACTCAGCAGGCTCTGAGTTCTCAACCCAATGGCCCTGTTCCTCTTCGACCTGGGGACCTTTTCTTGCAGTTGTTAAATGGCAGTTCTCACTGGGTTTCATGGTGGGGAGAGAAGGGTGTTTGGAAGAGTGTTCACTAGACAATTAATTCAGATGTTAGAATTAGATTAATGTGCTTTATTAATTTTTTTAATGTCTATAATGTCATTTTCCCCTAGGTTCTATATAAACATCTTACATCACTGTAGTAGCAAAAATGGTAGCCAAGAGAAAATGAGGCAGTGGCATTAGGGGCACAGGTGGGACTAATATTGGGGATTGCTCCCAAGTGCTTCCATTCATACTAAGGATGGAGGGAATAGAGTTTTTAACCAGAAGGAGCGGTGGTAATAGGTCTCATGCGTACAGAATGTAGTCATGCTATTGCAGAGGGAGAAATGTGAAATTAACAGAGCCAAATAAGACTTGTGGAATCAGTTGCAGAAGTCTGAGGTTCCTGGAAACATATTTCTTCCCTGTGTGTGTGTCTAATCCTCAGAGAGAGGTAGCCAAGAGCACAAGTGATTACTGTGTTCCTTAGGTTGTTGGTCTAGGTTAGATATTAAGTTATGTTACTCTAGACTCCAGTCACAGATCATACAACTAAGGAAAATGGATCATAATGACCTATCTCCAAAGTCTTATTTACTTTGGCAAACCTGATTGGTCTGGTTAAACTCACTCCCCAGGCCCTGAGGGGCATGCCTTAAGGGACTCATTAACACTTAACTGAAAATAAAAAAGTAGGAGTAGTTTCAAAGAAGAAACAAGCAACAAAAACAGAGGTAGAGTTGCATAAACAGAAAAAAGGAGGATTACTATGAACAAACTCAGAAGGTAAATGACTAAATGTCCTAATGTTGGTTTTGCTGTTTCTCCTTCAAACTCATTTACTTCCTTGATTTAGAATCTGATGCTACCTTTAAAGAAACTGACCTAACCTATCCATCTGCACTTTTTAGAATTTATTACCTCTGAAAAAGGCCACCAAACTAGTTCAGGTCTTTATCTCTCCTCACTTTAACAATTTCAATAGCCTTCTAACTAGCGCCTTGCCTCAAATCTATTGCCTTTCCAATCTACCCTCTACACATCTACCAAAGTGATCTTCCTAAATTATTTGCAAAGGTGGTATTCCATCCCTACCCCAAATGAAGTAATTTCAAAGTATTAAAGTGTAGGGGTGGTCCTACCTAAGTACATGAACAGCATAGTTTGTGGTTCATCACATAACCTGAGATCTCTTTGAGAGGTGAGAACTTCTCTTTAAGTGGGTTAAAAAAGAAACTGGCATTGGCCAATCTAATGAGCTTACTTGGGCCCTGGGGGCTTTAAATGACTGAGAAATTGGAGCAGTTGACTCAATTCAATAGCAGGCCAATCAAGTGGTGAATCCGATTTGGAACCAATGCCTTAAGAGATTTTGCCCTTGGTTTGGGTGTAAGGGGGAGGGATGGAATGAGAGAGTTTAAAACCTGACTGAAACCCACCTTTCCAGGCTTATTATACCATTACCTTCTTCAAGCTTTCTATGGTCTAGCCAAATCAACCTTCTTGCTATTTCTCACCCACAAACCCCCGCCCCTCCAAATCTGGAATATACTCCTTCCTCACCTTCACCTCTAGAATCCTTAATTTCTTTTGAAACTCATTTCAAAAGTCAGCTGCTACATAAAGACTATCCCAATTCCCTGCCCCAGCTGCTAGAGTTTCTTCCTACCCTCATACCCACTTCTCTCACCAAAACTGTGTGACAGTAACCATCCCATGGGACATTCATGAGGATATGCCTGCATCCTACCCCTTCTAGTATATGCCTTAATAAAGGGCATACATAGCCAGAGATTTCTGGTTAGTGTCCATGTACTGCTTCTGCCTGTGATAGTGGGCTCTGTTGAAGAGGATTTGCCCCTGAGCAAGAAAAACCTAGAGACAACTTCTTTTCTGGCTCCCTTCTTCTCCTCTGAACATGTGGCTTGGGACTATGGGAGCTTTCCCAAGGATTTACGGTATAGGAGGAAAATTTCTCCTCCTGACTGATAGACATGGTGGCTGTTTGTACATGGCAGCAAGAATATGTACTCATCTATGTGAGTCTAAAACTGGATTTCAAGGCTCTCTGCCTCTTTTTCTGTGTGCCTCTATAGCTGAACACGTTACTTAACAGTGATCCTGAGATGAATGTTCCTAATCTTAGTGGCAACATGATAAGTTCTAGAGGTCAGGACCTCCTAAGTCTGGGTGCTTGTTGCTGAATCAGAGGTGATCTCTGAAACAGCTGGTTGGAGGAGAACCCCTTTAGGAAGTTGAGCTAACCCATGGCCTGTCTTGCCAGAAGATAGTGGCCTAAAGTGAACTGTTTAGGCAGTGTAGGGCTGAAGTAAAACTGAAATAACTGTTTAACTGTCACATAACACATTTTGTGTTTTGATACTTTCAGTATTAACCTCCAGGGAAGTATCACAGAAAGGATGAGGTCAATATGTTCTTGGAGGGTCTCATATCACAATGGATGTGTTTATAGGATCTTATGAGTCCTTTGTGGTAGATTACAGTTTATTATTGAATATTCGTCAATGTGCTTCAACTGTTTGTATTTTGAGCACTTCTTTTGTGATGCAAGAAATAAACAGCTGTAATGTACCTGCTCCGCTTTATACTAGGAACACCTTTCTAGAAGTGAACCTGTTAATCCCTTTTGGGGAGACCCCAGACATAAGCATAGCCTAAGCTTTGTTTTAGAGATTTTTCTCCTGAGTACTCTTCTGGAATAGAGAAAAGAGGGAAGTGAAAAGAACTAGAGAATATTAGAAAAACCTGATCCTCTTCCTTTGGGATCAGGCTGCCCTTAGGCTTGAACCCAATCCATGTGCTCTCAGACCTTGAGCTCCTTAGTGGAGGAGGATCCCCAGAAGCAAGCTCGATGATACCACAAAAGGCAGCTGGTAGCACAGTATATAGAGTGCTGGTTCTGGAGTCAGGAAGATGGGGTTCAAATCTAGCCTCAGACACTTTCTAGTTGTTTGACCCTAGGCAAGTCACTTATCCTCTACCTCCATTTCCTCAACTATAAAATAAGGATAATATTAGTGGTCATCTCCAAGGGTCATTTTAAAAATCAAATGAGTTAATGTCTAAAGAACTTAGCACAGTGGTTGGTACACAGTAAACATTTAATATATACTTGCTTCCTTCCTATTGATTTATTCTATTGGATAATATAGAATGTAATTCCCTTGAAATAGGAACTATTTTAGTGTTGTATTTCAATTTCAGTGTCTAGCCCAATATAAAAGACATTGGTGCTTAATAAATGCTGAAAAAATGCATTGTCTCTCTCTCTGTCTCTCTCTCCCTCTCCCTCTCCCTTTCTCTCTCTCTCTTTCTTTCTCTCTGTCCTTCCTCCTCCTCCTCCTCCTCATATGTGTATGTTTCTACATATTTGTGTGTATATATAGTTTCTTCCCTCTTATTTTCTCATGATCTATAGGATCTATTTCAGAGAAGTATTTTTGTAGCCACATTCAAAGAAGAATCTGGGGACTAGTAAGAATTAGCCAGACCTAAAGTTCTGTCCATGCAAAGTATTAGAACTGGGCAAGCATCCATGGGCAGCACACAAGCTCTAAGCTCCCTTTTCATGCCAGATTGATTTGGAGGCACTGCACACTCCTCCCCCAAACCTACACTTTAATGATGGGATCAGCCTGGCCTTAGAATCATGTTCTTGTATTTGGCTTCTGACAGAAACAGGTCCTGGCAATGACCAGATAGGAAAAAGGAGAATTGGAGACTAGTCAAAGAGGGTCAGCACAGTGCACCTGGATGAAGATCCCCAAGCTGACGTCCATGTAGACAACAGTAACCTCTTCCAAGAGTTGCCCAGTGTAGAAAAGACATTTAGCCAGTCCTGATGGATCAAATGCTCCTAAAAATTTGTCCCTCCTGCTAGTTTAGGTACCCAGCATTTAGCATTTGCACCTCAGCCAGGGCAATTAAAAGACCAGACCAGTTATTTTGCATTTCCTTCCCTCTTTTCCAACAAAAGCCCTCTCCTCCATCTTCTCCCATTGGCATCCCAACCATGACTTATTCTTATTTTGGATCCTTATCTATCCATACAGCAATATGTCCTAGGGTTCCACTGTCAATATTTTGAAACATCTAGCTCCCTCAGGTAAATTTTCTCTAAAGCCTGGTAAAATGATCAATGTATAAAGGATTAAGATACTTGACCATCCAGCCTTTAGCTTCCCAGAGAGTGTTTGAGATGAGTAAAAGAGATTGAGCCAGAGAGCCAAACCCTTTCTACAGGTATGCCAAAACTCCAGAGCTTATAAAGGGCAATGAAAGTGAGGGTAGAGAGGAAAGCCAGTTGTAGAAATGACATGGCAGGTAGGGCAGAATGGAATGGACAATGAACACACACACATACACACACACTCCAGAAATCCCAACATATATGTGCATGCATACACATATACACATATGTGATATATATGTGAATATTTGTGTGTATATGTATATATATATATCTCTTATATCATATCATATATATGTACATATATACACAGATATCATACCATTTCATTTATCGACAATTTAGCTTTTGTGGATGCAAATTCAAATGTGCCTATTTGCTGCAACCCCCATTGAAGCAAACTACTATGTCTAGGACAAATACCAAAAAAAGGAAACCACTGGCCTTCCCAGGTAGAGTCACCACTACAGCAAAACAATGAGACAGCAGACTATGTCTGGGTCTAGTCTCTCTTTTCCTTCTACAGGCATATTCCTGCCCAGCCCCAGAGTTGACTTAAAGATTCCCTAGGAGAGCTGGCCTGAAAACCAGTTCTAAAAGGCCCAAAACACAAGGAGAGCCAGATTAAAGTATCAGCACAGAATTTATGCTCAGGACTTAAGGTTTAATAATGCAACAGAAAATCAATATTTAATAAAGCAAATGATGGAGAAAAACACTGCACGGGAGATGAGCCTGCTGCACTGTTTTGAAACCGCAAAGTCCCAGAGGAGGCTGAGTTGGCAGGATGGATTGGAGCCTGGGCTGACAGGAGAATCTGGCATGCAGACAATAGCAGGTCCCATTGATTCCCATTCTGTTATCTCATGGGCTCTGTGGCCATTTTTATTAAAGGACTAACAAAGAATTACAATGAGTATGCTTTTGTAGATGCCCAGTGGAGTAAAGCCAAATGAACATAGATAGCTTTTGATTTGCCACCCAGGAATGTGGATGGCCTGTGAAATCAGGGTCACCAAAGGTCATATTTTGTTTGGATAAATGGTAATAGAGGAATGAGCCTGGAATTTAGCCTCCAGATCTGATGAACTGGGCTAGTCTACAGACAAATTCACCACAGCATGAAGGACACGGACCCAGGGTATTATTATATCAGTATCTAGTGAAGATAGTCCCACATAGTCAGCCCTCAATAAAAGCATGCTGATTGGTTAATATACTCTTAGGAATACTGAGAAATGGAATGGAATGTGATTGCACACTCTATTTTAATCCTAATGTCAAAGTATTTCTGCAATTCATAGAAATTATGTCAGATTATCTGTTACTCTAGAAGTGAATATCTGCCTAAGAGAATGATTTTAGAAAGTGCATTTAAGTTATAGGAATGACAGGCTCTTGGTCAGGGATGGAGTACCTTTAATGACAGCAATGATCTGACCAAGAGACATTAAGCTGAAAACAGAAGTAAATGGAGAAAAAAGCCAGTGAGTCAAATATCTGTAATGTTAATGGGAATTTGAAGATCTTCCCTGCCCCTTGTATTTGCAATCAAACAGGCACTTAGCACCTTGTTCCAAGTCCATGATTGTGTCAAGTATTAAGACCCAGAACTTGTGAATCCCACAGCGGGATGAGCTTACTGACATTAACAGGAAGGGGCAGAACAGGGAGGAAATAATACCACATATAAGGAAAAGCCCAAGCTGAGAAAGGCCAGAACTGCTGGGAGTAAGCATCTGGAGGCTGGGCTGCTACTGCTGGAGAGAGAGAAGAGAACTGAGAACTGAACTGAGAACTGAGAATAACTGAGATGAGACATGAGAACTGAGGACTGAACAAAGAATTGAGAAGAACTGAGAAAGGAGAAGAAAGGAGAACTGGGAGGAAGCATGACTACGGTGCAAGTAATTTGTCTGTCTGTTTTGATGTTACCTTGTTGTTGGGTCTCTTGATTTCTCAGGCAGAAAGTGAATTGATGAGGATGCTGGCAATGTGCATGAATGTTATCATGGGTTTCTTAAGCTTTGTCTTCCCAGGAACAGAAACTGTGAAGGACTTGAGGTGGACTAGATACTGTGACCTTCAATATGGAACAGGCACTGCACAAGAAGCTGGATCAAAACCTGAGACCTGTCTGCCTTTGAACCCAAGTGGCAGTTGGATAGATTTGGGCAGGAGCTGGGACCATCGAAGAGGAACCATGGAAGCTGAGAGCCTGCCTCCAGTCAAGATGAAAAGACCTCTCCTTGGATATTTAATGCAAACTGAGAAAATCATGACTTACTGTGGCCTAGGGGTGGAGAACTCTGACCTTTATATTTAGAAGATTGAGTTAAAGACTTCTCCAATCAAGAAGAAAGGGGACTTTTTTGATTGAAGAGATTAAGACAATGTGACCTAGGGTGGAGAACCTTGACCTTTGTACTTTGTGTCAATTAAGGAGGTTTGTCTCCTTAAGGATGATTGAATTAAGGACTTACTAAATGATTATGTTACTAAATGAATGTTATCTTTTGCTTAAAACTATGTGACCACTTTGGTGAAAACTATGTGGCCACTTTAGTGATAAGTTGTTCAGTTATAACATTGTGATTGCTGCACTTTGATTTTCTGTGAATGTTTTGCCTTAATTTGTTACTAAATAAAGAGTTCACTATACTGTGTAATCAGAACCTTGAAAGCTGTTCACAGCAGCAGATCTCTGGAAAGCTACTTGTGCTTGGCTTTACAATATCACAGAGAGAGGCATGCATTTATTATTGTTGTTCAGTTGTATCAACTCTTTTTGACCCTGAGTGGGATTTTTTTGACAACAATTTTAGAATAGTTTGCCATTTCCTTCTCCAATAGCTTAGAGGAAACAAAGGTTAAGTGACTTGCACAGGGTCACACAACTAGTAAGTGTCTGAAGCCAAATTTTAACTCAGATTTTCCTGACTCCAGGCCCATCACTCTATCCACTGAGTCATCTAGCTGCCTCTATGCATATTACAGGAAGAAGCATTTTGGACTTATTTCACAGGAGACAATATCCAGGAAAAGTAATAGTAATAATTCTCATGGTCTCAGAAAGAAAAACAAAAAAATCCATGGCCTAAGAAATTTAGACACAAATGTACAGAGCATAAACAGTAGGCAAAGTGAGCTAAAAATCTTAGTACACACAAATAAATTTTACTCCATTGACATAATTGATACTTACGGGGATATGATTCATTATCAAAGTACGTGTACTATTGGATATAATTTTAATAAAACAGATAGGAATATCAGTGGAATAAAATTGAATCTAGATGATTTTCTATTATTCATAAATGGAGGGGTAAAAACATGGAACAGGGAGAGGATCAATGGAAAACAGAAACAGAAGAGATGTTATTAGTGTGTATATACTAGAGACCACCTGGTCCAAAGGAAGAAACAGATAATGAGTATTAAAAAACAGATAAAAATCTGCCATGGGGCCATAGAAATTTAATAATGGGGAATTTAAGCTATCTGAACAACTACTAGAGTTTTATATGAGATAATCAGAGCAGTAAATCATTTTTATTTTCCTTGCCTCAGTACTATTTTCATTATTCAAAAATTTCATTATTATGCAGGCAGCTGATATTCTGAACTTAATAGCTTTGTGACTCCTTTTAGGTTGTGTTTTTGTTTGTTTTTTGGCAAAGACAATGAATTAGTTTGACATTTCCTTCTCTGGCTCATTTTAAAGATGAGGAAACTGAGGCAAATAGGGTTAAGTTACTTGTGCAGGGTCACACAGCTAGTAAATGTCTGAAACCAGATTTGAACTCATGAGGATAAAGTCTTCATGATTCCAGGCCCTGCACTCTATCCACTCTGAGAGGAAGTGACCATATCATGTGATTGATTAGTAGGAGAAAGTTGTGCATAATCTGAAACATTCCTTACTTCTAGGGAGAGATGACTTTAAAGTGTTCAGAGATAATTATTAGCAATATTTCTTAAGCTAATTCTACAGGAGAAATAGACTTAATGCTGATCCAATGCTCTCAAGAATAAAATTCTAATGAGGCAAACACAAATTATTTCAAATGAGAATGAAACAATTTAAAGACATGGATATGATTGCTCAGGAAACCCCCCACCCAACTTATATTGTAAAACACATGGAATGTGGAAACAATAACAGCTTAATTGTGTGTGAATTTAAATGAGTGACTTGAACCAACAGGACTAACTTAAGGAATGATGAAGTCCAGGACAAGCAGAGTATTACAATGATTGGACACTAAGATCCCTTCTTTTTTTTTCATATTTTATTTTATTTTATTTATTTTAGTTTACAGCATTCATTTCCATGAGATTTTGAGTTACAAATTTTCTCCCCATCTTTCCCCTACCCCACCTCAAAACAGCCATCCCCTTGTATAACCCCTCCCCCAACCTAATCTCTCCTATGTCCTCCCTCATCACTCCTCTAACTTTCCAATAGGGCAGGATGGATCTCCCTTCCACAGTACCTGTGTAACTAAGATTCCTTCTTGAGCTAAAAGGCCAAGTATTTATTTAAACTCCACTGCAAAGAGTGCAAGAGCTCAACTCTGATGGACTGGCCACATTGATTGAATGCCAAACATATTTTTGCCTAAAAGACTGTTTTATGGAGAACTCATACAAGGCAAGCACTTATAAGGAGGTCAGAAGTGATACAAGGACACTCTCAAGATCTCTCTGAAGAAATTTGGAACTGATTATGAGACATGAGAGACACTGGCAAAGGGACCTCTCAGCACGGTGTGGCCACATCAAAGAAAGTACTATGAACTATGGGCAAAGCAGAAATGCAGTAGCTCAAAAGAAACGCGAAGTGAACGAATTTAGAGATGTCTCCAGTCCAAATGTCCATATGGATTATTTTTGCCCAACTTGTGGTGAAGCCTTCTGAACTTGTATTAATTTGATCAGCTAGTCAGACAAACTGTACATTGACCCTAACATAGTGATGTCATTTTGGTCTTCTTCAAAAATGAATGACAACAACCGACCACCTGTGAGTGTTTAGAACAACAACAAAAGGACCTTTTAAGATATATTATGGACAAGGGATAGATCCTTGAGAACAGACTGAACAATGATAATTGAACAAGGTGACAGAGAGAAGGTAGAACTGATTCTGCCTTTCTTTACTCTACTAAAGAGAATATAGTATCACTATACCAGGAAGTATACTTCAATAGACCTTAGATCTAAAAGATGTACATAATCCCTCCAATTCAAAAAGCCCTAACTAAGCATTCACTTTGTGTGAAATGCTACGCTAAACAATATGTATACAAAGAAAAAAATAAAATTAGTCCCAGCCTTCAAGGAGCTCACATTCTACTGGTGAGCAGGGGGAAACTATGCAAAGAGAAGGATACCAATGATTGGCTGTATCTGAAGGTGGCACACAAGAAACAAAGGTAAGAGGAGAATCAGTTCCAGGAAAGGTGGACAACCTATGGCAAAAGCCCCCAGGTAGGAGATATAATGTCAAGTTCAGAGAACAGCAAATACATGCATTTGGCTGGAAGATAGAGTGCATGACAGGGGATAATGGGGAAAAAGCTTGGGAAGCCAAACGGGGTCCAGTATTTTACTCTAGAGACACTGAAGGTTTCTGGAACTTCAGTGAACTTTAGGGTGACTAACATGATTATGATTTATGATTTACGAAGATAAGTTTTTCTCAGGCTATCCATATCTTTTTATCCTGTATAATATTTGTTCATGTTCTTCCATAAATCCTCTGCAAAGACTATACCCAATTTGCTGGAAGTTTTCTTCTAGGTCTTCTAAAATTTTATAGGTAAACAGGCAGCACTTAGTCTGTCCATCTTGCTTTATTTATATGACCAGTCTATATCCTTTTCTAATCATACAGTTCCTAGATGGTCCATCTATCTATCTATCTATCTATCTATCTATCTATCTAACATCTATCTATCATCCCTCTATTGATATAGATAGACACACACACACACACACACACACACACACACAGCTACTTCTTGAGCAGAAATCATCATTGGTAATATATGCTGTAGCCTGCTTTCACCTACCAATCAATTCTTGACTTCCTTTGATAATAATTCCATTTTTCAAAAAGGAATCAATGCAAGTAACTGATATTCTAAACCCTATTCTGACCAGTAAGGAAAAAATGATTGCTAAATTATAAATGACAGTAACCATGGAAGGAAGTAACTCTATCTATCACCTTAGCATTTATGAGCAATTAGAAGGGAAATCTGGGTGAAATCGCACAAGTACATTACACTGTCTTTGTGTTATTTGTAGTTTTGACTCCTCAGACCCTATAGTGACCCATGATTTCCATCCATTTACAAAATGGAAAAGATATTGATATTCAAAAGGAGTAATTTAAAGAATGAAAACTATTGTAATGCAATAGAAACCTAAGACAAATGATGAGAAAAACCACTGATCGTTCAATGAATTCAATGAATTTAGTTCTGGATAAATTCTATCCT
The DNA here is from genome assembly GCA_028627135.1 of Pseudochirops cupreus. NCBI lineage: Eukaryota > Metazoa > Chordata > Mammalia > Diprotodontia > Pseudocheiridae > Pseudochirops > Pseudochirops cupreus. The sequence continues at coordinate 197,129,783 of CM053582.1, read as the reverse complement.
TGATTCCTAACAGAGCAGATTATTATTTTCCTATAATCTTTGAAAAGTCATGGAAAAAGGAAGCAGTGTTGTAGGATGTTGAATGGGTAAATGTTTCCATTTTCCAAAAGGGTAAGATGGTAGATTTCTCACACTGTAGGGTAATGAATTTGATCTTGATTTTGGAAGGGATGGTTTGTAAGCACTTACAAAGGTAAGGATATCATTAAAGATCAATGTGGGATCATTAGGACAGGAGCAAATCATTCCAGTGAGATAAGCTATTTCCCTTTTTTTTTGTATTCTTTTTAAATCACGTTACTGGATTGAAATATCAATGGAATAATAACTGCTGACATTTATTTAGCCCTTTAAATTTTGCAAGAAACTTTAAATAACTCAATATTTTGATACTCATAACAACCCTATAACACAGTACTATTATTATTCCCATTCTGCAGAAAAAGAAATTGGGGGTCAGAGAACATAAGGGATTTGCTTATGGTCACAAAGCTAGACAATAACTGAGGTAGGACTTGAAGCTGTATCTTACCATTTCCAAGTTCAGGACTCAAGCCAATAAGTTGTTATTGTTGTTCAGTCATTTCAGTAGCGTCCTACTCTTCATGACCTTATTAGGGATTTTATTGGCAAAGCCATTTCCTTCTCCAACTCACTTTACAGATAAGGAAACTGAGGCAAAAAAGGTTAAGTGACTTGATTAGGGTTATACAGCTAGCAAGTATCTGAGGATGGATTTGAAGTCAGGCCTTTGGGACTACAGGGCTGGTGCTCTATTCACTAAACCACATACCTGTTTCTCTACTGCCTCAGAATGCCGAAGACAGATTTCTCTGGATTTCAAGGGGACATATAGAAATGGCTCTCATTAAGATGTAAGTGCCACCTTCTTTAAGAATTCCTTTCCTTATCCCCACAGATGTGAATGCCACCCTCCATCAAATAGAAAAAAAGAAAAAAAACTATTTATTTTATATGTAGTTTATACATACACACATGCTTCCTTCCCTGATAGGATGTAAGCTCCTTGAAGGCAGGAACTGTTTTATTTTTGTCTTTGTCTCTAGTCCCTATGTTATTGCCTGGAACCTACTTGGTGCTTAATAAATGCTTTTATTTATCAATAGATGACTTCTTTGTGGGCAAAGTGAAGAAATGAAGGCCGTGTGACAGCATACTTCAATGGATTTGAATCTGATTGATCAATTGCACCCAAGGTTTGGTGATCAATAGTTTGATGTCTCTAATTAGAAGTCTCTAATGAGTGCCTCTGGGCTCTGGTTTTGATCCTCTTTTGTTCAACATCTTTAGTTGAGGATTTGGATGAAGGCATAGACAATATGAAAATGAATTTGGTGATGGCAGAAAACTAGGGAAGATAGCTTGCATGTTGGATGACAGAAGCAGGATCAATAGATCTTTACAGACTAGAACGCTGGGCCAAATCGAATTTAATAAGGATGATTATAAAGCTGGATTAAAAGTACAAACTCTACAAGGAAAGAGTAGTTGGAACTGATCACAACTCCCTGATACCTTTACACCACCAGGAGAAAGAGATTCATCTAACTACCGCTACGATGTTCTACACTTCCCTTTTCCAAAGACATACTTGGGAATAACACACTATATAGATGCTACCTTTACGTGATGGTATGAATTATGTGTTACTCTAAACAGGGAGGAACCTAGAGACAAGGGGTACATGATGTCCACTTAAATCAAAATAAACTTTGCCACGAAGATAATTTCTGCTGCCTTTTTTTTTTCCTAGAAATTTAGAATACAGACTGGGTTGTTCCTGATTATAACCCGTAAATGGCTAACTGAAAAACTTCTCCAGGAAGCTTGAGTAGCAGCTAAGTGTCAAAGAAAGAGGCCCTTGAGTGAACAGGTAACAGGAAAGCAGGAAGAAGTATCTGAGAGATGGAACACCTCAAGATGAAGGAGAGTGGAGAGCTAAGGGTCATAAGGTTTGTTATTAATAGGCAGAACTCAAGTAGATAGCAAAGTAGATGATGTTAGGAGACAAGGGACGGGGAGTACATGAGTGTGCTGTTAGGGAAAAAAAAGTGAATAATGAGAGTAGTCAAGAGGCATGACACAAAACTGGAGACAAATCATAGCTCTGTGTATCCATGGACAATTTACTTTGAGGTGATAAGTGATAAGTGGGGGTCACTGACCCTCACTCATCTCCATAGTACAGTAAAGTGCTATGAGATCATAAGTTGCTCCCCAAAGGCAACTAGCTTTCTCAAGAAGCCTTCAGTCTTAATAGTGGTCCATATCACAGGACATTTGCAGGAATCTTACTTGTCTAAACTGGGCAGTTCACAGACTTGAAATGGTGGCCCATGATAATGTTATAAGTTCTTCCTATACAGTACTGCAGTAATTTCATGGACATTTCTGTCGCCTACCAAGAGCTAATGAGGCCTTAGTTAGCATAAGGGGGGCAGGGAGGGTTACCTCTTTGCTAAAATGACATTATAGGCCCAGCAAATGGGATTTGGGGATCTCAGTTATTCACAAAGGTTAAAGAAACTAGGTCAAGTTCTCTAGAATACATTACATGGGGCCTTTGCTAAGGTTCTGTCTGTACAATCCTGAAGGGAATAGGAAGGAGAGATGCTACAAGACTGTGTCAAAACTATAAGACAGAGAGAGTGGTAAAAGCAAAGGGAGACTTGGGTCATAAAGAGCTTTGTGTGGAATTTCTCAACACTAAGAGTAATTGATACATCGACTAAACAGCTCTGGGCCAGCTATCAGAGCAGCTGTAATAGTCATTTTATTTATAAAAATCCTTGCTTCTCCAAAGGTGCTCAGGGCAGTGTACCATAACACTAAATAAATTAAATTAAAGCATGAAATATTATGAAAATGCAGTGAAGTCAACACTGCAGAGCAGACAGAAAAAATCAAAAGAGAAGAAGAAAAAAGCCCCCCTTTTTAACAGTATTCGCATTTGTCAGGATGGAGGGTGGAGAGAGGAGACAAGAGAATCAGATACCTGGAGAAAGGATGGACCCAACTCAAGGCATGTATACAACAGTGTGGGGCTCTATATATGTTTCAGTGGCAGCTTTTACACTGTTAAGACATTTTGCTTTTCAAGGAAATTTGCTGTGGTGTTCTAAAACACCAATAGAGCTGCTCTTGCACTTACCATGAAATACTTTAGGGACCTGGGAACAATTATACATGCTCTACATTAACCATCAACCATCATCACCCCTGAGATCCTGACAGAAAAACCCGGGACCCTGATCCCAACAGCCTTGGGAATAGTAATGTCCCCCAAACCACCAGCCTCAACAACCACAATGAGGGGAGAAATCATTGGGGAGAGGGGTCCTACCTTCTTCATTACTACCAGCAACAAATGCTGACCAACTGTAATGCCATGCACCAGCAGATTCCCAA
>CM053582.1:197105559-197125854 GCA_028627135.1 Pseudochirops cupreus | reverse complement strand
GCAAGGACGTTGAAGGGGCTGCAAGGGCAAAGTAGAAGGTTTTGGGGGAAAGAGAATGGGAGCATATCATTTCTTCCAGGATACATTCCAAGAAGCAAGTGTGTTCTCATTGCCTGGGACTCTGGTAGGGACAACATAGGCCCCAGCAATCCTGAAAACTTCAGTCATTGTGTATAACCTTATTGCCTTGAGAAGAAATAAGGAAAGATATCCAGTTTGGTCGCCTGCAAAATCTACTGTGAACTGTCTATGTGCTTTCTGTCACTGATCTAAAATCAGGAGGGACCTCAGAAGTCATCTATTCCAATCCTGTTCATCCTACAAAGAAAAAAGGTAGGGGGTCTAAGAGGGTGAGATGGGAGGTGGTGGGATCCAATGGCAAGAAAAATGAATTTAGAGTCAGAGAATCTTGGTTCAAATCCCAGCGATGGTTTGAAATCTCATACTGGTTTCTCGCTGCATGTGTGATCTCAGACAAGTCACTTAACCTCATTGGTCTGTTTCCTCACTGGTAAAATGTAGAATTGTTGTTGTTGTGACCCCATTGGGTATTTTCGTGACAAAGATACTGCAGTGGTTTTACATTTCTTTTTCCAGATCATTTTACAGATGAGGAAACTGAGGCAAGCTTGTGATTTGCCCAGGGTCACCCAGCTAAGAAGCATCTGAAGCTGGATTTGATCAGATTTTCCTGACTCCAGGCCAGATGCTCTAATCACTGTGATACCAAGCTAACCTAATTAGATCATCTCTAAGGTCACTTACAGCTCTAAATCTATGCTCCTGGGAAATTATTTTCTTAAAGTCATATCACTAGCAAGTGGCAGAGCCAGGATTCAAACTATTATCTCCTGACTGCTGAGATACTAAGCTCTTTGTCTAAGAATACAAAGCTTCAGAATCCATAATCCAAAAAAGACCAGGTTATACTAATGGGTCATTGTAAGAGAAGTTAGCAAAGGGGGAGAGAAGAATGGAAGTATCTCTTGGAGTATGGGTCTTTGTCTAGAGACCCTTAGCAAAGTCTCTTGACTCTTCAGAAGAGATTAGAAGCCCAGGCCAGACAGTGTTACTTAGTCTCTTAAGACTGTTTAAGAGCCCCTGAGAAATGTACATGTTTGAGAAAGCAAGTACAAGTGTAGTTAACTGTCATCTCTGTGTGTGAGTGTTTGTATATATCTAGCGCAGTAGAAATATAAACAGCAAAGATACAGAGAATTCCTGCTCCGTAAATTTCTCCCAGTAGAAAAGTCTGATTGATCAAAATTGCCTATGTAAGAACACTGTGAACAATAGCAGGGAGATATTGTTTCAGTCCAACCCAGCTGTGGTGAGCCATTCTGAGGTGGTGAAATAGTGAGATACACTTAGCAGACAGCAAAACACTGAGCAGTGACTAAAAGGTTCCTCCCCTGGTTATTTAGTAGAGAAGGAAAGGGTGTTTTCTAGCCTCCTTAAAAAAAATATCTGTAATAAATACAGACTTGGCTTTTTGTAGTATGCAGAGACTGACAAAATAAGACGATGAAATTGGAAATCAAAGCTCTCAACATAGCTGGCGGTTTGCCAGGGATTGAAGCCACCTTAAAATGGAAAGGTTGTGGGGGAAAGGGAGAGGAGGTGTCTGCTGCCTTCTCTCCACCCTCTCTTCCCACCCAGAAGTTAATTTTGGCTTTACTTTTATATCTTCAGGATGAAAGGACCAAGAAAGGACAGCAGAGGCAATGCAACAAGAAAGAGACATAGAGAAGGAGGAGAGAGAGCATAACTTTTAAACCTTTCAAATACCTAAATAAATGTGTTATTATATCATTCAAGAGAGAGTGATGAAATGTACAGGGAGAAAGGGGGATACGTGGGATGAAGAAGAGGAGGGAGATAAAAAGCAAAGAGGTCCTCTGTGCATGCTTTTTAACATTTTCTTTCTTCCTCTGTCCCTTTTTCTCCTCTTCTCCCCAATGTTTTGACTGCCCACTGACCCCATCCCTATCTTCCTTCCTTTTAACTTATGACCCCTTTTTCTGTCTCTTAGCAGACGCCCCCTGCAACTCCTTTGTCTCCGAGGCATTTCTCCATATTTTAAGGCATGCAACTTGTGAATTCTTTAGTATAGAGAACTTGTAGGTGCAGTGTAAGTCAGCACCGTCCCTGCAACTTAGAGACTTGCCTACACCACTGAAAGGTTAAATAACATTTCCAGCATTACACAACTTTTAGAATCTGGACTGGAATTCACATTTTCCTGGCTGTTTATTGATTCTCCAGTTTAATAGCATGAGTTAAATCAGGCCTGTAGCATTATTGAATTAAGAACACTTTCTTAGGTGCTTTTTTCATCATGTTCCATTCTGGAAAACTGTAGGCCAACAGAAGTAGGGTTTAGGTTCCATGGTAACACAAGGTACAAACCTGACAGTTGGTAGTGCAAGGGAAAGAGAGCTGGATTTGGAGTAAAAGGATCTGGACCCAAACCCTTGCTGTTTCACACATTGCCTCTAGGACTTTAAGCAAGTCATTTAATCTTTCTTCTTCCCAGTTTCCTCATCTTTAAGATGAAGGGGTTTGGCCTTGATCACTAGTAAGATTCTCTCTACCCTTCTAGTTTTAAATATATGATCCTTAACCTTTTCATTTTTTGGAACTATTAGCTCCCTGTAATTGATGAGTGCTTCCCAGGGACCTGTATGGAAGTGGGGGGGGAGGGAGAGAAATCTATGCTTTCCTCCCTCCCCCTCCCCCTTAAAGTCATCTTCTCTCTGGCTGCAATAATGAATGCAACCCATCCACTTACCACCCCCTCCGCTCCCCCGCCACTTCCAGAGCTGAAACCATGATCAAACCAATCCTGCCATTACTTCTGGAAAGGGCATGTCGGCTTACCCACCTATGGTTCCACTCTCAGTAATTTTCCAAATTAAAATACCCTTCCCAGGACTCCACTTTCTTATATGTGGTGTTTCCTTGATTAGACTGTAAGCTCCTTGCAAGCAGGGGCTATATTTCAGATATATATTTCTTGACACTTATCATAGGGCTTGACATAAACACCTATTCATCCATCCATTCATTAATTCACTAATTCATTCACTGCCCTGAAAACTTCAGAAAGCCAACAGTCATCCTGCCTGGGGCATCTGTTGGCTCCTTCCCTTCCTTGTGCCTCCATCTTCTTCCTCATTCTTCTCTAATCAAAGTAGGGAAGTAGACAAAAACCAGATAGTATGATGTGTCAGGGAAACTAGATTCCAATCTTGGTTCAGCAGGTTTTGTGTCCTTGAGCAGGTCGTATCAAAAGCAGCTGTCTGGGTTCGTTTTCTCATCTCTAAGACAAGGGAGCTGGGCCATAGGATGCCTAGGTCCCTTCCAGCTCTAAAATCCTCACTCCTAAACTGCCCCTGAAAGAGTCCCCAAGTCTTCGTCTCATGGATTGATTCTGCCCTCTGGTGGCTTAAGAATCTGTGGAGGAAACACTCAAGAGGACTCATTCCACAGATGAGCCTGGCAAGCTTCCCAGGAAAGTCTTTGGTTAAAGCCACCCAAACCCTAAATGAATACAGCTCAATATGCCTGTAATGTATTAATACGCTGATAAGCTGGTCAAAATGTGTTTCCAAATAGACCCATTACATAAGTGGCAATAAATATTAACCATCGCTCACCTCCTGTGGTTTGCGCAGAGGTAGGGCTCTGAAGTGCAGATTCCCAGTAATACTGGAGGAGAGGTGGTCTGGGAAACTCTGACCTTTTGGCTGATGGGGGCTCCCCCCAGCTGAGATCCCCCACATCATGCAGTTTTGCCCTTTGCCCATCTGATAGCTTCCCATTTTGTTTTACAACCTCCAATCTGCTGCATGTTGTGGTGAACAATGTCTGCCTTTTCTGCTGCTGCTTGCTGCGCTGGATGCCTTTATGGGCATTGATTCTCCTTGCTGGTTCCCCAAAGAGGTATTTTTCCTTGAGCCAGACCTTCATTCCAGGGGATTTCAGTGTCTGCCACTCTAAAGGCTGATTTATTACCACCCAGGGTTTTATTCTCTTCTACACTTTCTGCTAAGCCTCATTCATTTAGTGTGCTGGGAACAACAGAGTAGAAGAAGGTGCTGTTAAAATAGGAAGAGAAGACATTCAAGTAGACTTTGTGATGCATAAAGTTGTATTTACTAGCCCCTAGGCTCCCCAGATCTGTCTTGAGGGTTACCTGTCTTTTCAAGGACTACACTGAGAGTGACTTCAGTAATCCTAGCATGGAAATGGGATCTCAGATATCTTGGACTCTCTGGGCTGCCCTTGGACACAGAGACCATATCCTTGGATTGTTTTCTCTAAGAGTAGTGATTGGTTTGTACCAATCTAACCACACTTTTTCTCTGTCCTTGGGAGGAAAGTTAGTCTAGGGTTTTGAGTGCCAGACAATTAGAAATAGAAAGAGGGAGGGAAGAACAAGCATGTAAGCTAGGTCTGTCTGTTGATTGGGTCTCTCAAGGGCTAAAGAGTCTGTAAATCAATTAGACAACCAAAAAGAATTATAATTATTTATTTAAAATGTCCATTAAAAAGCTTATAATAAACATGTTTTCAATAGTCAATGAAATGTTTAAGTTCATTGGTAGTCCTCAGCTCTTTGAGTATGGATGGACTTGGTATAAAAGAGCTTAATGGAAATCTAGAAGGAAACCATTATCTTACGGATGAAGCTTAAAGTGGCTTGCCCAAAGGAATATACATAGTAAATGGTAGAGCTAGGATTTAACCAAAGTTTCCTGACCCAGTGGAACAATTCTGTCTCTCAATGTTAATACCATGTCCAGCAGCCCCAGGAGTATATGAAACCCAACAACATTCTGATGTCAAAGTTTCTGCATCTCTAGGTACCAGATCACCTTAGAATTTGATTCCAGGTCCAGTATTTTGCTGACTATGTAGATCTGGTCCTTTTGGGACATAGGAACCATGAAAAATACGCCAGCTTGGTAGTAGATTGTGGCACCACAGGCTGAGGTTTCTGATGGCCTTCACCTGTGACACTGTTGGCCAGCAAGCTTACCACTTGACTGAGCTTCTCTTTCTGGTAGAAATTCTATTTTAGGGAGTTGTTTCCATTCAATTGACTCTTTCTGGGCTCCCTGTACTTAGCTTTTTTGGTAGGTGTATAATAACATTCTTGGAGCCCAACAACTCTGAACAGCTGTATCTTCTTGGTCATTCCTGTTGCTTCATGCCCTACCTCTGTGCTTTTGAAACTGAAAGTTTTCCCAATAATCCAAATATCAAAGCCATTCTCTCCCTCTTTTCCCTCTCCCCTTGCCCCCATCCCAACAAATAATTAGGGTAGAATTATTTTGCTATCCCATTCTTCTTTAGGTGAAAATGACCTAATAATCAATGAACACACATGTATAAAGTAGTTATAAGATGGCAGACACTGTGCTAAGTGCTAGATATTTTTGAATAAGGAGCTTACACTTTATAAGGGGGGAGACAACATAGGATTATTGGATCATAGCTATAGAGTTGGAATGGAGTCTAGAGGTTATCAAATCTAACTCCTTCATGTGCATGTGTGTATGCATACACATACATACATTTGTGGGGGTAGGTGTGTGTCTGTGTGTGTACATATATGTGCATACATGCATACACATGGACAAACCTAGACCTGGGAAAAATCATAACTTAAAAAGACCAGGGTGTCCCATTGCATCCAGGGCCATCTCCAGCCATCCTGATTTATATCTTGCCACTGGACCCAGATGGCTCCAGAGAAGAGAGAGATTGATGACTTTGCACAGCTGTCACTTAAATCCAATTCATTTGCAAGTCATGACATCACCTTCCTGATGTCATTGGCTCTCTTTGAGAATGAAGGATAAAACAACAACAGTCCTTCCTATGGCAGAGTCCAACTGGTTCCACCAAATCATGGAATTGGGATTAGAATCTCCTGAACAGCAATCCCTTCTAGAGCATTCTTGACAAGCCATTATCCAGCCTTTGGTGATGAGTGGAAACAAATGCATCACTTCCCTCAAGTAGCCCTTCTACTTTTGTATAACTGTATTACTTTGAATTTTTTTCCTTCAGGGTTCCCTACAATTTATAGAATAAAGACTTAACTCCTTACCATGGTATCTAAGTCTTCCAAAATGTAGCCCATATGGATTGAAAGCCCTATCTCCCTCTAACCCCAACATACTCTTTCTACAATTAGGGCATCCACTATTTTTTCAAAAAGATTTGCTTTCTGAAAGTCCACACTTTTGTTCATGCTTCTTCCCTTAACCTGGAATTCCCTTCTCCAATATCTCAAATTCCCATCAAAACACTTCCCATCTTACAATGAATAAATCAATTTGCCACCTGCTTCATGAAACTTTTCTTGAAGCCCTCCCTTCCCTATCCCCCCATTAGAAATGGTCTTTCCTTTCCATAAATTCCTTGAAGCACTGTGTTCTTATTTCTCATATGGAACTTATCATATACAAACTGTTAATGTGAGGATCAAATGAGAACAGAAGTGTAAAGTGTGTTGTAAACCTCTAAGTTTCTCTCTCTCTCTCTTTCTCTCTCTTTCTTTTTCTCTATCTCTGTCATCTGCTGTATGAATGCATAGACATACACATATCTATATTCATATGCATGTCAGTTATTGATGTATTAATGGAGAAAATGCTGAAATCGGAGTCAGAATGTCCTGATGAATGTGCATATGTGTGTGTGTGTGTGTGTAATCACTTCAACTCTCTGAGCCTCAGTTTCCTCATTTGCAAAATAGGTGTACTGATAACATCTACCCCACAGGGTTGCTGCAAGACTTAAATGAGATAATTTTTGTAAAGCACTTTGAAAAGCCTAAAGCTCCATAAAAAATATGAGCTGTAATTATTATCCATCCTTTCATTCATTTATTGAAAAGTCTCATCAACATCAAAACATCCCTAGCAATATTTTTGCTAAGAGCAAAGGACTGGAAGCTAAGTAGATTCCTATTGATTGAGGAATGTTATCAACTGAGGAATATAACAGGAATGTGGCTAAATGAATACTAGCAGATGAATGTAATGGGATATTGCTGTGCTTTAGGAAACAACAAATATGAAGATTTCAGAGAAATGTTGGAAGACTTCTATAAGAGAAGTACATGATCTATCCTCGACTCTCCCTAGCCCATTTCCCTGCTAGCAATATATTTTCTCTGATGATATTCTTTCCATGTCTGCACAAATCTTTGCCTTTGTTCATGCTTACTATGCACCTGTTTGTTGCCCTTTGGGTGACCCTCAGCTTTTAGAAGACCATAGTATTCACAGTTAAACATCATAATCAGAAGAATATTGATGTTAATGAAACGGGACTTCGTTGCAGATTGAAGTTAGAAGATTCCTTAAAAGCACTATACAATTCCTCAAACACGTTCTACACTATAGTCACCTTATCCCTTAACCTAGATTCTCAAGTCTTTAAAGATGGCCAATATCCTTACTAATCTCTATACACCATAACATCTAACAAAAGCACATAAGAAGTACCCAAAAATCCTTATTGAATTGACTTTGTGTTTAGCTCTGTTAGCATTTGTTTGCCACCCAGAACTCCATATCCTTGGCAGACACTGTGCTAAGTGCTAGGTATACAAAAACAAAATTGAAACAGTAATGTCCCTCAAGGAGCTTACGCTTTAAGGGGGGAGACAGCAGAGGATTACTGGACCATAGGTATAGAATTGGAATGGAGTCTAGAGGCTATCAAATCCAACTCCTTCACGTGCCTCTGTGTGTGTGTGTGTGTGTGTATGTGTGTGTGTGTGTGTGTGCGCTTGATTGGGAAGAGTTCTCCATATCTATATCTATATATCTATATTTATATCTGTATATATATATACAGAAATACCTCTGTGTGTATCTATATATCTATAGCTATCATCTATATTTATATATACAGATCTATGTCTATATGCATCACAGATATACATGTATAATTTGTATCTATATATACAGATATACCTCTGTGTATATATGTGTATATGTATATGTTTCTGTATGTATATGTATATATGTAGATCTATATATTCAGATATGCCTCTGCGTATATGTGTGTATGTATATGTACGTTTGTGTGTATATATGTATAGGCATATCTATATATGCAGATATACCTCTGTGTGTATGTGTGTATATGTATATCTACATCTATATCTATCACTTCTATATATACAGATACAGCTCTGCGTGTATGTATGTGTGTATGTCTGTATATGTATACATATGCATGTATACATATACACATATGTGTGTATTGTTTCTGCTTTCAATCTGTAAGCTCCTTGAGGACAAGAACTGCTTAGCTTTTTTGTTTTTGTATCTCCAGTACTTAGCACAATGCTTGGTACAGATTAATTTTTTACATTTATTTGTATCTCACAGGTAGTGCAGTGGTACTACTCTAGCTCCTTGTACACAAAGATATCAAAATAATATTTCATCATTGAATTGGCACCATCCTTTTTTTCTTTGTTATAAAGCATGGAGAGGACATAATATTCCAATAGGCTTGATTTAGTTGGCTCCTGAATAAAGTCTTGTTAGTCAAAACTATGCGCCTTGAGCAAGAACTTTAAAATTTTGGGTTTCCTTTATCTTCCTTCTTAAATTTGTATGTAGCTATCCCTAACTAGAGATTTCAGAGTATGGCTTCCATGCTTACCTTGAATCATGATCAGCTTTTTGTGACTGAAACCCCTCTATCTACTGTGCCCCCAGACCCATTAAAGAATGACTTGTCGTCATTGGAAGTCAATCTGTGAAACAGTCACCTATTAGGTAGGCTAATAATTTCTCTTCCCTCACATCTCTCAAACACAAAAATACACCCTGACTTTCCTCCACCAATCTGCTGAGGACATGGTACATATAATTATATTAGGAGGAAAAGACACCATATTTAAGGCACCATAAACTATGTGGCCTGTATCCTCTGAAAATCTAGGGGAATCTGCACTTGAAACCAGCATCACTCTCTTTCCCTGAATTTTCTAGTTCAGTTTGGTTTAGCCTTTTATTAAGCAGCATCCTGGCTCCTGCAGGTAGCTTTATGGTTATTCCCTTTCTCCTAGGGTGGTCACTTAGATTTCAGTGAATAAAAAAAGCCCAACAGAGAAATCTGACTATAAATGGGAGAGTAAGAATTGCCCTTGAGTCTGAAAGGGAATTTATGAAAGGAAATTTAGTTTAATCCTTATAGGAGTGGGCAAAAGACTGGGACACATCACCAATAATGGTACAGGCTTTTGTCTTTGTTTTTTTTTTTTTTAATTTCCAAAAGCAAAAGAGAACAATTTGCATCAACACACAAATAGCTAAGTAGAGGAAGAGACAGGGGGAGGCTAGATGGTAAGCTGAATTATTGTGGTTAGACTGCAAAACTCCAAGGATCTGAAATTTCTTTGATAGAGGAACTAATGACTGACTCATGTAGGCCACAGTTCTGCCATATCTTAGGAGATTTCTTTTTTTGTGTATGAATTGTGAAGAAAAATATTAATTAATTTTGTGGCCAACCATCTAGTGATGAGTCTCTCTGAACTTAGTTAGACTAGTCCATCATTGTCCATCATTCAAGCTTTTCTAGCTTGTAAAGATCTGCTCTATTTTGCTCTCCATTGATTAAGACTTTCAAAAACTCAGTGGATACCATATAGGGGTTTGGTGGAGGTTCCTACCATGACAAAAATGTTTTGAATACCAGCCTGGCAACATATAGTCATTGAAGAGCAGTGTAGTTAAGAACAATGGAACAGTCATCGTTGTATCCAACAAGAAATTGTATAGATGCAAGATTGGAGCTAAGAATAGAGATTAGGGTTGGATATATAGATTTGGGAGTCATCTGTTTAAATGATGACTGTTTAGATGAACCTACGTAGCATGGTGAGAGACAATGAAGAGGAGAGAAAATCAAAGAGAAGAGAGTCTAGACAGGGCTTCTTAAACTATTTTCCACTCAGGACCTTTTACATGTTTCAACAGCTTCTTTGGTGCTGCGTGGCCTGAGGGTATGCACAGTGCAAAGTGTGCATGCTTTGTATTCAGAACCTAGGCTAAAGTGAAATTGCATGATGCAACACAGGCAACCACTGCCAGAAATAGCTCAGACTCATTACATTTGATTTTTAATTAATTTTTTGGTCATTGTGTGTTCAGACAAAACCCCATATGGAGTCATGACCCACAGTTTAAGAAGCGTTGGTCTAAGACACTTATTATAACAGCCTCTTATAAAGGGCTTCCTATACATTACATGAAAAAGTCCTACATCTGGAATCAAAAGATCTGCTTAGATTCCTGGTCTTCTCACTTTCTGCCTGTTTGATCATCAATAACTTCCTTTGCCTCTCTGGGCCTCAGTTTCCCAATCTCTAAATTGAGGTTTTAAACCTTGGTGATTTCTTAAGTTCCTTCCATCTCCATAACTTTATGATTGCTAAGATTCTTATGGTCTTGGTTGCATGTGGGGGAGGGGGGAGGGGAGCAAACAGAAATGGGGAGGGGCTTTGGGATTTCATTGGTATAAGAAACTCCTGAGTCAGAAAACTCTGTCTACTCATTCAGTTTAAGTACTTCTCTATACCTTACAGCCTTGGAAAGTTTTCTACAGTATTGAGAGCTTAACTTCCTTCACCAGGACCACATAACCAGCACGTATCAGAGGATGACTTTGTACGTGGTTAATTTTTACTTATATGCTTACATTTTGTTTTCCACAATAGAATATAGTATCTTTATATTTAAGCAGAGAGGCACTATTTCCTTTTTGTTTTTGCTAGTTTGTTTATTTTTTTAATCCCCAACCTTTGTTGTTGAGTTAAATCGTATTGAGTGCACTCTTCATGACCCCATTTGGGGTTTTCTTGGCAAAGATACTGGACTGGTTTGCCATTTCCCCTTCCAGCTCATTTTAGTGCCAAACAAGTGCTTGTTGATTGAATGATTGATCCTCACAATAATCTTGTTTAAGTGAACTAGGGGGATAGAGGATAGATCTGTTGTTTAAGTGTTATAGGGAATGCCCAGATGAAAAAAATTTCCTCTAGCTATGCAAGTCAGCACTTTCTTTGAACCATATCTTTCTACAGATGAGTTACCTTAAGTATTGAGAGGTAAATGATTTGCTCACGGTAAGATACAATGAAAAAGAGGTAGGATTTGAACACAGGTTTACGGGCTTTGAGACCAGCTGTCCATCTTATTAAGCCTTGCTGTCTGTCAAAGGTATTACAGATACTATTTTCCCCATGCTTCAGGTAAGTATCCTGAAGCTTAGAGAATGTTAAGCAATTCTCTCAAGGTCACACAGCTAACTAGCAAAGGGCACACTCTATCTTCTACCTCTCCTAATGGAAAGATACTAATGTATCCATTCCATGCTAGAGCACATGGGCGAGCAGGGTATAAAGTATCTCCGTGCTGGGGGGAGGGGGAAGACCCTGCTTTTCTTCCATTACAAATCTTTGTGATTCCCCTGATAATTACAATGAAAGAAGCAATCATGTTGCTAATTTTACTCTTCACTTTTAAATTCTAATTAATATTATTCAATTCTTCTGCGTCCTGCTGGGTTGAAATAAAACATGCTCTTTTGCTCTCTTAGCCCCCTCTTTTGGAGGGATTTGCATAAGAAGTGAAAGTCATGTTCACCATTTACTACACTTCTGTAATTAACATTGTTGCCCTGTCATTCCCCTCACCATCCCTTCACTCTCTCCTCAGGACCATCCCTGCCTCAGTTTCTGTCTCATATTCACTTCCTTGTATCCATAGTAAACAATTAAAACTTCCTACGGGCTCTGATTCTGCCTAAACCTGGGCGGGGGGGGGGGTTGGTGGAAGACCTCAGGGGACATGAAGGGGTATATAGGTCTGGGAAAGAGGAAGAGTCTGGTTGGATCTGGATCCTTCCATCTGGTTGGATCTGGTTGTATCATTTTCTCCTCAGTTTGTAACCTCTGGGGAAAAATAAAGAGAACAGCCCCCACCAAAGAATCTTGGAAATGAAAGGGATTCTGAAATTGTTTACTTCCAACCCCTTGTTTTACAGATGAGGAAACTGAGGTCTAGGGAAATGATGAGTCTTATGTCACACAGCAAATTAGAATTAGAGGACCAAAGAATATTGGGGCCTGTACAGACCTAAGAGATTCATGGATTCATAGAGTTTGGGTTTTTTTTAAGAGTTTATTTTTTATTTTTTGGAGGGGGGAGGGCAGGGCAATTGGTGTTAAGTGACTTACCCAAAGTCACACGGCTAGTAAGTGTTAAGTGTCTGAGATCGAATTTAGAACTCAGGTCCTCCTGACTCCAGGGCCAGTGCTGTATTCACTGTGCTACCTAGCCACCCCAATTCATAGTTTTAAAAGTAGAAAAGATCTTAGAAAGAGATTTAAGTATATCTGAAAGAAATAGCTACATAGCAGATTTGCAGTTTCATGTATAATCATCTTTTTTATTGTACTGTGTTATGGGAAATGCTTCATAAATTATTTTTTAAAGGAAGAAAAAGGTTAAATGACCTATCTGAAGTACCTGGAGAACTAGGATCAAATCTCCTCATTCCTCATCCAAAGCTCTTTCCATTATTCCAACTGCCTTCTCCAAACATACACTATTGGCTTGTGCATCTGATAAAATAAATACTGATTGTTTGCTTAACTAATCTGCAAATGGTAAGGCCAAAAGCTGTTATCCTGAGAAGACACACTTGACTGAATACTTTCTGTCTCTCTGTCTCTGTTTTTCTGTCTCTGTCTCTCTATCTCTATGTCTTTGTCTTTGTCTTTGTCTCTCAGTCTCCATCTCTGTCTCTGTATCTGTCTCCCTGTCTCTGTCTGTCTGTCTGTCTGTCTGTCTGTCTGTCTCTCTCTCTCTCTCTCTCTCTCTCTCTCTCACACACACACACACACACACACACACACACACACACACACACACATCAAAAGACATCTTCATTTTCTCCTCAGTTTGTAACCTCAGGGAAGCACCACGTAGGTTCTATAACCTCTGATTGCATGCATTGGGTGTTACAGAAGACCAATCTGGTATGGTGGGACTTTGGTGCCTTGTTGTAAAGAGCAACAAGACATTCTAGGAAATTATCTTTCTAGGCATCAAGGATGTCTGCTTGAGGAGTGACATCAACAATGGTGCTGCTTCCCTTCCATCATACAAAAACTATGCTCCTCTCCCACCCCCACAGTCTCAGCCTACCTCTTGAATTCTGACAGTCTGGGATACAATAATAAACTGAAGTCAAATTCAAGGTGCAAAATATTAAAAAGGAAAATAACCCTGACTGAGCCTGGAAAATTATTCAAGCCTGGCCTGTTGCAGTAGGAGGGCCCATGGACAACCCATAGAATAGGGGAAAAGCCACCTCTCAAGAAAGCCAATCAGAATTCTCCTCTATAGAGTCCCCTTATAGAGAGCATCTCTAAAGGCATCAATCAAGAGATTTTTTTTTAATTACTTGAATAATTACTTTCATAGAGATAGTAGAAGACAATCCATTTCAGGAAGAGAAGTTCGTTTAATACAAGTTGCTGAAGTGACCAGCTATTCTGATGGGCTTGTTCCCAACACTCCTTCTACCATGTTCATCAGTCAAAGTCTCTCTATTATTCAGACATTTTGAGCTATGGCTCAGTAGAAGAGGTGAAGTTCCCACCTACCCTTCTCTCTCTGCTGTACATTTTTGGTTATGGCATTACTTATTTGTGAACTGGTCCATTGTCTACTATCATATTGTCTGTATACCCATTATGTTTTCACATATATTAACACTGTTTTATGTCTTTAAGTTCCTAGAAAGTAGAGCTTCATTAAACCTGCCTGACTTGTTCCTGACTCTTCCAGACACAGCAACACAGGCATATAAGCATCTTAATAAAGAGTTATGCTGGGGCCAACTTGAACAGCCTCTGGAGAGCAGATTGTTAAATTTTCAGTGTTAGCATTTACATCTTAGAAATTGGATAAGTCATAAATCACACCTCAATTTATTGTTTTATTCATCGTCTAGACGTAAGAAACTGATGGATAAAATGTTAATGAGCCAGGTTAAACTTTGAAGTGTATTGTGGTTACCTCACCCTTCCCCAGAATGCCAGTTGTTAAGCATTTACCAGCATACTTTTTATTTTTCTCTAGAGCATTAATATTTTTTATTCAATTACATGTTGAAGCATTTTTTAAACATTTTAAAAAGTCTTGAGCTCCAAATTCTATCCCTCTCTCCCTTCTCCTTTTTTATGTGTGCAATCATGTAAAGCATTTTCATATTAGTCATTTTGTACCAGAAGACTCAAAAGGAAAGAAGGAAGGAAGGAAGGAAGGAAGAAATGAAGGAAGGAAGGAAGAAAGGAAAGAAAGAACAGAAAAATAGCATGCTTCAGTCTGCATTCAAACAATATCACTTCTTTCTCTGGAGGTGGATAGCATGCTTTAGGATTGCTTTAGATCATTGTGTTGCTGAAAATAGCCAATTTATTCACAATTCTTCATTATATAATATTGTTGTTACTGTATATAATGTTCTCCTAATTATGTTCATCCCAGTCTGCATCAGTTCATATAAGTCTTTCTAGTTTTTGCAGAAATCATCCTTTTTGTCCTTTCTTATAACACAATAATATTCCATTACAATCATGTACCATAGTTTGTTTAGTCATTCCCCAATTGATTGTTATCCCTATGATTTCAATTCTTAGCCACCACAAAAAGAGCTGCTATAAATATTTTTGTACAAATAGTTTGTTTTCTCTTTTTCGGATATTGTTGGGATATAGATCTAGCAGTGATATTGCTGGATCAAAGGGTATGCACAATTTTATACCCCTTCGTGATAGTTCCAAATCAATATCTCTCTTTGTGAAAGTTCCAAATCAATATCCCACTTTGTAATGATAATAATAATAGTGGTGTAAAGTTGGATCATAGGATTTCTTAAAGATCATTTGACCTAATCCCCTCATGTAACAGATGAGGAAAAAAAAATGAGACCAAGAGAGGATTAAGTGACTTAAGTTCATACTGAGAAATGCAGGAGAATAAGAGGAAGAGGCAAGATTTGAACCTAGGTCCTTTGATTCCAAATCCACTTCTCTTTCCATTATAACAAAGTACATCTAATTTGTTGAACAACACACTAAAATTGTTTTGTCTTTTTCTTCCTACCAAAACGACTCTTGCAAAGATAAAGGCACCAATATCTGATGCAGTGGATAGAGCCTCAGTCATGGAGTCAGGAGGACTTGATTTCAAATCCAGCCTCAGATACTTCCTAGCTGTTTTTAGTCTGAAAAATTCGAACTGAAAAAGACTTAGCTGGGGGGTGGGAGTGGTGAGAGATAGCAAGGTAGCACAGTGGTCAGAGTGGCATGCCTGGAATCAGGAAGACTCATCTTCCTTAGTTCAAATCTGGTTTAGCTGTGTGATCCTTGCTAACAAGTGACCTTGGGCAAGTCACTTGACCCTGTTTACCTCAGTTTTCTCATCTGTAAAATGAATTCGAGAAGGGAATGGCAAACCACTTCAGTATCTCTGCCAAGAAAACCCCAAAAGGGGTCAGAATCGGACACAACTAATGTCTGATTTGAATATTTGTATCACCACAATGACTAGCACAGTATCCTGCTATAGCAATCAGTCATTCATTCAACAAGAATTTGTTAACTGCTTGATATGCGCCAGATGCTACAGTTTCAAGGGTAAGGGAATGGAGAAGCATGAGAAAACAACAGTAAATATGTTTTGTATTTGAAGGGTGTTACACATAGTACATTATTGAAGAAGTAGACTTTTCACATATGCTATATCCGTTGAATTTGATAACAAAACTTCATAGAGGGTAAACAACTAAGCCCAGCTTGTCACAAGGTGAGTTAGACACAGAGGTAGAACCACCACCTCAATCTTCACTTTCTACTCCCCACGAATTCCTTTAAACCATGCTACTTTCTTAGATGTGCTATAAATGAGTGTACCTTCTAGATGCGTAACGTAGAACATATTCAAATCTTTGTCACTGCTAGCACGTTTGATCATTATGAATAGATCACCCAATTATAGGATCACAGCTCTAGACCTGGAATGGAACTCAGAGGTCATCTAGTACAATGACCTTATTTCATAATTGAGGATATTGGGACTCAAGGAGGTTAAATGACTTACCAAAATAATATAGATATGAAAATCTATATTCATAGATGAAGTGACTTTGAGGCCTAGTGGCCAAACATTGACCCACCTTTGATTCAGCAAGATTTATTCCAAAAAACATTGTGTCATCCATTCCATCCCCAATCTCCTTTCTTGCCTTTGCTCAGAATGTTCGCTCTTCACCCTCTGCCTCTTAGAATCCTTTGCTTCTTTCAAGGGTCAGCTTGTGTGCCATTGATGACTCAAAACCTTTCAGGATTCTTCTAGCTCTTAAGATTCCTTTCCTCCTGAAGTCAATTTGAAATAATACTAGCAAAAAATAAAACATAATAATAATAGTTAACATTTATATAATGATTTTAGTTTTGCAAAATAATTAACAAATATAATCTCATTATATCTTTAGAATACCTCTGTAAGTGCTATTATCTGTATTTTATGGTTGAAGACACTGAGGCTGAGAGATTAAGGGCCATGGAGGCAGGGTTTGCACTTGGGTCTTCCAGTACTTTGCTCACTGTGGTGCCCACATGTCTACTTCATATTGGTTTATCTGTATATCTTGTACTGTAGGTATATGTATATGTGCGTATATGTATATATACACACACATGTTGTGTTCCTCAAGTAGAGTGTAAGCTCTTGGAGGGTAAGTACAGGGAGAGCAACAGGATGCTACAATTTCGCTGGTGCAGGGAATTCTCATGGGATAAAACTCCTACAAATGCAGGCTGACCTCTTCTCTCCAATTTGTCTCTACTTCTATGGACTTTCTTGAGAACAAAGGCTGTTTTCCTTTTCTATTTGAATCACTAGCACTTTGCTTATAGTAAGAATCTGATGATTTTTTTCATCCCTCCATTCTTTTCTGGTCTTAGAGAGTTGCCCGTAACACCAAGAAGCTAAGTGGCTTCCCCAGAATCAGTGACGGGCAGCATTTATCAGGGGCAGGACTTGAACCCAAGCTCCATGGCCAGCTCCCCACTCACTAACTCTCCCCTTTGAGGGCCAGGGTTTGGTTTTTGTTTTCCTTTTGTTGTTGTTATTTTTCACCAGCTTGTTTGCTTACTAATTTGTCTTGCCTTTGTATCACAAGCCCTCAGCACAATATCCTTACACACAGAATATGTTTGTTATATGTGTGCAAACTTAGACTGATTAGGTTAGAACTAAATTAGAAGAGATTAGAACTAAAGAAACTTCCAATCTACATCTGATTCTTCCTTTAATTTGATTTGTAACATGTATAAAACTTTCCTATATGTTACCTTCCTCTTTCTAGCTCTCAGTTTACTGATGTTTCAAGTGAGAGCCTTGAGCTGAATGATCCCAAAGTCACTTTTTGGTTCTAACTTGCTATGATTATCTCCTATGAAAAACTTCTCTGTCTTGTTATGAAAATAATATTAATAAAATCACCATCATCATCATCCATTTATATGGCACTTTAAAGTTGGCAAAGTATTTTATATGATCTTTTTAGAGGTGATGATCACAAAGCATTCTGCCAATACTAAGTGATATAGAGTGGCTGTTATAAATCCTCATAAATGGAAATGTCAACAAAGAGACCAAAGAAAGAATGAGAATCTTTTTTTGTTTTCATTCCTGTCTTACTCTTCATGATCCCATTTGGGGGGTTTGCCATTTCCTTCTCAGGTTCATTTTGTACATGAGGAAACTGGAGCAAACAGGGCTAAGTGATTTGGCCAAGTCACAAAGCTACTAGGTTTCTGTATCATCTACCTGCTGGCTAAGGAATTACAAAATAATTTACAATGAATCTTCCTTTGGGGTATGTATTGAACTAGACAGCCACTGAGGGTCTTTCCAATTCTCACTGAACTACCTAATTGCCCTACTACCATGAGCCATTAAATATTACTATAACATAACTTAATCCGTCAACCTTGGGGTAATATTCATTCCAATTTTAAAAGATGAGAAAAGACAATAACTTGAATCCTATAGTCCAGTGAGCTTGGCTTCAAATTGTAGGACTATTCTAGAATGGTTCAAAAAGACCAAAAAGGGAAATAATTATTATGAATAGCCAACATAACATCATCAAGAATTGATCTTAGCAGTCTAGTGATATTTCCTTTTGTAACAGGATGACTAAAATGGTAGTGGAGAGGAATACCATAGGTATAGTTTATTCAGATTTTAGCAAGCCTTTTGATCTCATGCTATTCTTGTGGAGAAGACAGAAAGAATGGATCAGACTATAATATAGATTTAAAATTAGTTGAATGGCTGGGCTCAAAAATAACAATTAATATGTAGGAGGTCTCTTGGGACCTCAGGCATCTCTATTTGGACTTTGCTATTTATCATTTTTTTATGCCTGATTCAGATGAAACCTTGAATGGCATATTTATCAAATTTGCAGATGACACAAAGCTGGGAAACAGAGCTAACAGACTGGATGATACAGGATCCAAAAAAATATTAACAAACTAGAATACTGGTCTGAAGCTAATATGGTAAAAATTAAATAGGAATAAATGTAAAGTCATATATTGAGTTAAAAAATTACCTCAAATGTATAAGAAGTAGGAGTGAAGGATTATTGGGCAATGGCTTTATGAGAAGTATCTGAAGGTTTTTAGTGAATTGGAAAATTTACCAGGAATTGGCAGTGTGAGATGGCAGTCAATGTAGTCTTGGGTTGCAGGTTGGTCCTCATGTGGAGGATTGTGTTCAGTCTGGGCACAATGGTTTAAGAAGAACATTTATAAGCAAGACACTTTGCAGAGGAAGTCAACTAGAATGGTGAAGGGTCTTTAGTCCATGTCATATGAGGATTGCTTGAAGAACTAGGAATGTTGATTTTGGAGAAGAGAAGACTCAGAGGGATGAAGGGCTGTCAGAGAGAGAAGAGATTAGCCTTATTCTGTTAGGCCACAGAAGGTAAAATTAAGTACATTGAGCAGAATTTGTAAGGCAACAAATGTAGGTGTAATATCAGGGAGAAAAACAAAACAAAACAACTTTCTAGCAATTATGGAAACCCAAAATTAAAATGGGTTGACTAGGAGTGAGTTTCCCCTTCCTTCCAGATCTTCAGATTGAGGCTGGGTGACCACTTAACAGGTAACAATAACTGGCAGTTGTATAGTTCTTTAAGGTTTGCATAGCATTTTATAATTACTATTCTATGTCATTCTTGCAGCAACCCTGGGATGTAGGTGTTATTATTATCTTTATTTTACAGATGCGGAAACTGAGACAGACAGAAATCAAGTGGCTTGTCCAGGGTCTCAAAACTACTAAGTATCTGAGGTTCAGTTTGAGCTCAGGTCTTCTAGACTCAAAGCTTAGTACTACCTGTACCACCTAGCTGTGGGCTAAGGAATTATAAAATAATTTACAATGAATATTCCTTTGGGGCATATATTGGGCTAGATAGTTGCTGAGAGTCTTTCCAATTCTCAGGTTCTGTGACTTTGTGATACTCATAAGAGACAAAAACCAATTCATGCTTCTTTGTTGAATTTCCCAGTTTTAGTAGGCAGCTAATTAACTTTTTGTCATAGGTAAGCCTTAGAGCTCACACTAGGGGATTTCTAAGACCCAGGGGAAAATGAAACTTCAGTAACTTCTTACAAATTCCTTTTTTAAAAAAATAGATTACTATCTTCTTCCTTCTAGTCTCTAGCCATCAAATCCAGTTTAAACACTATACTAGAGTAATATTGCTTTCAGTCTGCCACTCTTCTAGTCTTTTTTTTTCTTTTTAAAAATTTAATATATTTTATTTTTCCCCAATTGCATGTTAAAACAATTTTTAGCATTTTTTAAAAAAAGTTTTGAATTCTAAATTCTATCCCTCCATCACCCCCTCTTTTCCCCCTTCCCTGAAGTGGTAAGTAATCAGATATAGGTAATACAGGTGTAGTCTTGTAAAACATTAAAATATATTTTCATTTATTTATTTATTTAATTTGTAAATTTTATTTCAGTTTGCATCATTCATTTCCACAAGATTTTGAGTTACAAATTTACTCCCCATCTTTCCCCCGCCCACCGCCCCAAAACAGCCATCCCAGTGTCTCCCCTCCCCCAGTCTATTCTCTCCTATGTCACT
>CM053582.1:197088160-197105059 GCA_028627135.1 Pseudochirops cupreus | reverse complement strand
CCGCCGCCAAAGGTACAGTGATGCACTTTGGTTAGAACTGGAATTTACGTGACCATTCTGGAAAACAATTTGGACCTCTATCCAAAAGATCATTAAACAATTTATACCTCTTGACCAAAAATATCCTTAGAAAGCTAAGACTTCCGAAAGATCCAAGAAAAAAGAGAAGAGGTTCACTGAATAATAACATTTATAGCAGTAAGTTTTTGTTTCTATCTGCTGCTCTGCCTGGTTTCAACTCTAGGAACAAGATGTCCCTCCTAGGATAAGTGCATCATTTCCAAACCCACCACTGTGCTGCAAACTCAAGCCTAGACTGACAATATCTTCCTCAAGCTACTCTCCTCTGTTTAGAGGACAGAGGGCAGGACATCAAACTTCTCCTAATGCCCTCATTTATAGAGGGCAGATGTTAAACTCTCAGCTCATTCCACTTTGCATCTGCTACTCTGCCTGACTTCAACTTCATGGAGGAAGATCCCTTTGGTGTCCCCTTCACCAAGGCTTTTGAGACACATTTTGTGTCTTGTCTCCCCCTTCAGATTATGAGCTCATTAAGAGCAGGGGTTGTCTTTATTAGTTGTACCTCTAGCACTTAGCACAGTGTATTTGGTTTATAGTAGGCACTTTATAAATGTTTGCTGGATTAGATTAGCAAGGAACTAAAAACTGAGTGAGTCCCTATTAATCGATAAAGGGCTGAATAAATTAAGGTATATGGATGTAGTGGAATATTATTGTGCTATAATTTAGTCACCCAAGGAACTAAATCAGAGAAACCTGAGGACTTTTATGAATTGATGCAATGTGAAGAGAGGGAAATTAGGTGAATTATGTATATAGTAATTGTAATTTTGTAAAGGAAAATTATTGTGAGAGATTTATGAGTAACACAGTGACCAATCACAACTGCAGAATAGATGGAACACATTTCCCACATCTAACCAGACAGATGATGGACTAGAAATGCAATCTACATTTTCAGATGTGAATAAAGTGTGGATTATTATAAGGTTTTTTGGAGGGGAGAGGGAAATTAAGGTGATAGGGATACATCCCCAAAAAAATCATAAAGAAAAAAAAAAGATCATCATGTTACAAAATATAACAAAGAGAACAGAAGAATGTTCAGAAGTGGAAAGAGATAAGCAAGGTAGTGTTGGAACTCCCATGTTAAATCTGAAATGTGGATCAACAGTAATGCCAAAAGCTCTTGCTGTTGAGTTTCATGGTTTCATGTTTTCCTATTTTTACTGAGGG
This sequence comes from Pseudochirops cupreus, assembly GCA_028627135.1. NCBI lineage: Eukaryota > Metazoa > Chordata > Mammalia > Diprotodontia > Pseudocheiridae > Pseudochirops > Pseudochirops cupreus. The sequence continues at coordinate 197,103,799 of CM053582.1, read as the reverse complement.
TTTGTAGAAAGAAATGTTCATATTTGCTGATGTTTTTATAAAAAGTGATTTTTAACACCTCAATAGCACAGGGTCTATACCTTTATGTAGTTTTTAATGTATTATAGTAGTTAAACTATAAAGGTCTATGACAAAAAAGAATGAGTGAGAAGAATGTGTATCTAACCACTGAAATCCTACTTTAAGGTCCACTGTTTTGACAGGTGCTAATAGAATGAAAAGTCTAGTCTTAGCAGACTAGAAAGACATCAGCTAGGAACCTGGTGATGGCATGCAGATCTTGTATTAAGAGACTAGCCTGTCTAAGGTCAAAGAGGCTTATCACAACATAGGCCAGATAGAGTTGATTTTCTGAGATATTAAAGGCTGTCTACTAAGTTATAAAGAGTTTGTGATCTAAAATAGTCAAAGGGGAATCTACATGAAAGGAATTGCATGCCTTAAGGTATTTAGATAAAAAGTGAAAAGGTAAAGAGACTGATAATCATTGGTCCCTGCAAAAAAAGAAAAAAATGTATCACACCTTTGGCACCATTTAGATGTAAGTCATTGACCCAGGTGCTAGGGATACAAAGACAAGTGAGACAGAGGGTCTGCTCCTGGGGAACTTAGAATGTATTGAATGGAAAGACATGTGCACAGATAACTAGAATAGAAGGTGTTGCTGTTGTTTTTGTTTAGTCGAGTTTGACTCTTTGTAACTCCATTTGGTGTTTTCTCAGTAAGGATACTGGTGTGGTTTTCAATTTCCAGCTCATGAGGAAACTGAGGCAAAGGGAGTTAAGTGACTTGCCCAAGGTCACCCAGCTAGTAAGTAACTGAGGCCAAATTTGAAATCAGGAAGACTCATCTTCCTGACTACAGGCCTGGCGCTCTACCCACTTTACCACCTACTTGCCAGGATACAAAGTTTAATGAAGTAATTGCTACAGGTGAGTCCAGACAAAGGGTAATAAGGAGGGAAAGGTGACTTTCCTGGAGGTGGGATGGGGCTGGGGCAGGGTGGTGGCAGAGAATAAAGAAAGGTGTCAGGAAGCAGGTTGTATTTGAGTTGGATCTTTTTTTTTTTTTAGTCAAATCTGTTAAATACACATTTTTATTAATGTACAAATATTCTGCTTGGAGAGAGAGCAAGAATTCCACTTGCTAATCAGAAAATCCTGTCTAAGCAATTTCCAACTCATACTTTATAATAATCATGGTGAAAGATGATGCAATTAGATAGTAAGAATGAGACAATAATTTTCAATAAACAGAATTTGAATTATTTCTCAAGGGGAACAATGCCAGTGTGGGAGCACATTCAGGTGCAGGTCAGCCTAACGCGGGTGGGGAACCTGTGACCTCGAGGCTGTATGTGGCCCTCTAGGTCCTCAAGCGTAACCCTTTGACTGAATCCAAACTTCACAGAACAAATAACCTCTGGAGAAAGAAGGCTAGAAAACAAAGCACTCAGTCCTCCTCAGTTGGATCAAAAAGAGAGGACACTCCCATTCACAACAACAGATGTCTCTCCAGTTCAGAGTTTGGTCAACAATCAACAAAATGCTTTTTCCGTTTTATTAGTCATCAATAAATTCTGTCTATTGTTCCAGTCATGGGGTTCTAGGTTCTGTCTTCTCCTGAAATTAAGATTCCTCCCCAAACTGAAAGTCATGATCTTAAGGGGATTGCTGAGATCAGAGATTCCCAGACTTATTGGCCTACGAGCCCCTCTAAAAAAGATTAATCAGCCCGCATACCCCTCTGGAAATCTACTTTCTTTAATCCTATAACAGTTGTTTGTTTTTTTTATTTGCATCATTAATTTTTTTTAATGACATCTTAAATTTAATAATTTATTATAAATTTGTGGGGTTTTTTCTGACATTGAAATTTTGATGATGCAACATTTTGTCACATAATTGCGCAGTATGGTATTGTAAATAAGTCATTACATTGTACGTTGAGTTGGATCTTGAAGAAAAAAGGCTCAACAGTTAGAAAAAAAATTAGAACCAAACCATCAAATTTAGTGAGAATGCAATTTGGTTTCTCATGAGTTTTAAGTAGACTTTAAACCAGTGGTCCTCAATTACATACCTATTCATTCATTCATTCTTTCATTTATTCATTCATTCATTAGATAAACATTTATTGAGAACCTACTACGTGCTCAGAAATATGAAGAAGAGAAAGAACAAGAAAACATGTTCTCTATCTTTACAAAGCTTACAATTTACCAGGGGCAACAGGATTATGTTGTTTTTTTTTTTAAAGGACCAATAATCAAATATATCTGTGATCTGAATGATTTAAGAGTTCCCTTCATTGATTTAGATCACACACTATGCATGCTTGCCCATTCTAACTCATGTCCACATCCTCCAAAAATTCACCACCATCTAGCTTGCTAGAGGCCCGTCCTGCTTTCTCTCAACATGTTGAGGGTACCAGTGGAAAACTCTGCCCATCTACCTGATCTCCAAACTGGTTTCTCTGCATTCAGTCTCTCCCCTCTCCAACCCATCCTCCATACAGGTATCATATTAAGAATCTGAAAGTTCATGTCTAATCCTTGCTCCTCTGCTCAGAAATTTTAGTGACTGCCCAGTGTGTTTAAGTTAGAATAAAAAAATCTATTCACAATCTGATTTCAACCTAGCTTTCCAGGCTGATTACACATCATTCCCCTTCACAAATTCCATGCTCTAGGCAAACTAACCTGAATGTTGTTCTTGGTATGACATTCCATCTTAGGCCTCTGTGCTTCTTCACTTTCTTCCAAGCCCAAAATGCTTCCTCTCTACTCATTTCTGCCTCTTGGAAAACTTAGCTCCTTCGCGACTCAACTCAAGCTATACCTCCTACAATAGGCTTTTCCTGATAACCCCTTCTTATTGCCAATTCACTTTTTTCCTCTCTTTCTCTCTGTCTCTGTCTCTCTGTCTCTCTCTGTCTCTGCCTCTCTCTCTCTCTCTCTCTCTCTCTCTCTCTCTCTCTCTCTCCCTTCCCTCTCTCCATCCTATTTTATATTCCACTAATATGAAGTAAGTCTCTTAAGTGGACTGTTTTTGTTTTATGTATCTCTCCCCCCTGCTCCTCTCTAGTACCTAGCACTTAGTAAATGTTCATCGATTAATTGACTATTTGTAATGTTTTAGAGAATAAGGGTCAAGGAGGATGTGGGATGAGAAATGGATGTTGTATTTACTAGATAGGAGGTCAATGCCAACTTTCAATAGAGCAGTTTCTATAGAACAGAAATCAGATTGTAAGGGGATAAAAAGTGAGTAGATGGTTGATTACCTTCTCTTTATTATGTGATGAATCTTGATTCATCCTATTCTGTGGACTTCTCATCTGAACTAACTCCAGTTGTTCATTTTCTCAAGTTACGAAGCATCTCTCCAATGAGTCAGATGAAGCAACAAGGACAACAAATGAGAGAAGGCTTAGTTTTTGTGTCCTAGAGATTCAATCAAATTGAATAAAGCAAGCAAATATTTTTTATTTGCCTACTAGATATCAGGCACTGTGCCAAGTACTGGGGATATTTGAAAAAATGAAAGTCTCTGACCTCAATGAGCTTATATTCCATCAGAGAAGACAGTATGTGTGTGTTTATCAATCCACCGAATCTTTGACTTGGAAAGGACCTCAAGGCAAATCCGTATTTCATCAAGAATTCTTTTTATGTCAATTTATCATCTAGCCTTTTTTGAAGATCTTCTGTGATGGGGAACCCAGTTCATATAGAGACAAGTTATTCTATTTTCAAACATCTGTAATTGTTGCAAAGGTTTTTCTTTTGTTTTGTTTTAGATTAAGAATAATTTCCCTTTCAATAAGTACTAATCAAGGCAGCTAGGCTGCACAGTGGATAGAGCACTAGACTTGGAGGCAGAAAGACCTAAGTTCAAATCCAGTCTCTGGGATAATTTGCAATGTTCTTATCCTACTCTTTGACTTTCTCTGATAAAAGGTCAGTCTTACCAACTTATATTCTTTCTAGAGTATGACACTTATTTACTCCAGATGTGAACTAGCCAAGTCAGAATATAGCAGGATAGTCACTTTCTTTGATATGGGCATATATCCTCATTTAGTACCTCTTTAAGTTACCTGTCTTTTTAGATAGCCATAGTCCATTATGAGCTTCAGTCTATTAAAACCTCAGATCTCATTCATATGAACTTTGTCCAACCATGCATTCCATCCTGTGCAGTTAATTTTCGAAAGCCAAGAGTGGGTTCAAATCAAAGTGAATTCAACAAAAGTATCTATACCTTAATTAAATTTTATATCTTTTAGATCCACCACAACCTTCTAGCCTATGGAGTTCTATCAGTTCCTGGTTGCACAAGCCTTACCAACTGATCCAGGTTCCTGCTTTGTCATGATGGAGAAGACTTTGAAGGATGTTTAACCACTAAGTTGTAGTCTAGAGGTCCTCCAAAGAGGAGAAATTTATTTAATTTGAGAGAAAATTTCAGACAGTCCTGAAATTCATTTAGATTACAGAAAAGAAAATAAATTGGAAATCTAGTAGAAAATTGATGAAAATGAGTAAGTGAAAGAAATAGGTAAATAAAGGACAAAGGTTTTGAAAGAATTATTATAACATAACAGATTTAGACCTAGATATAAGATAGGTGTTATGAGACATAAAAACAAAATCCAGGTTTGGGGAAGTTTGGGGTGAAGTTGGAGGGAAAGAATTTTTTAAAATAAAAGAAAAATGCAAAGAGAAAAAGAAAAGGCTCTGGGAAGTACTTTTGCCTTACTTTTCAGGGCCCACATTGGACTTGGGGTTCAGCAATATTCTGACCACATGGCTAATTGTCCTTAATTATCATTAGTTGTCTGTTGCTTGCTGGGGGGTTGCAAGCAGTTTTCTTTGGTTGACTGGTCTACCTCTGTAGGTTTCTGCCATCCAACAGTCTTGATTGTTTGGCCACTGAATGCTGAACTAATCACTTCATGCTGGAGTATTCTGGCTTGGGACCAACTTTTCTCTATCCCCTCTTTGCCTCACTAACTTAAAATGTTTAGCTTAGGTTACTGACAGCAATAAAATAAATAAATAATGAATGTATATATGATGTTTGGGGGGAGGGGCTTGGGTAGGGGAACTAAACCTACCCTATGTCAGAAAGAGAGAACTGCCAAGAAGTTAATGTGAATATAGGGTGTGTTGGGCTTCCAAGCATACAGTCTGAATGTGTGTAATAGGCCAGTGAAATAGTGAGTTTCAATTACTTATATGTTCCCTGAAGCTGAAACAATTGCCATTTTCCCACATAATATTGCATGACCTACATTTTTTACTTGAAAGCCTTCAGCTAATAATTAGTTTGAATGTTGAGTTATAAATAAACACATTCATATTCTAGAAGTGAAAGTAAGGGGAGGAAATGAGATACCAAAGACTCCTCCTTCCCTTCCCATCCTCCTTTCCTTTTGTTTGATGTATGCCTAAGGTAACATTTGGGGATTGGTCTAAAGAGGGGCCTGTTCAGAAGTAATGAGGCCACTGAGTATTTTCCTGGAAAAAAACGGGAGGAGAATAGACACTGGGGGAGATTTGAGCCATCTGGATAAAAAGGGTCAAACTATCCATTGGCAGCGATTAACCAGCTCCATGTGGTGGGACCACGCGGTCACGCCAGAGGAGCTGCCAAAGGACAAGAGATTAGTCAACAAAAGTATCTACCAGAAGGTGCCCAGGTCGGTCCATTCTCTGGCCACTTGGCATGTGTGATGTTTCCTATCTCTCCTGGTGTTCCCATCTGCCTGTGTACATAGTCCACCTATGTACCAGCTTCAGAGACCTTTCAAGGAGATGTTAGTTTGGATAAGAAGTCCAAAATCTTGTGAATCCTAATTCACGAGAATAAGGCTATGAATTGGGTGACTTTACTGAAAATCACAACTTAGAGCTCCAGTCCTTATCATAATTCTGTGATGTGAAGGAAAGCAAGGAAAGGGAAGGGAAGGGGAAGAAGTTATTGTCTCCATGGTGACTATAAAATGTTATTCAATTGAGTGTTTAAGAAAAGAGTAGTTGATTGTCTGGAATATTTGAGTACAGTCTTATCAGAAGAAAGGATGGTCCAAATACATTTTTGGGGGGTGTCTCATCAGTTTGAAGAAACCATCGAGTCTATAGGGTGAGTATATTTACATTGACTTTTGCCAAAGATCTCGAATCAGCAGCAGAGAAAAGTACTAGTGCCCTGGTCTTTCTGACTGCCAGGCCATAGCCTTCAATTTATTCAATCCCACCAATATATATTAGGAGCCTACTATGTGTCAAACACCATGCCAATCATTGGTGCTTCAAAAGGAAAAACAAAATGATTCTTTGCCCTTATGGAATTTATATTCTATTGGGGGGAAACAAAACATACACATGTGAACAAATAAGCATATGTTCAAAGTGATTTCCAGAAGGAAAGTATACACAACTAGAAGACATTAATGAAGGACCATGTCCTGTTAGAGGTGATGCTTGAGCTGGACTTTGAATGAAGCTAGGGAATCTAAGGAGGTAAAGCATTCCAGGTATATCATACAAAAACACACACAGTGTCAGAAAACAAATATTTCGTGTATCACAAAAAAGAAGCAAGCCAGTTGTTTTTTTTTTTTTACTGTAAACTGTGTGATTGAGAGTAATAAGCTTGTACAGGTGAGCTAGAGCAATATTGTGCAGGGCTTTTAATGCCAAACAGAGAGGGTTGTGCATTATCCTAAAGCAATAGGTAGGCATTAGAGCTGGCAGCAAGTTGGCACAATGTATAACACTGAACCTGGAGTTAGAAATGTCTGAGTTGAAATCTGACCTCAGATACTTCCTAGATGCATGACTCTGGGCAAGTCATTTAATTTTTTTCTGCCTTAATTTTCTCAGCTGTAAAATGGGGACAATAATAGCACCAACCTTCCAGAGTTCTTTTGTGGATTGAGGCAATATTTATAAAATGCTTTGTAAGCTTTTAAAAAAGCTACGTAAATGCTAGCTATTCATTATTATTCTTGAACATAGAGAATTTTTATTAGACTAGCACATCCTGTTGCTTTCAGGTTAGTGCTGATCTGAAATATTGAAAAGCTGACTTTCCTTCTGGCCTTGTAATTCTCTGATGCCTAGCTACCCTTCCAAAGGACAGGAAGACAAGATAATGAAAGCTGAAATTGCTCAGTTAGACTTAGAGCTTGGTTTGGACCAAAGGTCTTAGGGCCACCACTATTGTTCTCTCTTTTCCTAAATAACTTCACTTATCATCTGAACATTTTGGTTTTCTGGTCCTCAAGAAACAAAGAAATAATGCCCCAGGCATTTTTACTGTATCAACCATCCCAAAAAGAGTTGTCTATATTTGCGTAGTACCATACCACACACAGAGTTCTTTCTCATTCCTTTTCTCACTTAATCTCCACATAGCCCTGTGTAGTAGTGAGTGCAAATATTATTGTCACCATTTAACAGATTAGGAAGTTCAAGCTGCAAAGGCTAAATGGTCACAAAAGTAGCAAAGTTGTGGAGTCAAGTACATCTCCAAGATTAAATCTCCAGCATAGACCTCAATTGTGACAGAATGTGCTATGGGCAGGAAAAATCTCCCTGCTCTCTTTCTTGTGCCCTGCTGCATTAAGATGAGTGTCCTTTTCATGCTTCTCTTAACCGGCTTCACTGCAGAAAGTCTTTTCGATTCATTTTTGGTAGGTGCTTCCTGACAGGAAGTAATTAAAAAGATGTGGAGGTTGGGTCAGAGTTTTTCAAGTATTTTAATGAAGTATACTTGGACTAACGAAAAAACATTTCAATAACTAATCACAGAATGCATTTGGATTTGAATTCTCCCTTCATATTACGTAAGAAGTGAATGTCTACTTCAAAATCTAATCCCAGTTTGAAATGTACTAAGCTAGCTTCCTCAGTCGTATGTGTATGGCAAAAAGCTCCTATCTATATATCTATATCTGTAAATATGTAGATAGTATATGTGTATGTTATAAATGTACGTGTGTGTGTATATACATATATATCCTTCGTTTGCCTTTGATCTCTTGACTTCTTTCTCTCTTTTTCATCTCTTTTTGTTAGAAAGATTAAAAAAAACCTCAAATCTGAAATGCTTTTGAACAGGGTAGGTGAACAAAGGAAAAGATTCTTCATGAGCTATTTTAAATTACTGTCAGCTTAAATACAGCCTAGCGATTTGAACACAAGGTTAGACATCAGGAATTTATGAGCTCGGATCCCGATTTTGTATGCTGCATTCTTCTGTATTCTGGAGCTAGCCTCTTGGCCCTTTAGTGCTGCTGTTTCTCTGGAAGCACAACAGAAATAACAGTATTGAGTTGTTTTAGGAAGACAAATGGGATTTGGGCGGGGTAAACCTTTGAAGGTAGTTGTAAAAGAATTAGAAGGCATGCTGTGAGTCTTTAGATTTATTTCTCATTAATTCCCTGTATTCTTTGCACTGGAGGGAGCCTTAGAGGTCATCTCATATACCCATTTCTTAAAATATGAAACCCCTCTACAACATCCCTGATGAGTGGTCATCCACTCTTTAAATACTGCTGAGGAGGAAAAAAGGAAGGGAAAAAAAAAACTCAGTACCTACCAAGTCAAACCATTCTTTGGTGGGAGGGGACAGTGAAGGGATGCAACTCTAATTGTTAAGAAGGCTCCTCCATTTTATCACACTAAAATCTACCTCCATGAATCATCCAGCCCTTGGCCGTAATTCTGTCCTGTGGGTCCAAACAGATTAAGTCAAATCCCTTTTCAAGATGACATCCCTTCAGATATTTGAAGACAGCAATCAAGTCCTTTCCAAGTCCTCTCTAGGGAAAATATCTCCAGTTCCTTTAATCAGTTTTCATATGACTTGTCTTCAATCCCCTTTGACATGTTAGCTGCCTTTTTCTGGAGATTCTCCAATTTGTTAATGGCCTTCCTAAAATCTGACATCTAGAATGAAACAGTAAATATACTACATGTAACGTGATCAAGAAATCCTTATCCACATTCTCCAGCATACTTAAGAAAGTTCATATCTTCCCACCTAGGATCAGGAAATTCAACTGGATTCTATCTGCCTCCAACATAGAATAGTAATAAAGATTTTTTTCATTCGAGGGTTTTGTTGCTGAGGATGATAATGTGGAAAAGAAAACAGCCTGCTTCTTACACAGACAAAGAGAGAGGGAAAAAATTATCAATAAAGAGATGGTTCAGAAACATGTAAGGAGCTGACATAGTCTATAGCCAAGGGTCATTTCTTCACTTGTTGCTTTTCTGACCATAATTGTATTTTTTCAGGTCAATGAGGGAATAAGGATTTTACCATGTCCTTTTCTTAATTTTCCTTTCAAACACATAAAGCAGGGTATTTTAGTGGTATTTGTCTTTTCTAGTATGCATGTATGGCAGCATGGTGGTAATGGGCAGAGAGTACTTAAGGACCAAGAAAATCTGGGTTCAAATCCTGCCTCTGACATATATTGGCTGTGTGATGCTGGGCAACTGTCTTACCTCATCAGTGTTCAAGGCAACTCACGGTGATTTTAACTGCGAACAAAGTACTGATTTCCTTTGGTAGAGGGAGTCTTCTCATCTGTGAGTTAACTATACCAGTGAAATCACAGGTCCTGTCTCTATCCGCTTCCCAATGTATGGACTAAGCCTTTGCTAGATTGGCCCACAAAAGAGTCCTCAAATAAAATGATCATGCCCTGTTTACCCTGTCCACTGAAGGGCAGCGAATACTGAAGGTCTTTTAGACAAATTACTTAGTTGAAACAGAGATTCCATAGGAAGGACCTACTATTCTCTTAAGAAGAAATAATAAATAAGAAGGAAAGACAGTATCAGAAACCTTAAAACTTGGTAAATAATGGGACTTCTTAGAGCATACCCTTGAGCTTCACCGATTTAAAAGAAAATGATATTTTAGTCTGGCTACAAAGCATTGCTGGGGGGTTGTTGATAGAAAGTCAACTAGACTCCCATTGGGAGAACATGTACTGCTAAGTACTACGTGAGCAAAACAGAGTCTGAGCACACGATGCAGTCCTTCCATTACAGAAAGAGCCTTGCCTCTCTAATCATGAGATCCCCAGGGTCTGAGAGAGCGAGGCTCCGACTTGAGTGTCTATGCTGCCCCAATAAAACATTTACGGAGGCGGGGAGACCTGTTCCCTTCCATGTAGCTGACACACATTAATCGATCAAAGTTTCTGGGTCTTTGGAAGAGGGGCTCCTAATCGAATGTGGCCTGTTAGGTTTTGTTCACCTGGCTTTGAATGAAAACAGATGACAACTCTATTTTCTTATTTTAAAGATTCTGGTAACAATCTGCATTATAGCTGGGGATCTGCTGGAGCCAATCTTGCAACATCCATAAAAACTCTTTGGAACGCAGCTGAATTCTTGCTAGGCTTGTTGGATCATTTCATTATTATTGTTATTATTGTTGCTTTAATCGTAATTGTCTAGATTTCAGGTTGGCGTAACTCCTGTTGAAAATGTTAGTATTCTTGCACAGCCATGAAATTTTACTAATTTCTTTTAATTTTATGGCTAAATGTGACAGAGAGAAAGACAGGGACAGAAAGAGAGAGATTGAGAGAAAGAGACAAGAGAAACAGAGACATACACAGATAGACACAAACACAGAGAGAAGGAAACAGAAAGACAGAGAGAGAAAGAAACAGGGAGAGAGAAAGACCAAAAGTCAAACAGAATGAGAAAAAAACAGAGACAGGAGAGAGAAAGATTGAGAGAGAGACAGATAGATAGACAGAGACTAACAGAAAGCGAAGAAATAGAGAAGACAGTGGGGAGGGGAGAGGAGGGGAAGAGGGGAGGAGAGGGGGAAGGGGAGGGGAGGGGGAAAAGAAGAGAAGATAGAGAGTCTGTTCCTCTGTTTGTGTCTGTGCATATGTTTTTCTTTTCATCAAAGCACTGACCTTGGAGAACCAGGACCTAAATCTGCCACTTACTACTAATATGACCTTGTGAAATTCACTTAACCTTTCTGTACCTCATTTTCCTCAAGTGAAAAATAAGAGGACTGTACTTAGTGTCCTACGTATGCCTTCCAGCTCTAAACCCATGACTCATCCATGTCCATCCAATAGATGACCATGGCCTCTAATCATGACAAGACGTTCTCTAAGATTCTTTGTAGCTCTGGGTCTCCAGTCTATGAGTTTGAGAGCCTTCATTGGTCAAAGTAACTGGAGAATGACCAGTGCTCCCTTTCAGTGAGGTTATGTCTGTTATAGTCTGTCTCACAGGCTCAGTTACACTTTCACATATTTGGCTTGAAAGAATTTCAACTGGTATCTTGCATTTTACTTAACTTTAGAGTTCTGGCCACAAGTATAACAAATGTCTCCGTGATTTACATTTAAATTGTGTTTTTCATCCCCAGATCACAAAAGGAAATGCTATCTTAACTTGACACCATAGCCTGAAAACTTTTTTTTTTAATATATAGGACTGGCCGCTGTGTACCCAACAGAGCTTTTTCCCTTCTGTGTCTCAGGCAGATTTGTTTACATTGCTCATCAAGGCAAGTATTTACTTCTGTTAGCAAGTCAGAGCCAGAACAACCTAGGAGTTTGAGCAAACTTCTTGCCTGCCTTGTCATCCATCAACACAATTTTCAGATGAGTTCTGATTGCAGAGGATCCATCTCTGCCTGTGATGTAACAGACAGAAAGAGCCCAGCATGAATCCCTCAGCTCCCAGGCAGAGTTTGCAACACTCGGCACTTAGGAAAATCATCTATTGGCTTGTCAAATGGAGCCAATTTGATCTAGAAATGATTGAGGGATAGTAAATATAGAAACCCTGCAATGCCACTTTTGCAGAGCAAAACCACATTTTTAAATTACCCCGTGTATCTTTTTGGGTTCAACTAGAGTTGTTCTAGTCCTGGGAAACCACAAGAGACCCATTGTCCTGCAGAACTCAAAGTACAAAGATGGTATATGGTCTTTTCTAATCCAGAGCAAATGCTGGGCACACAATTTCCATCCCATTCACCACTATTTCATCCCGAGTCCCCAATTCCTTTGCCACTAAAGGCCTTTCCTATAGGTCTTGAATTTATTTTTCTACTTTGATTTAATACTCCTTCTTTTCCCAGAGATTAAAAAAAAATTCTCACTGGATTTCTTGACTCATTGACACCTTTTCTCCCTCTCCCATGAACCTAATGAAATATTTATTTGTATTTAAAGGAAAACTTTTGTTTAAAAAAACAAGATATTTAAATAGAGACAAAAGCATTTATGATAAAGAACGAGTGAAACCAACCCCATGAGCTTTTGGGGGCATCTTTCATTGGTCTAGGCTAGTGTCTCTGCATCTGTGCCTTTAGGCAGCTGTCCAATTATGATCTGCCACTAGAGGGAGGTAGGGGGTGCTTAGTCAGTCCCTGGGGTTTGATTAGGATAATTTGACCACTTTCTGAGATATGTAGAATACCTCTGATTCCAATAGCTCAAAACATTTGGCCACAAGGAACTCTCTCATCCTGATTAAAAAAAAAAAAAGTACTTTCATCCAACTCCTTCACGTGACCACCCCTGCCCTGAACTATGCTAATGTGATTTTTTTTTTCCTGCGATAGTCACATCCCTGGGAAGAATAAGGATAGAAGGTGGATACCATTATACTCTAATTAGAATCATAGAAATTTAGAGACAGAAGGAATCTTAAAGATCATCTAATTCAGCCACCTCATTTTACGGATGAGTGAAATGAGGCTTAGAGAGACGAAATGATTTGCTCTCTGTGGCAGACTAGAAAGAGGCCTAGATTTTGAATGAGAAAACCTAGGTTGGAATCCTGACTCATCCTGTACTCCTTGTGCATGACCTTGGATAAATGCTTTAATGTGGCTGTCCCTTCCTCTTTTTCTGAAAATGGAGAAAATACTTGTTCTGCCAATCTCAGAGGGTTCTAAGGATCAGATCATGGATACAAAGAGCTTTGTAAACCAAAAATTGATATCACCATCTTTGTGATTATTGTCCAATACAACAAAGCTACCATCAAGCTCAGCATTACCCCTTTGTTGTTATTGTCTAAACTCGTATAATCAGTTAGTGAAACTATCAAACGTGGGACCCTGGTCTCCTATGTCCCATTCTAGTAAATAAAGTTTAACGTTCAATACGGCTTTTTTTTCTTTGACCTCAGGCTCATTTCTGTTAGGTGTGCAATGGGAATTGTGTCTTAGTGTTTGCTTGGCAAAAATTCTAAGCTCTTTAAACTTCTTGATTGTTTCTGTCATGAATTGTTATGAATCTGGGGAACCTGTTTCCATGAGAGGCTGTTGGTCCTACTTTTGTGAAAAGCCATGGATCATGAATTTAAAGATGTAAGACATCTTCCTATTTGAGTCTAATAAGTTTTAGCCTTAGCATGAGACTTTATTATGGACGGGGTTATCTCTGGTCATTGGTAAATTTCTAGACCACTGCAATGTTAAGCCAGGGACCCTTTGACCCTGCAGTTCTCACATTCACATAGCTAACAAAGTGATTTTGCTTATTCACTCAGGTGCAGTGGAAAAAGCAGTGGATTAGGAGAAAAGGTACTGGGTTTGAATCCTGACCTCAGTCACCTTAGACAAGTCTATTTACATGTAGGCCTTGGATTGATCATCTTTAAATGCCAATCTAGGCATAGATGAATATGAGAGGGGCAGGTAGGTGGCAGAGTGAATAGAGCACCAACCCTGGAGTCAGGAGGACCTAAATTCAAATCCAGCCTCAGACGCATAACACTTCCTAGTTGTGTGACCTTGGGCAAATCATTTAACCCCAATTGCCCTGCATCCCCCCTCCAAAAATTAATTTTTTTTTAAAAGATAGAATATGAGTAAATATGGCTTAGTGATCCAGAGTGAATCTCATCCATTCCTAATTCTTCAGCACATCATCATGCATTCAAAAAATAAATCAATAGGTATTTATTAAGTGCTAATATCTACTAAACATAGTTCTAGACACTGGAGATAAAAAGACAAAAATATGGCTCACATTTTAAGGGGGGAGAATTCAAAGGTCTAGAAATACTCACAAAGCACTGTGAAAACTTCTTTTTGGAGGAAGCCCAGAAATTCATCTTACTTTTGATAAGAAGAGTAGCCCTAGAAAAAGCAGCACCTCATCCCTATTTGTTACACCCATTTCTCTGAGAATTCAGTGCTTTTCCCTTTCCTTGTTATCACATGGAGGCGTCCCTGGGTTCTGGAAGGTAAGGCCAACAAAACACAAGGTCCGTCAGCTCTTGATAGCCTTTGAATAAAGACCTGGAAGAGCTGCAACTATACATTGTGATTCCTGTGGCAAACAGTGCCAGTAGTATCATTAAATCAACTTCATCATTCAGGATCAAAACAATTACATGGAAAACGAAGGTTAAAAATTCAGTTGTGGCCAAAGCAGATGTTATTAGCTATTTTTGTTGCTGAGTTGTTTTCAATCGTGTCAGAGTCTCCATGACCCCATTTGGGGCTTTCTTGGCAAAGATACTGGGTGATTTGCCATTTCCTTCCCCAGCTCATTTTATAAATGAGGAACTGAGGTAAACAGGGTTAAGTGACTTGCCCAGGGTCACACACTAAGTGTCTGAAACCAGATTTGAACTCAGGTCCTCCTGACTCCAGGCCTGGTGCTCCATCCACCGAGCCACCTAGCTGCCCAATATTAACTACAATATTAGTGTTAATTATGTTATGTGTAATTATATAATCACATAGTTACAAAAAATATTATGTATTTACACAACTGATATAATTATATTAAATACAATATAATTTTATTAACAAAATATAATTTAGATAATAAATTATCTGTTATATAATACACATTTATATTTATTTATACTCTATTTATTATAGCAATATAACATAACAGATTGACATTATTAATTGTAGCGCTAGTATTAACTATAGTTGCTCCCAAATTTCCCAGGTAGTACCTGTCTTAACATTGTTTTTTTCCTGTGAAGCAAAGTCCCGCTTGCTAGGTCCTAGGGAGGGCTCAAGTAATAGGTCTGTCTTTCTGCAGACTTAGACTCCAAAGTTCAGAGCATCATCAATAAATGTTTATGTTCTAAGTGATTACATTTTTCAATCATAAAAATAAAAAATGTTTAAGTTTAGAAAAGTAGTTATCTGCAGTGGTGGAGTTAGTATCTACACTGATGAAACCAGGGTAACTTGAAGCTAAAATAGAAATTGTCAAACTGATTTGGCTGTAACATCATGTAAGGGAGACTGTCTGCTCTACAAGTATGTGATGACAATGTTGATGATGATGATACATCTATCTAGTACTTACTGTGTACCGGACAAGGTGCTAAGTGCTTGTAGCAAGCACTCTAGCACACCCAGGACAGCCTGCTAGCACAGGTTCTTTGATCATCTTCTGTTTTTTTTGAGGGGAGAAGGCAGGGTCATTGGGGTTAAGTGACTTGCCCAAGGACACAGCTAGTTTTGTGTTAAGTGTCTGATTTGAATTCAGGTCCTCCTGACTCCAGGGCCGGTGCTCAATTCACTATACCACCTAGCTGTCCCACTGATCTGCTTTTCTAAAGGAAAGACAGCTTTGAAGGGCTCA
>CM053582.1:197044532-197087660 GCA_028627135.1 Pseudochirops cupreus | reverse complement strand
TCGTAAGTCATGCAATTTCTAATAACTGACCTTATATCCTCTCCATTTTTGTAATTAAAAATTATATTGGCAAACTAGTTTTCCTTTTTAAAAATCAGAATAGCTAAAATTTCTCCATTTTATTGTATTTTAAACAGCTATTAAATTATTTATCAATTATATAGCTTTTTATATTTTCAATTTTATCTTTTAGTTGACTTTTCACAATTTTTACTTTGTTTTTGGTTGAAGTTTTTATTTTTCTTTTCTATTTTTGTTTAGTTGAATGCTCAATCCATTAATTTGTTTTTATTCTGTGTTGATGACGAATGTATTTAGAGGCACATGGTTTTACTTAAACATACTTTGGCTGCATCCCAAATGTTTTGGTTGTTTTCTCACTGTTATCATTTTCTTCAATGAAATTATAAATTGTTCCTATGATTTGATTTTTGATCAAACTATTCTTTAGAATTAAATTATCTAGTTTTCATTTAAAGTTGTACCTTTTTCTTCGGAGGCTCCTTACTAATTGTGATTTTTATTGCACTGTCATTAGTAAAAGATATGTTTAATATTTCTGCTGTTTTGAATTTGTGTGTGAGGTTCTTTTATGGGTTAGCATATGGTCAATTTTTCTCATTTAGTCTGATCTTCCATTATTTGCTTTCTGATTCATTTTGCCGTCTTCCTCCATTTCATGGGTGATTTCATTCCATTCCCACTCATTGTTATGATTATTTATTGTCTATTTTCTTGCATCATAGTCTCTTGATCCCTTATTTACACAAAGGAAGAGTAAAGAAAAAGAATCTCATTGACACTAGTAATCAGTAATTAAGATGATCTGTTCCTACTTCTCTGCCTCTCCTCTCTTCACCAAGACCAGATACCAATTTCGGGTTTTTTTGTTTTTTACTTTTTTCTCTCTTTTTATTACTTGATTTGTGATCAGTCCTTTGAAGATAAAGTTGATTTTGTTCATGAATTTTCCCTCCCCTACTCTGCTCTCCTCTTCTTCTTTGTCAGTTTTCTGTACCATCACCCACCAGTAAAATAAATTGATTGTGAATATGAAGTATTTGTGGAATAGAAGTGCTCCTCTCATGTTATCATTTAAAAATATTTGGCTTATTTTGGTCACAGGCTAATTACAAATCTATTTTTCTACAAGATTTTGGTCATTCAGTACTTAATGAACGCACAGTGTACCTAGTACTATCTTGGGCTTTATAGTAAAGATATCCCATACAATAAATTAAGGTTCTTGTCCTCATGTAATTTATAGATTGAAGATACAAATATATATATAATTAATATTAAGTACTATGAAATAGTATTCTATAAAATAAAAATATGTTATACATAACAAAGATCTAAAGAAGATAAAATATAAAATAAAAGCACATAAATATTCATTTAAAATTATTTAAGATTCTTTAAATGCAACATATAAATAAATGCAAATTAGTATATACATAAAATGATCAAAAGTGTTGAGCTTCTATGAGTTAGGGATCAATCAGTGGATTAGGGTTAATCTATTGTGACTGATCTTCTTAAAGGAAGTGAATTATGAGTTACTTCCTTCCTTGCTTATTAAAGTCTATTTGTGGAAATCCAAGGCAATAGAAGAAACTAGGAAAGACCTTCCAAAAAATGTGATCTGTCACTCAGTTAGGAAGTATGTGCCCATTTAAATTCAAACTTACTTAGCTTCTAAATGAACCAATCAATAATCCATTCCAATCCAATAAGAATTATATGAATATATTCTATAAGGAAACTACTGTGCAGTGTTCAGGACACACATGCACATGTGCACACACACACACACACACACACACACACACACACACACACACACACACACCCTTGTCTTCAAGGACTTTACATTGTCCTAAGAGCTATCCTACATGAATAGATAATTACTCATTTGTTTGTCCTTTGTTTTCAAAGTGGACCAATGACTTTATTCCCATTATAAGTGGAGGAGGGAGAGACCACTAACAAGGGATAAGGAAAGAAGCTCAGACATTTATTCATAGTCACCCCCGCATCCCACCCACCCTACCCATGCAGACATACATGCTCATCAACACCTGAGTCCATCAATCTAACTAAACTCAAGATTTTGTTTGAAGCTGTAAGCTGTGAGGCAGTGAGCAGAATGAAATTAGAAATACCAACACAGTAGCAGAGAGAAATTTGGTTGTGCAGCCAAGAATAAGCGACATTCTGGCTCTAGGCTTACTTGCAGCCACTATGGACCCCAAAGACAGTAGAAGGGACTGACTCCAATCTGGCACCAGGAAGGTGCCAACTGGTATCAGCCTGTCAAATCTGTCATCTCTAAGGCCTGGATGCAGGCTATGTGAGTAGGAGGTGCAGTTTCTGCCTGTATGCATCGGGGGTCACCTCAAGAAACATCTGCTGCTGATGTGCCACAATAGAAATGATGGGATGAAATGAGTGCTGGCACTGGCCAGACTCTGTTTTTCTATAGAGATGATTTGCATTGTATATGCCACAGGCTCCCTGAAGGCCCGGCAGGAATGTGTGGTCTTTACAGTCCAAATTGGCTCTGTTATGCCCAGTAGGAATGAGAAATTGCACTTTCATTTAATGCCTCAACATTCGGCCCATTATACATACAAGCACCTGTAATGGCATCAGTAAGTAGCTTTGCCAGCAATGTAAGGAGGGGGTGATTGAATCACTGTATTGGAGGGAAAATAATTTTCTCTTGAGATGGGAAGTCTCAGGCATGGCAGAAAATAATGGGTACCACTTCCCGCTTATTCAAAAGATCCTCTGCTCAATAACAGCTTCTTTTGTGAAGACTGGGTTGTAGAAGATCTCTTGCTGCAAGGTTTTCTATCTTCCATCTCTATCTTTGCATAAGTGGTCCCTCAGGTCTGAGATGCTTATTCTTCCCTTCATCTCATAGGATTCCTACCTTCCTTTGAATCACAGTTCATGTAAGACCACCTATTTGAGCTCTTTCTGACACTTTCTCCCCACTTCCATTAGTATGTTTTCTCCCTCCTGTGATAACTTTGTACATATGTCACATTTCCATATTTATAAATACAATATCTTTTACCCTTTATCCTGGGGTGAGATTTATTCGACTTGAACAGGGACTTTTCTTTGTATCTCCAGTGCCTACCTGTTACATGCTAGGTTCTTTAGACACATCTGTTATATTTGAAGGAATTGAATTGAATTCTTTTATTGAGTATGGCAGAAAGAAATTCTACTTACACAGAACGTCAGTGGAAAAACTTCAATTGTTTTAATGTGCAGATTTCACCTTCTGGGTTTCAAGACTTAAATAGTATTATATGCTGAGATTTAATTGTGGGAAGTGCTACCTTCTTTCAACTCTTACAAATAGAAGTTCTATTTCCTAGCTATTTCCTTCCACCTTGATAGATAATTATTCATTATTGTTTGTACTTTTGTTTTCAAAGGACAAGAAAAGAGAAGCAGAAATTCCTGACCCACCCACCCCATTTTATTGTTACAATTTTTCTTCATGAATGAACTTTTCCTCCATGAATAAACATATGGTACAGGTAACTGTGTTTTGTGGATGAAAAATCAGGACATCTGGTTTGCAAAATCTCAATAAAGGGACACTCTATTTTCCTGAAATGAAGCCTCTTCCAAGTAATCTGAGATGTATGGTCACTATATAACTGAAGTCAGCTTGCAACTACTAATCTACAACTAATGGCCTAATTAGAAAGGACCTCAGGGATTCATCTAGTTTAAAAAAAAGTCAGGAACTCCCTATGTGCCATCCAGCCTTTGCTTGGAGGCCTCAAGTGATGGAGAACCCAGTACTTCCAGAGATCATTCTATTTCCGAACCATTCAGATTGTTAGAAGTTTCTCTTTAAATGAACTCAAACCATGCCCTTATGCAGCTTTAACTCATTGCTTAGTTCTGGCTACTGAGCCAAAGCAGAGGAAGTCTTATCTCTCTTCTACATGACTGACTGTCTTTCAAATACCTGAAGTTTATCATCATATAAGCCCAAATCTTCTCTAATCCAAACTATAAATTCCTAATTCTCTCAACTCATTCCTTTACAATCTACTTTCCATTTTTTCTTGTTATCCTTGTTTCTGTCTCTGGACATATTGCCGTTGTCTTTTTCTAAAAGTGATGCTCACAAGTGAGCATAATATTCCATATATGGCCTAACCAAGACAGAGTACAATGCATATAACCTAGTAGAAAGTAAGTTAGATTTTAATTTAAGAACATGGATTCAAATCTTGCCTCTGTTGCTTAAAACATGTGTGACCCTGACCAAGTTAATTAATCATTTTGCGCTTCAGTTAATTCCTCTGTAAAATGAGTTGGCTAGACTTATCTGTGATCCTATCCTCGAGGGTAAGACTTATTTCATTTTTAATTGTATATCCTCTGTGCCTAGTACAGTGCTTTGCATGAATAAATACCTAATAACTGTTGTTTAAATTGAATTTAGGTAACTGACTTCATAGTCTTGGCTACTGTGTCTCTCTTAATGTAGTATGAGGTTGAATTAACTTCTTTGACTACCATGACAAGCTATTTAATCATATTGAGCATGTGGTACATTGAAAGCCTCATATCCTTGTCACCAATCAATCAATCAATAAACGGGAACATTACTCAAGGACTCAGAATTGGAGATGACAAAAAGTTGGGAAGGATCATTAATGAATGGGACTACAGAGTAGTAATAGATTGGGCAGTAGAACTCCAGTCAGGAAGACCTGGGTTCATATCTTACCTCAAACACATACTGGTTAAGTGACATTTGGACAAATGATTTAACCTATTTCTGAATTTCCTTATCTGAATGGTGAAGACTTAGACTCGATGGGCTATAAGGTCCCTTTGAGCACTAAATCTATTATCCTAGGATCCTATAACAACAATGGACTTGAACCTAATAAGATGGAAATTCATAGAGAAAAAAGTAGGTCTTAAAGTTAGATTTAAAAAAATCAATTACATAAGTACAACAGTCTATACAGTAGTCATGTCTATTTGATAAAATTCAATTTGATCTTTTGAACTCAATATTAAGGCTGACTTTGTTACTATTATTTTACATCAAATTAGAATCAGCCACATCATTCTAGCCTTTTGACATCTTTTGGGGTCTTCTCATCTGGCCCACTGGCTAATATTTCCAGCTTTCATCTGCAAATTCAAGACCATGAGAAATCCTCCAGGGTATAGTGATATAGGTGAGAAGTTCCTCAGGAAATCTGTCAACTGTAATTTCCTCCCTTGATTCTCTCAGCTACCTTAATGCATTCTTTTGTCTATTATTTCCAGAAGAGCCAACATAAATATTAACATGCTAGAAGGGGAAGGAAAAAGGAAAGAAAAGAAAAGAAAAGAAAGCAACATAATTCTGCAGATGTATGGAAGGCTGATCAATAGCTTTTACAACAATACATACTGATTATGGTGATAGAAAGCTGTCAATCAATGGGCTAAATATTAAACTTAGTAGATTAGAGACAACAAGTCTACTTCCATTTTCCGCCCACTTATTTTTTGAAATGTTTGGATACAAATGAGTAATCCGTGCTAGGAGTGCATTATTGTTTCATCTGCTTTGAACTTCAAGGACTTTGATAACTGGATTGAAAAGACAGTTGCATTTCCCTCTATAGTCTCTATAAAGGCTTCATTTGGAACCATATGGTAAATTCCATTTGAAAAAATCTGACAGTGTTGCTGTTCATTAAAGCAACTCTGATACCGCCACACACACACACACACACACACACACACACAAACACAGCATAAGTGAATGTGGTTCATGGGGTATCAAAGCTTGAGAGGTTGAGGAAGACAGAGAAGAAAGGTTAGACTAGGAAGAGGGAGAGGGAGATTCCCTTAATAAGGCAAAAATGAAGTTGTGGCAAAGCAGTATCAGCCAATAACAGCTTGAACAAGGTAGTGCTGCCCACAAGGGCAGACATACAAGAATTGTGTGTCGCCATGCATTATGATTAAACAAAATAGGCTGTGCACTTGTGAGAAATATAATGAAACTAGCCTCCCCTTTTGACTCTTTTTAGTTTAGACTTAGTGGAAATATGAGGTTGTTCTGGGGGCTGGATGGTTGGGTCTGCACAGGGCAAAGATAACTTTCACTACATCATTTGGTCTAAAATATTACAACCATCTACCCTCTAGCTTTCCACTCCTTCCATGCTCAGTCTGGTAGGTTTGTTCAGGTTGCTCAAGATCTGGGCTAATAAGGCTAAGGTCATTGGGTTAAGTCCATTTGTAGGCTAGTTAGCTTTGATTTATTCCATGTGCAGAGACTGCACCCCTTCATCCTTTCTAGCTATCATGTAAATATAGGCTGATAGTCATACGGGAAACAAAGCAAGGAATGAATCAGTACCAATATCACCCCATTACTGGAAAACAAGCCACAGTAAATGTATAGCCCATTGCTGTTGGGCAAGTAGTAGCACCTTCATCTAGGAAGTGTAGCAAAGGGCATACATAAAAGATAGAAAAGGAACCAATTATTGGTAGTCAATTAGGTAGCTTGGTGAAAACTCAGCAGTATATGAAAGAAAGAAATATATTGAAATAATACAACTGACACATATAATACTTTAAAGTTTGCAAAATATTCTACATGCAGCATATCAGGTAAGCCTGGAAACTGCTTTGGGAGGTGGCTTCTATGGGCATTATTACACTCATTTTTATGGATGATGAAACTGAGGCTTAAAGGACTTAAGTGACTTATCCACACACCTAAATGTCAAAGGCAGGATATAAAACCAGGTCTTTCTAACTCCTAATCATAGAAACATGAACAAAAACTGAAAGGAATTCCAGAAGGCATTTTTCATTTTGGTTATAAGGAAATTGTACCCCAAAGAAGTGAGGTTACTTTCCCATGGCCCTAATTTCTAATGTTTGCCTTCTATTAATAATTTCCTACTTTTCCTGCATTTAGCTTGTCTGCACATAGTTGTTTGCAGGCTGTATCCCTCATTTTGTTGCTAGTTCTTCAAGGGCAGGGACTTTTTTCCCCAGCACTTAGCACAATTGCTGGCACATAGTAGGCACTTAATAAAGGCATAATGATTCATTTATCATCAGAGGTAGAATTTGAACCTAAGTCTTCTGACCTGAGTCATTGTCTTTGCATTGTACCATGTAATATACCATGTACATAAATACATACATACATACATGTATATAATCTAAATATTTTGTATTTTAGATCATAATCAGATATAATTGTTTGACCAATATGTCATTAAATTTGTAAATTAATGTAGATAATATGATCATTTACATTATCTTGACATAGCCCACCCATCATCAATGTTTTCTTCTCCATTAGAAAGTAAACTTTTTGAAGTTAGTAACTATTCTTGATTTTCCCATGCTTTCCCAAAGCTTAGAAGATTTTCTGTTATAAAATAGGCACTTAATAGATGCTTGTTGATTGAATGATTACCGTAAAAAAGGTGGTATTTCAACTGTCTTGAAAAAAGACAGCAATTCTAAGAAACAGAGAGGAGGAACAAACTCAATCTAAGCATGGGAAGAAGGGATGGGGTAAGAAAAGGAGGCAGTGAAAAGACCTAAGAATTAGAAATGGACTGTCATGTGTAAGGAACAGCAAGTAGATCAGTATGGCTGGAATATATAATGCATAGAAGGGAGCAGTGTAAGAAGAAGAGGAAATTAGGAGAGGGAAGTTTGTGAGGAGCTTTAAATGCCAAAGAAAGACTTTATCATTGATCCTGGAGGTAATAGATAGCCACTGGAGTTTATTAAGTAAGAGAAATGGGAGAGACATGGTCAGATTTAGGAAAATCTGTGTAGAAGATGGATTGGGGCAGGGAAATTAGAGGGCCACTGCAGCGTCCAAGAGTGAGATGACCAGATCCTGGATAATGCTGGTGGTGGTGTGAGCAGAGTGATAGAGAAATAAAGGAGAGATAATGAGAAAAAAGAAACAAAATTTTCAAATGATTGAATACATATGGGTTGAGTGAGAGTAAGGAGGAGAGGATGACACCAACCTTCCAATCCTGGTTGCCTGGGAAGATAGTGGTATGCTTGGCAGTCAGAAGGAAGTCCAGGAGAGGAGAGGGTATGGAGAGAAAGATAATGAGTTCTGTCTGAGTTATTTATAGGATATGCAGTTAGAGATGTCTAAAATTCAGTTGCATTACAGAATTCAGGAATGGAGAAAAAGCGAGACAGACAGACAGACAGATTAGAGCTGATTATACAGATCTGGGAATCACGTGCATAGAGACATGTCATGAATGAAATTTAACAAAGGCAGACTGAGGCATATATTCTCCAAGTAAGACAACAATTTATTAACAGGGCACAAACCTAAAAATAAAGTGGTCAATATTCATACACTATGGCCAGGTAGGATTTATACCAAAAATGCAGGGCTAGTTCAATATTAGGAAAACTATTAGCATTATTGATCGTATCAATCACAAAATCAACAGAAATCATATGATTATTTGAATAGATGCAGACAAAGCCTTTGACAAAATACAGCACCCCTTCTTATTAAAAACACTGGAGAGCATCAGAGTAAATGGAGCTCACCCTAAAATGATAAGTAATATTTAGCAAAACCCATCAGCAAGCATTATCTATAATGGGAATAAGCCTTCCCAATAAAATTAGAGGTGAAGCAGGGATGCCCACTATCACCTCTACTATTTAATATTGTTAGCTATAGCAATAAGAGAAGAAGAAATGAAAAGAATTAGACTTGACAATGAGGAAACAAAACTATCCTTCTTTGCACATGATATGATATTATACTTAGAAAATTCTAGAGAATCAACTAAAAAACTACTTAAAATTATTAACAACTTTAGCAAAGTTGCAGGATACAAAATAAACCCACATAAATCATCAGCATTCTATATATTACCAATAAAATTCTGCAGCAAGAGGTAGAAAGAGAAATTCCATTTAAAATAACTCCAGACAATATAAAATATTTGGGAGTCAACCTGCCAAGACAGACTCAGGAACTATATGAACACAAGTATAAAACACTTTTCATATGAAGTCAGATCTAGACAATTGGAAAAATATTAATTATTTATGGGTAGGCAAAGCCAATATAATAAAAATGACAATTCAATCTAAATTAACTTATTTATGCAGAGTCAAAACAATAAAACTATCAAAAATTATTTTGTAGAGCTAGAAGAATAACAACAAAATTCATCTGGAAGAACAAAAGGTCAAGAGTATCAAGGGAATCAAAGAAACAGTAAAAAAGAAGGTGGTCTAGTCATACCAGATCTCAAACTGGTGCCATAAAGTGGCAATCATCAAAACAATCTGGCACTGGCTAAGAAATAGAATGGTGGCTCAGTGGAATAGATTAAGCACAAATTACATTATAGTAAATGACCATAGAAATCTAGTATATGATAAACCCAAAGATCCAACTATTTGGAACAGAAACTCATCATTTTACAGAAACTTCTAGGAAAATGGAAAACAATGTGGCATAAATTAGGTATAGACCAATATCTGAAATCCCATATCAAAGTAAGTTCCAAATGAGTACTTGATTTGCACATAAAGAGTGATACCATAAACAAATTAAGAGAGCACATTTATAGATAAGGGAAGGATATAGGATCAAAGGGGAAGGGGGTCAACGATTTGCCTCAACTGAATTCAAAGACCCCAAGTAGAAAAATAGCTCCCCTTTCATATTTTTGGGGGAGTATAGAACAAAGAACAGAACAAGGTAGGTTAGGAAATAATACAATTAATTATACGGTTGGTGACATCCTGGGGTTGAGGACAACATCATTGATTACATAGCTGAGGCATGGGGAACAATATGATTGAAAGTGGGGAATGAGGAGCTAGCCACCCTCTCCTCCTTCCTTCCTATTGCTAAGAAATATTGTTTGAATATACCTGCAAGGTCAAAGAGAGTAGACTAGACATCCTCAAAGGATAGCCTGGTGTTATATAGATATAGGACCAAACTCCCTGGTACCTATACATATCCATCAAGAATACTAGATTTCCTTGGGCAAGAATAGGACAGTGATTAGCTGGAGAAGGATATTTCTAAGCTTAACTCATTATAGACCAGGTGAATTTCTGAACTAAATTCAGAAGCAAAGAACCATGGCTTTGACAGTTATAGGACAGAGCAAAATCAAATATGAAATACAAAACCAATGCTTGCTTTTCTCAGATGGTAATTGTATTCATGGGATGAGATCACCAAATGAGACACTAAAGAAATGAGATAAGAGGAGTTAGGACAGAACTTGGTAGATACCCACAGTTAGTGGATGAAGATCCAGAAAAGGTCACCAAGAAGGTGTGGTCACACAGGATAATGATGTCATAAAAACCTGGAGAGAAGAAAGTGTCCGGGGAAAAAAAAGGGATCAACAGTATCAGATGCTTCAGAGAGGTCAAGAATGATGAAGATCACAAAGCAGGAGTGGAGAGTGAGGACTAGATGGAATTCCCATTGCATCTAAACAGTAACATACAGTACTTTGAAAACTACAAGATAGGTGGTGAGGCTAAATACTTACCTTTAATAGATAAGAGAACATCTGAAAATGTCTTAACCAAAGTCACAAGAAGGCCTAGAGATAATGGTATATAGCAGTAATGGCACTGAGCAGGGAGTACAGTAAGCAATCATACCTTTACCTGACTGGCTTCTTTCTTTCTCATCCTTTCTATGCCTCCTATTGTCTCATCAGACCTTTACCATGTTGCTTTGACATATTCAGTACTAACAGTACTTCTTGGTCTTGGTATCGAGCCATTATTGCCACTGTGGTTCCACTTTCACAGGCCAGTAGCCCATCCCTAAATCTCCTATGTGTACTTGCCACATCCTTGGTGTCGAGGGATATGCCTTCTGCCAAAACTTCTCCCATTCTCTTGCCCTTCCCATTACTGCTTGCTCCTGATGTTAGGCAGCTAAGCAGTGCAGAGACTAGAGTGCTGGGCCTGGATGGCACCTGATGGTTCACTCACCTTACGGAAGTCAAATCCAGCCTCAGATACATACTCTCTGTGTGACCCTGGGCAAGTCACTGATTGCTGTTTGCCTCAGTTTCCTCATCTATAAATGAGTTGGAAAAGAAAATAGCAAACCATTCCATCTTTGCCAAGGAAGACGCCAAATGGGGTCATGGAGAGTTGGACATGACTGAAAACTATTCAACAGCAACAACAACCTGATATTGGGAGCAGGGGGTCATTTGGGACAATACTAGATTATGGGCCAGATTATCTTGCAGTTAGACTCTATCTCCTCCTTGTATTTTCATCTGACCAGGGTAGACTGTCTTCTCTGTGAGCTAGCAAAATACAGAGAATTTGCATGGCACCCAGGATCAATTAGTCAATTTAGTTTAAGTACTTTCATTTAAAACAAAAGTAAACAAAACCAAAACCAAAATCAACTATATTCCATTAATCTTGAAGCAAGGGAGCAAATAGTGCAGTTTTTCTCTCTTGTCTCTGTATCCACTACAGAAACTAGCTTAACCTAAGTTACTTCAATGGACCTTAATTGCCTGTCCTTGCCTCAGCACTGTTCATCCCTTTGCCTTGTTTCACTAACAGCAAATTGTCCTATTTTTGGTGCTCAGGAAAGTGTGGGCCCCAGCAGACGTCCTGTCATGCACTGGCTCATGCTTAATGCTTTTTTCTCTCCTTTGATTGATGAATAAAACTATTTAGAACACTGAGACCAATGACAGAGGTTTAGAGAGGCTGCCTCATGATCACCCAGTTGTCTAATAAAAGTGTTAAAGAATTTGCCACTCAACCTGGAGAGCAGTTTTTATTCTATACTATGGCCATACTTTAATGACCTAGAAACACCAAAAAAAACCAACCAAACAAACAAACAAAAACAAACCCTAAAACAAACAAACAAACAAAACCAAAGAGTTCTATGTGGGCTGAAGCCAGAGGTTCACATAAAACCTACCTGTGGTATAGTGGATGCAGAGCACTTACTGGCCAAAATGCTTTTTTACAATCTGATGCGTTACCCTCTGACCTGTTTTTTGTTCTTGTTTCTTCCCCTACTTTGCTTCTCAAAGGTCTCAATGGTGTACACTCCACAGAGGCAGAAGACTCTGCCTCCTTACCACACCATGTCCCGAATTTTTTCTCCCACAGGGAAAAAGAAGCTGAGATTTTCTCCCCCTCGACTTAATTTTTCTTAAAAAAGCAATGAGTGGTGGTTCCCTTTCATACTTGCCCTGTGTACCACGAATGTTAGTGATAGCTCCAGCAGGAAGCCATCAGTCTCGGGATCTAATCCTGGTTTTGTCATTAGCTAGATTCATAACCTTGGGCAAGATCGTTTGACTTCTCTGGGCCTTCGCTTTTCCTCTGGCAAACAAGGGGCATTCAACAAGATCCATTCAGATTTCAAAATTGTGTGTGCCATGCTCTAATTTAAGGGAAATTGAGCCCCTATTAAAGAAATATGAATACATTAAGGAATTCCTACATTGTGAGGTTTTTTTTTTCTTTCTTTTAGCTCCTTTGTCTCTCTCACAAGGTAGTCCCAGGGACTTGCTTCTATCTGATTTCCCATCTTAAGCTGGAGTAGGGGCTGAAAAGGAGGGGCACTGTTGCCAACCAGCATTTGCCAGTTCTAGTCTCCCTACTCTGAGTTCCCATGTTCTGTTCCCATGTCAGTTGAATTCTTTCCCCTTTATCTTCCATTTAAAATTTGATTTCACAATGCTGGTACAATTTCAGTTTCGATAACGCTAAGTTAATTAAGCCGTGATCTCCCGGAGACAGGTTGTTACAAGGAGATAAGCAGCAGCTTCTCCATACCGTAAACAGCTGGCATTCCTGACCAGTTTCTGGGGATTTGCTGCTTTTGTAAAAGAGACAAAACAACCATTCCCAATTAAACCTGGACATAATGTTCTTGCAAACATTCAGCTGGGTCTTTCAACATTGTTCTTGCTGTGATCCAAACAACCCAAGACATAGGAATGAGTTAGATGGAAGATTGAAATGGAAAAGCCTGAGTGGTGGCATTCAGGTCAGATAAATCGCCAAGTTAGCATTCACGGAGTGAGGCCTGGGGTAGGAATATGAGTAATTTAGGTCCCTTAATAAGTAATAGCCATAGCCCAGGGAGGCATTTTATAATAGGGCAGGTTACAATATATAAATATGTCCTGCTTTCTTATTTTTAAAGTACAAACCTTTGCAGTTACAGAACAGTCTAAATTAATAGACTACCATAATGCCAAAGGATTCTTTGCTTTAAAAAAATCAATGCAGGGTTCCTTTAAATTGTGAGCTTCCTCCATGTATGAAATATATCATTAAATTTACACAAGTTTGATTTATGGACATTTTTTCCCCCAAGAGCTCATTTATTGTGTAAAGCAAGGAAAACACACACACACACACACACACACACACACACACACACACATAGAACTGTCACTTTTCAAGCAAATTTTTTTTTTAAATTGGTCCTGCTTTGGGTTTGGTTCCTATTAAATGGAGATTCTACTTTTTATGTTATTTTGTAGGCAAATGCTTTTTGTTTAGTCATAACAGGGAATTATGGCACCTTGGATGAATCTTTTTGTATATGTGTGGGGCATGAAACTAAAGATTCACCACTACTGGACATAGTTGAGATAGCCTGGAGATGGGGGCCATTGGAGTTGAGAGAGAAGAAATGGGAGGCCAAGATGATCAGAAGGCCAGTGTTGGTGGGGAGAAGACTGTAATCCAAGTATGGAACTTAATGGAGAGTTGGGGCAATGATTTGGAAAGTTCAAGGGTGTCATCAACAAGCATCTGGACAAAGTTAGCTTTAAAGGTGTAGAAGTGGTTATTGAGGGATATGAGTAGAAGGAGGGTATGAATGAAACAATGAGAGGCAAGAAGTATGCCAGCTTCTTCTGCTGGTGCCGTGTGTGGGCAAGCATGAGAGAAGGAGCACCAGGTTTGATGAGAGTGAGAAGAGGTCTGCTATGTTCAGGAGAAAGGTAGTTTTCAGATTGTCCTAAAAAGTGGAATAAATAAGAAAGTATGAGATCTAAGAGAAAGGGGGATTTGCTAAGAATCAAGCAAGATTGTATAGATAACAGAGTGGAAAAGGGCAAGTGGGAGGGAATAATGACTGGGCTAGGAAAGGACTGAGTTTACTATGGCACTTGGCAGAAAACACATGATGCTTTTATCAGTGATCCTAGAATTTTTTTTACATCCATGGGCTTTTTAGGTCCTAAGGTCACAAAGAACCAATGTGGACAGAAACCACAGACAGAAGATGGCGGTATCATACCTTCCCTGGATGTCAAATCTCTCCAACCTATACTTTAGGAAACCTAAAGACTTCGAGGACCTAAAATTTATTGCTGTTCAGTCGTAACCAATTCTTCGTGACCCCATTTGGGGTTTTCTTGGCAAAGACAGTAGAGCAGCTTACCATTTCCTCCTCCAGCTCATTTTACAGATGAGGAAACTGAGGCAAACAGGATTAAGTGATATGCCCAGGGTCACATAGCTGATAAGTGAGGCCACATCTGAATTCAGGAAGATGAATCTGCCTGACTCCAGGCCCAGTGCTCGATCTACTGAACTACCTAGATGCCCTGAACCTATGATTATCTCCATAAAATAGTTTGTATTATCAGAGTAAAGTTCTCATAGAAATAGAACTAGAAGCAGTATGACACAACCAAGCCTCAAGTATGAATTCAGCAACGTATAATATGCCTGATGTCCTAGGACGAACAGAGTCCAGCTTAGAGAAAACTAATTCCATTTAGGGGGCTATAGCAATTCAGGAAGAGAAGAGGGGTTGTGAGCTGCATCTCCACAAAAAAGTATCAATATAAATGAACAATAGTGCTATTGAAATGGGTTAAAATATCACCTATTCATAATAGTATGTATATATACATATATATGGGGTGTTTAAAAAAATCTCAGTGCAGTTTTAATATTTAAATAATTATCGCTGTTCATTCAGTCATGTCTTCATGACCCCATTTGGGATTTTCTTGGTAAAATACAGGAGTGGTTTGACGTTTCCTTTTCTAGCTGATTTTTCCAGATGAAGAAACTGAGGCAAACATGGTACACATGACTTGACCAGGGTCACAAAGCTCACAAGTCTCTAATGCTGGATTTGAACTCAGGAAGATGAGTCTTCCTGGTTCTAGGCCTGGCACTAGTCCACTATGCCACCTAACTGCCCCCTAAATAACTATATTTTTCCCTTTATGTGCTTCATACACATTGATGATAATTTTACACTAATGATATGTATGTGTCATTAGATTGCAAGCTCCTTTAGGATGGGGGATGTCTTTCTTTTACATACTTATATCCCCAGCGCTTAGCACAATGGCTAGCACAAAGTAGGGCTTAATAAATACTCATTACTATTATGTTTATTAAAATATATATATGAATTTCATTCATACATGTGTTTATATAAACTGGATTGAGGAACAATGAAAAGGGAAACAGAAATAATGGAAATATTACTTATATATACATGTGTGCATATGTTTGTGTATGGCTATATTAAACTATGAATGTTACAAAAAATTTACTCACTTTTATACATATTTATTTTACTTATACACATAAGTATATATCTATGTATGCCATGTATATGTGACATATCTACATATCTGACATATGCATATTTAACTATTTCCATGAAAGAAGTACTTATATAATTGAACAGTTAATACATGGCTATATAACAATATATAAACTATGTATAATTACCTCTGTATACATACATCTATACATCATGCATCCACATGTATACATAATGTATACACACACACATGAATATACTATACATACATATATGCACATACACATATATATGCACTCATATATTCACATCATACTGTCACATATGACATTTCTGTTCCCCATTTCATTATTCTCAAAGCCAATTGAGGCAATACTCCCTAATACAAGAATAAGAATGAAATGTAAGTGGTACAGTGGATAGAGTGCTGGCTCTGGAGTCAGGAGGATCTGAGTTCAAATCTAGTTTCAAAAACTTACTAGCTGTGTGACCTTTGGCAAGTCACTTAACCCTGATTATCTTTAAAAAAAGAAAAGAATGAAATGTATTATTATTTGAAGCCTCTAGTTTAACTCATCTCTGGATATATGACCCTTCTTGATCTTTCAGGTTATCAGAGGCAGTGTCGCATTGTGGAAAGAATGCTAGACTTGAAGGTAAAAGAAATGAGTTCAAGTTCAGTTTTATTCTGTGATCTAAGTAAAGTCCTATTTTTATTTCCTCACATAAAAATTGAAATGTTAATACATGCCCTATCTACCTTACAGGGTATTGAGAAATAAATGTGCCAAGAATTTACGTGAAAGCACTGTGTAAATCATAAATCACTATGTCAGGATAATAAATCTTAATATATTATACATTATTTTCTAGCAGAATAGAGAGCATACTATAACACTATATTACTTCATAGATATTGACAGGCAGCAGGGCAGAGTGGATGGAAAGCTGAATTTGGGATCAGCAAGACGTGGGACTGAATCCTGCCTCTGACACTGATGAGTTTTGGGGCCCTGGGCAAGGGACTCAAGTTACTTAACCTCACTGAGAATCAGTGTTCTCAGCTATAAAATAGGGATATTAGTGTCTATATTTTCTTTGTCATCAGGTCATTATAAGTATCAAAAGAGATTATGTGTGTAAAGCACTATGATAGTCAAATATTAATATTGTAACTAAAATACTAACAACAATATACATCAACATTGCCCATTTCCTTGGTTTCCTTTGGTACGGATATTTCTTCCACTGATGCACTGACACAGGGGATAAGAGTAGGGGGCTTGCAATCAGGGAGACCTGAGCTCAGATCTTACCTCAGACACTTATTTATGCATTATGTGACCCTGGGCAAGTCATTTAGCTTCTGTTATCCTAAGTTTCCTCAATAAGTGGGGATAATAGAAGCACCTCCCTCCCAGGGTTGTTGTGAGGATCAAATGAGATGCTTGTAAAGGGCACAGGCACTAGGTAG
This sequence comes from Pseudochirops cupreus, assembly GCA_028627135.1. Lineage (NCBI taxonomy): Eukaryota > Metazoa > Chordata > Mammalia > Diprotodontia > Pseudocheiridae > Pseudochirops > Pseudochirops cupreus. The sequence continues at coordinate 197,070,552 of CM053582.1, read as the reverse complement.
TATATATTCCTCTTACTAGACATTATACAAATAAATGTTTATTTCCTCCCTTTTTCACCCTCCTCTTCTGAAGTGATTGCAGCTGCTCCCCTTGCAGACCCAAAGGCCAGCCTTGGGCTGTGTCTCAGGAGGGATTGAGTGAAGAAACCAGAGACCAGAAATATGTGCAGCTTATAGTTTATTCCAACATGGCCACCAGCAGTAAGTAAGCAAGCTACTATATTACTTCAAAGTAGGCATGATTCATGCGTGACCACCTAGGCACAGGGGGTGAAGGCCAAACCAGTGATGTCAGTAGTGGTCCAGCAAGCAAGCGGTCTCATTCAAGACATCCTTGAGAATGACCACTGAACTGTGGTTGTCAGTGCCTTCTTATCTCTAAGGAGTACACAGAATGGCCTTGGAACGCAGAGGCCCAGAGGCAGCTCCTAGATTCCCGTGAGAGAAAAAATGTTTTTGACTCACATTAATCCTTCACTCTCCCTTCCAAAATTTTATGATTTTTTTGCGGTCAAGAACTCAGGACTTAGTGGTATCTAACCTTCTCATGATGCAATTAATAATATAATTAATAAATGCACACTACAAAAAATATAATCCTACATCCTTTTTAGCACAAGCTACAAAAAGACAGAGTTGCCAAATAGGTCTTTCTTTGGGAAACAGTTTTTTTTATAGCTACTAAAGACAGGTCCTTTGCCCTATGCTCTACTGTATCCATCCATTCCTTAAAGCACAATTTCCTTGAAAGACTGGGCAGCTCAGAGGAGTGTCAAGTGGATCTCAAGCCCAAGTAAAAAGACATTCAGAAATTTCTTAGCTACAATAGACAGAGAACCACAGAATCTCAAGGTTCAAAGGAAGAACTCAAAAGCAATCTGGTCTAGACTATACTTGTCACATGAATCTGCCCTCTGTCTTAGTGGAGGAGGAATCTCTTGTGCATGACAGACATCCTCGGAGGAAAGATTTCTCTAGATTTGTTCATGGAAGTTCATGAAAAGGTTGGTGGCTTATCTTGATTCTCAAGGATTTTCAACTGTGACAGTTAAAGATACCAGAAAGCTAAGAGGTTAACACACCACAACTGATGACCAAGTCAGTGTCCACAAATATCTTAACAGGCTAGAATATTGGACTGAATTGACAAGATGAAGTTAAATAGAGGTAAATGTGAAGTCTAATGTTTGACTTCAAAAACTCTTATGAAAAATAGTACGAGATGAGGGAGCCATGTTTAGACAGTTTATTTAAACAATGTCAGAAGGTATTTTTAGCGTATTGTATACTCAGTATGATTCAACAGTATGATATAGCAGACAGGAAGCTAAAGAGATCTTGGGATAGCGTAGTGACATGGAAATAAGGAGGCGATGGATACGTTCTTCTCTGGTCAGTATATAGGTGGAGTATTGTGTTCAGTTTGGGGCATCATATTTTAAAAAGCATATTGATAAGCTGGAGACTATGCAAAGAAAGGCAACCAGGATGGTGAAGTCCATGTCGTATGAGGACCCATTAAAAGTACCAAGGATATTTATCTCAGAAAAGACAAGACTTAGGGGGAGCACAATAGCCATCTTCAATTATGTGAACAGCTGCCATGTGCAAGAGGGAATAGATTTTCCCTGCATGGCCCCAGAAGGAAGAACTAGGAGAGAAAGGTCGCTTGAGATAAGGGGAAAACAAACAAAAAACAAAAACCCAACCACATGCAACTACCTAAAGAATGATTAAATTAATCCCAAACTAGAATGTGCTGTCTCATGAATTAGTTGGTTTCTCCTCATTGGAGGTCTTCAAACAGAGGCCAGGTGATCACTATTTAAGTGTGCAATAGTGAGGCTTCTTTTTTCAGACATAGTTCAGACCAAATGGACTCCATGGTGAATTTCCACTCTAAAATTCTATAATTCTTGAAGTCTATAACAGATCAAGATGACCAAGATTAGTAATGCAATCGTCTGGAAAAGTCAGAGCAAAAAACCCAAAAAATCACACCATTTGGGAATAATAACAGTAAACCAAAGTTGTTTTTACCAACTTCATATGTTATGCAAAGCAGAATAAGGGTCACCATTCAAAAATTCTGAATCTTAAAGATTCCACACGTTACAAATACTCAGTCTTCAGAATAAAAAAGTCAGAACTTTTCAGAGATCCAGATGCCAATAAGGAATCAGCCGCCTAATCTGATTTTGGTGCTGTTCATCCATGTTAACCTACAAGAGCCCACTCTTTTCATGTTTCCCAAATCTGTAATTGTACATGGAAAAAGGAAGTATAACTAAGACTCCAGGTATCAGGATCACATCTTCACACACACACACACACACACACACACACACACACACACACACACACACACACACACACCCCATTAGGTTTGAGAGCTGTTTCAGGAATTCTAGAAGGGTCAGCCAAATAGGACTCCTTCAAACTCAATTCAATTCCATAAACATTTGTTAAATACCTAGCACATGACCTAGGAAGCAGAGTATCACACTGTTGCGCAGTATTCAAATCCTACCACTGACATATGAGATGGATATGAATGGACAGATTATTTCAATTTCTCCATGCCCCAGACCCAACTCTCCAAGTTTATAAGTTGTAAATGTGTTACCAGTCTACAAGCGGGAAGGAATTTCCAAACTAAAAGTACCCTTCTCCCCTCTCATGAACTCCTAGGTACCAATCTTCTTCTCCCTCCTCTCAAATTCCTCTCCTCATGGCAATGGGTCAAAGGCAATGTCAAACCAATCTCTGCCCTCAAAGGACTTAAATCTACTGAATATTCAATGGTGTTCCATTTCTAGTATCCTTGGCCCCAAATGTCTTTCAATTCTTAAGTTCTGAGGTACTTGCTAGAGATATGTGCCAGCTGAAATTGGTTCAGATGCCAGAGCTTGCCAGCCCCTGATACAGATAATTCATTATAGTTATGCCTACACATTGACATAGAAACTAGGTAATTACACTGCTAGTCCAATCAGAATAGACAGCTCAACTAGGTGATTCAAAATCCAAAATGGGACACCAGAAAGTGTCAACCAAGAACATCTTTGGAAACATAGCTCAGTTCGTGCTCTCCAAAATGTTTTCACTTTCTCCCTCTGCCATACCATTCCTCTCAGGCCCTTCCAACATTGCTTTTATAACCCTTTTGTAACCTAGCAGAGAGCCAGGTCTTTCAAAAACTACAATATGATTTATGGTTCAGTAAATGCCACCTCCTCTCAATGAAAAATCCCTGCCCAGAAATGGGAAAGAAGGCAAAGAATAAGGAAACAGTGAGGACAGAAATCTTAGCTTCTGCTGGTCAGGCTGAGCCCAATTGCTATGTGATAGGTGAGTAATTAATAGCTCTGGAATGGTGAAACTGAGACTGCAGAATTTTGGTTTATGAATAGACCCTAGAGGGAGGGGGGAGCTACATTGCTTGTAAGGTCATTAAGAGAATATTATAAGTAATACTCCGTGACTCCCTCATTAAATACTAAGTGAGTCATTCAATCTTGGGGTTCTATTTCTATTCCCCTTTCTAAATGCAACTTTAATGATTTAAAATCCCTTCAACCCAATTACAGCCCTGTATTCTGATTAGGAACTCTCGCCCATTGTGTGCAGGAACTATTATCCAGAGGCCTATAGCAAAATTAGCACCTAGAGAGGCTGTGCTGGGAAATAAATCTTTTCTTGACATTTCAAGACCGATTCTCAGCCAATTACAACACACTCTGTTACTCTGGTAATGGGTACCCAAGTTGCTCCCTGTAATCAAAGGCCATCGGGCAGGAAGCAAAAATCACTCAGAAAAAACCTTGTAGTAAATGGCACAGGGGGCAAGTTCTGGGCAGTGACACCAACAGCTGGAAGAGTGGTTCATGAACAGTTCCATCTGGAGTGGAGAAAAGGTCCGTCACTCGTGCTTGGCAGTGTTTTATTTGTCAAGGAAAGCTCCGTGGCAAGGAAAGGAGGTTGAAAAGGGAACAGGGATAGGAGGATAGAAAACATAAAATTCCACTCCCATCCAAAGAGGACCCTCCACCTTGACTATAGAGCTTTCCATGAACGTTATAGGCCCTAAGGGTTCTCAGCTCAAATGCCAATTAGAAGCCCCAGCTCTGAGACCCAGGGCTTCAGACCTTTTTCCTCTATGTCTTATTTTTAAACCCTTATTTAAAACCTAATGCTTCCTGAATTACAGGGTGATACACAGCTCAGAATAACTCAGCCCTTACTTAGTCAGGGCTCTCTGGGCTAGCAGGGGAGATTACTATTTCTACTTATTTCGTGTAGTACTTTGCAGATGGGCAGCTATGTGGCACAGTGAATAGAGCGACTGGGCCGGTGTCAGGAAGACTTATATTCCTAAATTTAAATTCTGCCTCAGATACTTAGTAGTTGTGTAACTCCGAGCAAGTCACTTAACCCCATCTGCCTCAGTTTCCTCATCTGTAAAATGAGCTAGAGAAGGTAATGGCAAACCACTCCAGGGTCTTTGCCAAGGAAACCACAAATGGGGTCATGAGGAGTCAGAAATGAATGAAAAACAGCAAAACTTTGCAGATACAGTGAATGATAATGACAATGACAGTGATCATTATGTTTGGAAAGTATCAACATTTACAGATGAGCTATTGATCTACACAATGGACGGGGCACTGGACTCAGAAGCAAGAAGACCTGAGTTCGTATCCAATCTCAGATACTCACTAGCTGTGTGACCCTGGGTAAGTCAAGTCACCTAAATAACATCTGCCTCAGTTCTCTTACTGTAAAATGGGGATAATAATAATCACACACTGCCTCTCAGTGTGTTGTAAGGCTAAAATGAGACAATATTTGTAAAGTGCTTTGCAAACTTTGCAGCCCTAACTGTTGTTATTAGTGGAGGGAGAGTTATCACTGGCAACTCACTACACCAATGGTTTTCAAAGTATGGTCTAGGAATCCCTGGAGTTCCCCAAAACTATTTTAGGCTGTCTGTGAGGTCCAAACTTTTCATGATGATACTAATATATTATAATTTCTAATATAATAAAATTAGTAGATAAAACCCACATAAACAAAAGCTCTTTGGGGTCAAATTTCTAAGAATGAAAAAGGGTCCTGAGACAGAAAAGTTTGAGTACTGCTGTCCTACACTAAGTATATCCCATAAGAAAAAAAAGTATATATTTGGATTGCATTTTATTGTCACCGATGACTCTCACAGGTACTGTATCACTTGAGTCTTACGTCAATTGTGTGAGGAAGGCAGCAAAAAAGTACCTCCATTTTACTGTTGTTCATTTTCTAAGACAACCAATGACATCACAGAGTAATATCTTGACTCATCAGTGAATCAGATTTAAGTGAGGCAGGGTTAGACAAAGTGGTCAGCTTCTCTCTCTCTTCCAGAGTCATCAAAGTCCAGTGGCAAGACAAAAATCAAGACAACTGGCACTGACTCAGGATGCAGTGAATGACCTTGGCACCTTTGATGTCTGACTAAGCTCTTAGGCATCCACAGCACGTGCTTTAGCCTCTGACATGGCCATTGGAACCAATGGTTCTCATTTACTCATTCTAGCTGGGGAGGTCTTCGTGAGCTTGGGGCAGACATCCCCCTAACTCACCAACAGGTTTGAGACCTGTCAATTGTCCTTAACCTGGTTTAGCCTGTCTGCCTGGACAGTTTTACTGGGGTGTGGTCACTGCAATTTAAAGATTTTAAAGGAGTTGCCCAATCTAGTATGGGAAAGGGACCTTCCTTACGAAATTTCCTTAGTGTATCTCTGTGCCTAAAGAGTTCAATTCTTTTTTTTTTTTTCTCATTCTGAGTTGGGAGTCCAAGACTAGCCTGGATGTCCATGTTAGGACTTATACCTAGACAAATTGCCCATTGCTAACAACTCAAGAAATTAGACACAAGATTAAAACACACACACACACACACACACACACACACAGAGCATAAATGCATAGGTGAAGAAAGCAAAGACAAAGCCCAAGGACTTTCAGGCCTGCAAGGCATCTGCCTTTAACATGCCCCATTAAAACCAAATGGGAAACATACAGATTAATTCCTATCCTATTAAAATGAGAAGGAAGAGCTGGAAGGGCGACTCTATTTTTTGAGTTATATCTTCTTCTCTGACACTCATCTGGCTTACATTCCTTATGTCTCCATCTACCCCTTCCCTTCTCTCACTATTAATCTGATGAAGCTGTCATTACAAAAGGCTCCCTAATTGCTGAAAGTTGATAGTTGTCTCCTTGTTGAGCCCAATTGTAACAAATGCCGTGAATAAACATCACAATTTCCCCTCACCCTTCAGTGTGCTGGAGAATAAAGCATGTATACAGACACACATACACATAGTCTTCTTAAGCATATGGGGGCTGTCTCTTCCCTCTAACCTCTCTGGCTTTTTTGTTCTCTCGATATGGTTGTTTCCATGGGAACCACAAAAATAATAATAATCAACATAATAATGGGGGGAGGAGAGAAAAATGCCGCTCTGCTGCTTAAAGAGACTTTCATTTCCCAGTACCTGGAGTCCACTATCTCCATTCAGCACCAGAAGCAGAGTTGATATCTCTTTTCTGACCTATAGTGTTCATCGGCTCCCTTTCTTATTCTTCAGGGACATGGTGAATTTTCCAAAAGTAAAAAATGGAAGGAAGAAAGTCTTGATGAATAAGCAAGCTTGAGACATGTTCCCTGCAAGTTAAAGAGAAGGGGTAAGATAGAAAGATATCTTTAAAGCATTTTGTGTCCAGCTTTGGAATTGGTTAATTCTCTCAGTGGGCTATGAGAAAGGACTGACAGTGAATGTGAACAAAGTCCCAGATCACGTGGGAGGTTTAAAGAAATCTATCTATTCAAGGATGGTCACATTGGGAAGTCCCATTTGAAAGATATCAAAGTACACTATTATCATTATTAGCCATTCTTCGTTAAGATACTTAGGGATTAAATGAGTATCTAATGTTCATTTTTATGGGAGAGAGGGCCAAAAACAGTCTCTTCCCTCAAGGAACTTGCATTTTAATAATACTTAGTCAATTGGTTAGACCCCCTCCACATATCAGGAAAAGGTAGAAAAAGGACATAATATCTCACTCAATGTCATAGTACCTCTCTTTCCCCTTCAGAAATCAGGAAGTTGCCCAAGGATCAGAATTGTTTTCACTTAGTGGTAGAGAATAACCATTGTCAAGACAAGTAGTCTATCTGGAGAATTCATGAAAAACATTAAATTCAATCATCATTCTTTTGGCACTGGATTTTTAGTAGCAAGATAAAGCAAATTAGCCCTGTCTGTTCTCTTCTGGGTGGGTGATGTGGGCACAGCTGGCTGGTGCATGTTGCAGTGACTGCACATTCATTCATTTGGCAAATTGAAATTTTGTCTTACAAAGTTTGGAAGCTCATTCTCAGTTGCTGACCCATTGGGAGGGCCAAGGACAATATGAACTTGGATATCCCTTTAATGGCAATGCCTAGCTGGGTCACAAAGCATATAAGGGACTAACCTGAGTCATCTGAGGACTCTGCATTTACTTAACATTTGCCACAGGAAAGGAAGGGAAAATCACTAAAATATTCCAATTTGTTCACATTCCTTCTCAACCTACATATACCCAGTGTGCATTAAATATGCAAAGGGCCTATTGAGTGATCTTTTTGCTTTCTCAATGATTCACAACAAAAATACCTTCCTGTCTCATCTCCTTAATCTTTTTCAGACCTGCCATCTTGCAAGGTGCCAGGAGCATTTCTCTAGCTATGGTCAGGTATCCCTGAGTTTCTGATTTGATAACCAAACTTGGACCTCCCCTCATTCAAATCCCCTTCAGAGCTGGCAAAATGCCATTTTCCAATTTTATAGGAGGGGGACATGGAGGTTGAGAAAGAGGCTTTGAAAAGGCTTATAACAAAGGCTCATAAGCCTTACAGATCAAACAGCTCTTAGAGAACAACATTTTGATGAGTTATGTGTAAAAGAACCAGAAACATACGGATTAAATTCCCCTTGAAATTTGAATGCATTTAAAAATTAAAGGGAAAAGTACTTGGCAGAATGCATTGGGGTCCTTTGCTGATTCTAAAACATTTAGAAAAATAGCCTGAGATATCTTGCCCAAATGAAAAGGCTCCCAGCTTCTCTCTGGCTTACTTTAAGTGAGGGAAGTGCTGCAGCTTTTGTCACGTCTCTTAGGAGACTATTTCACAGCCTCTGCTCCCCCCTTGTTTCTTTTCCCTTAACAGCTAATTGCTAATTAGCAAGATATTTGTGTGCTGGAAAAAGCTGTTCATTTTTTGGAATGGTTGGTCCCTGCTGCTTGGGTCACCCAGTAGCAGTTACCCTGATATCCCTGGTGTTGAGCTGCGCAGAACACAGAGCCCTACAAATCAATAAAGGTTAGATTCTGGCTTTCACTAACAGTCTAAACCTTTTGCTTTCTCTCCACTATGGAATAATATTCTGTAGCAGCTAGCACGCTTTGTTCCCAATGGCCTGTGTAGAGTGTCATCATCTTAGATGGCCCTTATTGGGCATTCTCAGAAAACACAATCTAGATAGATGGGCCCACAGATATTCAATGGGATTTAAGAAGGATACCCAAAGTCTTCCTGTACAAAGTGTGGTTTTATATTTGCCCTCTTCTTTTGCTATGTCCAGTCCTGAGATTAAACAAAAGACATGAGCCTTCAAACCTTCTTTGTCAATTCTACTTAATAAGCATCTTTGATGAATGCAAAATAAAATAGCAGAATATATTTCCAGCTTCAAAACATTTCCTGAGCCAAGGAGAAGGTGGAAGATGGGGAAAGATAAGGGTTCATATTTGCTTCTGAAAATTATCAATAAACGTTTACTGAGCATCCTGTGGGTCTGCAGCATGATACCAGGGGCTATTTACATTATTTCTTTGAAGGCAAGAACAAGATCTTCTCTGTGTCTTTTAATATATCTTTGATAGTACCATATGTGAGTGGGTGCTCACTAGCTCCTTGTTTGATAAGAAGTCACATTCCAGGAGGCAGTATGGAAAAGGTGCACATTGGGGCATCAGGCATAAATCAAGGGATTGCCTGTAGAGAAGGAACTTCCATTTTGCTCATAAGCTCATTATCTCTGATAAGGAAAAGAAAAAAAAAAACACACACACACAAGAATTATTGACCATAGGCTGATGGCAACCTGGGACTCTCTAGAGAGTTTTTATTCTGTTTGGGGACAACTCCCTAAGCAAGTAAGTGCAGGGAACCTAGACAACGACATTAATGTAACAAGTTCTGATGAGTGGTCTAAAAAAAGCCACTTAGAATTTTAGAGGAAGAAAAGAAATACTTAAATAGCAGGGGTGGTACCAAACACAGGTTACCACTGAAGGACAGCTGTTTTAACATCAGATCCTCATTAAGCAGGCTTAATGCATCTACTTAGCATATGTCTGGTTGGGGTAATCAATAATATTGTTTCTGTAGCCTTTAAAAAAAAGAAACTCTATTTATTGAGGTCATATCATTGATTATACATATACTAGGGTCATCACTGTTTGCTTTACTTCAGTTAGATGCCAACAAGTTCAAGGTTACCAATGGTAGAACAAAGATTCCTATTTAGTTTTTAGCCACCTCTTAGCTATTTAGAGACTGATGATAATCATCTCTCTTTATCCCATATCTTCTCTCCTGCTATCTGCCTTCAAGATGACATTTCTGCCCCCTCATCCCTACTCCTTGGCACATTAAAGATATTATAAGAATGTGGAGAAGGGAGTGGACTCCCCCCATTCAGTGTGCTAAATCTGGGTACTTATAAACAGTCTGTATACTGTTGAATGCGAAAGGGGCTTAAAGTTTTGGCCAATTTCCTTTTCCTTTGTTTTTACTCTCTATGCATTTCAATGATATGAGATGTCCTTATCAGTTATCAGGGAACATATTGAATTGGTGCTGAAAGCTATAAAACCAATGAATTATATACAAAGAAAATCCTAAATAATTTCAATAAAGGAAGGAAAGTCCAACCAGCAAAAAGAAGGAAAATCTTCATGAAAAAGGTAGCATCCTGTGCTCTGGTGCTTTTGCTAATAGAGGGAAGACGGAAGAAGTGCTCTTCCCACCTGGACTTTTATATATGGCTTTTATTAATTTATCTGTGTATATGTCGTACCACCCATCTGCTTCTTCCCAATAGAATGTTAACTCCTTGAGGAAGTCTTTTTTTTTCTATTGTATTTTCTATTGTATATTTTATTGTATTCTCTATTTTACACACAAAAAATCATGTTGAGTTGAAAATATGTGTATATATACACATATGCACATACATATACACGTACATATATGAGTATTTCATACAATACATAACAATGATTTTGACTGACCTTTGGTTTGTCATTTACTCATCCCCAGACATGTCGCATATGTATAAAATGATCACCCAAGAGAAAGAGTAAGACATTGGCTACATTGAATTGCAGGGAGGAGTGGGGACACCGTGGATGCTGGAATAAATGATTGATTATTTCAAATATGATCAATAGGATTCCTTTTTGTGTTTTCATAATTTATGAGTTTCTGGGTTATAAATTACCAGTGTTGAGACCATTTTAAGGGGGAAAAATACTATTTTAAAATAGGAAGACATTCCCTTAGGAAAACAAACATAGGCTGGGAGTAATTGAGATAATGAACTATAAGAGCTTAGCCAAAGAAACTGAAGATACTAAGTCTAGATAATAGAAGATGGGATAAAGAGGACATGATTGTAGTATCCAAATATTTGAAGGGTTGTCACTTGGAAGAGGAATTAGATTTGTTCTTCTTGGTGCCATAAGAGAGAACTAGGAGTAGTGAGAGGAAACAGCAAGGAGGAAGATTTAGGCTTAAATAATGAGAAACATTTGAACAACAGAGCTGTTTTCCAAAAGCTTGAGCAGCGTGGGCAGCAGAGGCTACCTTAGATAGCAGTTTTCCTACTACCAGAGATTTTCAAGCTAAAACTAGAAGGCTACTTGTCAGAAAGATAATAAAGGCATTTCTGATCAGATACTGCTTGAAATACATTAGTGGTTCTTAACTGAAGGTCTACAGACCACCAGGTCTTCAATGGATAGGTTTCAGGGGGTCTGTGAAGCTGAATGGGAAAAATACATGCTTATGTCCACCAAACGTTGGCTTCCTTTGTTATCCTATGTATTTTACTTTATACATTTAAAATCATCATTCTGAAAAGGGATCCATAAGCTTCACCAGACTTCCAAGGCAGCCTATAATGAAGAAAATAAGGTTAAGAACCTCTATACTAGGTACTAGATGGGCTCTGAAGCCCTTTCCAAATCCAAGATTATGATTTTATAAAATATACATATTGATGTGGGTATAACCAGAGACATTGAATGTTAAATTCCACATTAACTTACAAGCCAAAAAAATGAAGTTTCTCTAACGATCTGACTCTCAAATCCCCACTAGATGTCAATAAAAACTGCACAGGGGAAAAAAAATGGAGATTGTCATCCCCTACCCAAATCTGCTCTGTCCTTTACTTTGCCAAACAGTCTAAAAATCAGGTCAAAGGACTGCCATCTTCCTCTTGGTTCCCTTTTGCCTCTACAACAATACAAAGACTGTGTTGAAATAAAAAGGCATCAGGGGTTGGGTATTGTTTTCCATACAAGCTATTATCCAGTGGCCTATAGCGAGATTAGTTACAGGAGAATCTGTTCTGAGAGATGATAAATCTTTCTCTGACATTTCAAGACTCCGTCTCAGCCAATTAGAATTGACTCAGTGACACTGCTAACATGTATTCAGATCACAGTCTATACTAAGAAAAAAAGCCCAGTGGTGCAGAAATCCATAAACAGACCCTTCCCACACCCTCCCTATCTAATGCTGTGTGGTAATTTAGAGAGTTACAGTGACGAGATTCCAGTAGTCTCAACTGCTCCTATATTGGTTTATGGCCCATCAAAGCAGAAATAGTCACCCTGGCAGAGATTCTAGCAGACTGAAGAAGCTAAGGATAGAACAGAGAAACTGCTGACAAGTGAAAGGTTTTTGTGGGTATCTCTCCAGCAGCCCCTTCCTCTCTGCCATCAGGAGAGTGGCTCAGATCCCACAAACCAGCATTTACTCTGGCCTCAGAATTCAACCCTAGGCCATACAGGAGTCCAGGCTATCAGACAAGAAAACTAATGATGCTTTCTTCAGAGTGGAATTTACTTTAATGGTTTGCTTGGAGAACATCTTTGTGGAATTTTGGCCCAAAGATTTTAAGGACTGCTCCAGGTCAAGCCACTTTGAATGTGCGCCCAGGCTATTTCAGTCATTCTACATTCCTCATTTCACCTATCTATAAAGAAGGCAAAAGAGCCATATCTTCTCTTTGCAATATTCATGACTTTCCATTGACAATAAACATTTTCTTTTTTAAATCAGAGGAGTCAGGGGCTGCTAGGTGGCACAGTGAATAGAGTACTGCCCCTGGAGTCAGGAGGACCTGAGTTCAAATTCGGATTCAGACACTTAACACACACACACACACACACACACACACACACACACACACACACACACACACACAAAACTATCGATATGACCTTGGGCAAATCACTTAACCCCAATTGCCCTTCAAAAAGAAAAAAAAATTTCAGAGGAGTCAAAGTGGCTTTGCAAATGACTATTTCCAATGGTAGGGCCTGGCACATAGCAAACACTTAGAAATGTTTAGTCTTTTCCCCTTGCGTTCTCCCCTCCATGGGACTGGTTTCATTCCCATTGGGTGATTATTATCCAAGTTGTTTCATTAGATTGTACAGAACCCCCATGAAGTAAGAAAGAATTTCTGTCTCTAGTTTTCTGGATGGGTAAACTGAGAACTAGGCATAAGTACTTTATTCAAAATTCCCAAAATAAATCAGGAGAAGAGAAAGTTCTTAGGATTATTTTTTTTCCTTGTTAAATAGAAATATGTCTGTGGCATTTCCCTATTTTTATCATGATGTCTCTTTAAGATAGAAAACCTCAGCTTAGAGAACTGCCAAATTCTGTTTTCTTATGCAAATGACTGAAAACCCTGTGGTACTCAGAGCAAGTCACACCTACACATCGTCCTCTGAGCCTAGGGAGTACATTGGCAGGCTCTATACTGTGCCTGTGGGCTAGACTCTTAAGCTTGTCTCATTTTTCTGAAATGACACCATCTCCAGAGCTGGTCATAGAGCAACTTTTCTAAAAGTGTTTGTTAAAAATTTGCTCCTCTCAGAAGCAATCCCCAGGGAAAACCCCTACTTCTCTCAGCAAGAAGGAAAACACACACAGACACACAGACACACACACACACACACACACACACACACACACACACTCCCACACACAGAATATGGAAAATTACTGTAGTGGAGGAGAGACAGAGGGATGGAGACACACAGGGATGTACACACACATCTCTCTCCTGGGGATGTGGCAAGAGTATCTGTGTACACAGAATCTTCTTATTGAAATAGGCTTCTCAGCATTGATAAAACTAAAAATAAGAATGATAATGAGAAAGATTTATCTGAGCATGGAAGGATGTTCTGACATGACCATAATGGCATCCCGCCAGAAAGTCTGCACTTGTCTCCTATTCCTATCTCATTGCTGCTTAGTAGTTCTCTGAAAATACAGCTACGGAGAATTGTTCTTTGCATGGTTCACAACAATCAGATCGTCTGAGGTAGTGACTCCCCCTCCCCAAATCTTAACTACTTATATCATACATACAAGGACAGTCTCCAAAAGCAAGAAATAAACCACATGTGCATGTGGTTAAAAATCTTTACTCCTCCTAAAGTCTTCCAAGTATATGTTTTGGGTTGCCACTCTCCTCCCCCACTCCTCAGAGTATCTGCCCTTTAATCTGTCCCCCCCCCCCCTTCCCTATGGGGAATCCACAACACAATCAGAGACAATTCTAAAGATGCTTGTCATATCCTGGGGTTTACAAGACACGGTATTCAAAAACAGTAATGTTAATATGGTTTTACAGTATGCTGACTGCTTGGGGATTTTGTAGCCATCTGTGTGCATTAACCCCTTCATGCTGTAAGAAAGGAGTTGGGGCTAGATTATTGCTGAAATCACTGCTGATTGTCATACTGGAGTTTGCCAGGTTCATATTACTGACTTGGTGCTACACGGGGACCAAAAGCTGTAGCCATCATTGGCCATCTAACACTGTATGTGAAGTTAGAAGCATTGTCCAATAAATAATGGAGAAAAAAGCAGTTTACCAGTCTCTCTCAACTTCATTCCCACCACTGTCTCCTGCTCCTGATATATTTAATGGTTTAGAAGGCTGTTAGAACACTTGGCTCCTCCTATTCTGTGAGCCTAGAACTTCAGGATGTTTCTGGATAATACATTCTCCTCCCCTACCACTACCTTAACTTAGACTCTCATTCCCTTTTCCCAGACTACTGCAATAATCTCCTAATTGATTTCTCTTCCTTTGTACTTCACTGAAAACACAATCACTGTCCTTCCAGTCCTGTTCAACCCTCTTTCTAATTCATCTTCCATGTTACTGACAAAGTAATCTTCCTGAAAAATAGGATCATGTCACTCCTCAGATCAAAATTCTTCCATGGCTCCCAGTTGCCTACTGAATAAAATGCAATCTCATTACCCTGACCCCCCCAAAGCCCAACCTATCTGGCACCATCCAGCATTTCCAGCCTTAGCACATATTACTTCCTTTCACAAATCTAAATTGTAAATAAATTGAACCATCCCCCATTCCCCTATATTGTCCTTTCATTTCCCACCCTCAAAGCTCTTGCTGTCTGCTGTCTGGTCACCTAAATGGCAAAGTGGATAGAGCACCAGCCCTATAGTCACAAAGTCTCAACTTCCTGAGTTCAAATCTAATCTTGGATATTTACTAGATACGTGGCCCTGGGCAAGTCACTTAACCCTCAGTTCTTTAAAATGAGGTGGAGAAGGAAATGTCAAACTACTCCAGTATCTTTGCTAAGAAAACCCCAAATGGGGTCACAAGGAGTCGGAAACAGCAGAGATGGCCAAACAACAACCAAAGTCATAATGTCTTCCATGCCTAGAACAGTCTCCCTTTGTCTCTGCCTGTTGAAATCCTTACCTTTCTTTTAGGGCCTGATTGGGAGATTGCCTCTTTTATGAAAAGTTCCCTGATCCCTCCAGCCATAAGTTATTTTGATTTTTTTAATTTCTCATGTTACTTTCTTGTATATAATGAATTTAACACTTGAATTATATTTGTTTGTGTGTTTGTTTTATCCCTGCCTTACTAAATTTGAGCTTCTTGAGGGCAGAGCCATCATTGTTCCTCAGGACCTAGAGCAGCTCATTGCTCATAGTGGCAATCCAACAATGCCTGTTGAATTAAACAGAACTTGTTAGTTCTGATGAGAGTCCTACCTAATGCAGGCTTATAACTAAATACGGACATCATGATAA
Organism: Pseudochirops cupreus; assembly: GCA_028627135.1. NCBI lineage: Eukaryota > Metazoa > Chordata > Mammalia > Diprotodontia > Pseudocheiridae > Pseudochirops > Pseudochirops cupreus. Next base: position 197,055,062 of record CM053582.1, on the reverse strand, counting down.
ATGCACAGGAAACAGGATTTTACTGTGCCTTTCATCTTAGAAGTTTAGGTCCTACTATATTTTCCTTTCCCATCCATCCTGATCCTTTTACCCTATTTCTCATTGTACTGAATGACTGGCTTACTTCTTGAAATATAATTGTAGAATGTATAGAGTCTGAGGCAACAGACAGAACTAATGCATAACCAGAGTAATATTAGGGGGGAAGGGAGGATAGATGCATTAAGGTAGGTAGGAGCTGAGATATGGGGCAGATTTTAGCAGAACCACATTAGAATGGGGATGGAATCCTGGTATCTCTTCCAGTGGAGTGAATTAGAAAATGTCATAAGTTCCAATAGCTGCGAGTGCAAGCAAGGGTTACTAGGCATCCCTTTTAGAATTATTAATGACCTAAAGGGAACAGTTACATATGTTTGCTTCTCCAACAGCATGCACTATACACTCAGTGCACTGCTACGCCAGAGGATGAACAACAAACCCTATAACCCTGTTCTTTGAGAAGAAAAACAGTGTCCTTGAAATCCCAATACTCAAGCATGCTGACGAACACAATGGCAACCAAGCCCCAGGTTGAAGTCCAGTGTAATGTTAGGCATGCAGAAATGCAAAAGTAGGAATTCTATATTACAGCAAAGCAATAAAAAATTCAGTCTAACTTTCTGTCTCCCTCTCTCTCTTCTTTTCTTTTTCTCCTCCTTTTTCTATCTTCCATCACCACTTCTCTCTTCTCCCCATTCTGGAGCTCCCCTCTCCTCCCCTTCTCTCTCTCTCTCTCTCTCTCTCTCTCTCTCTCTCTCTCTTTCTCTTTCTCTCTCTCTGTCTCTGTCTCTGTGTCCCTCTGTCCCTCTTTCCCTCCCTCCCTCCCATCTTTCAAATGAATTCTTCAATCATGTAGATATGGAATAAAAAATTTTGACCCATAACTAAAATGTAGCAAAATACATTTGGTGTTACCTACCTACAAAGTAATACTCATTTAAAAATAAATGTTTTTATATTACCTACATACCCATTTTCAAGGAAAAAGAAAAAGAGAGAAAAAGAGAATATAGTTCAGCAAAACTAATGAACATATCAGAAAAAGTCTTGGGGGTAGCTAGATGGCATAATAAATAGAGCACTGGTCTTAGAGTCAGGAGAACCTGAGTTCAAATTTGGCCTCATACACTTGACATGTATTAGCTGTGTGACCTTGGGCAAGTCACTTAACCCTAATTGCATTGCCTTCCTTTCTCAAAAAAAAAAAGTCTGCTATTATATTGTATTAGGTCCTGGAGGGAGGGGCTTTTTCATTTCTCTTCTTTGGGAATAAGCTTAGTCATTAGTATTTCATATCATTCGGTTTCTATTGATTTGTTGCTGTCATTCTTTCCATTCAAATTGTCATCATTTTGTATATTGTTTTTCTAGTTCTTCTTACTTAGCTTTGTATTAGTTTATATATCTTCCCATGCTTCCCATTCACCCTGTTCATTATATCTTGCAGCACAGTAATATTCCAATAAATTTATGGATCACAAATTCTTTAGCCATTGCCCATGCATTGCATCTACTTTTAAGCAGTACTTATTTTAACACACTTTGTCGGCCAAGCGGAGTCATTGTCCAGGGAAAGAACGCATCTGTAGAACTCATAAAGTGAACGAAATCTTGGAAATTGGAGTATAGACTTATCAAAATAGTTTTTATGCCCCCCCCCCAACCACTTCAGAATTAAATCCTCCTATCCTTCCTTCAAGGTTCAGCTCAAATTTTTCCATCTTCCAAGAAATCTTTTTTCACTTTCCTTTGAACCCTTCCTTTGTTTCTGCTTCTTATAAATGCCAAGCTTTGTTTCATACTCAGATCACCTAAAATAGAGCCATCCAAGAGGCAAATGCCAAAAACTTCTGAGAGAATATGTTGTGTGTTCCCCTACCACATAATCTGAGAACGCTGACAGATTGGCCCAATGTTGATCTCAATCACCCAAAGCATTGGCATCATGCATTAAATCAGGGTTGGAGAAAGGGGCAACTTTTCCTTCCCCTTTGACCCTGTAGCCCCAAGAAATAGGCTTGGATTTTTGTCTCTTTCATTGTCCTTTTCAATTATAGAAGTAAGGAGTGGAGAACCAAGAGTCCAAAGAGCTTCATTCATAGCAATCCAGGAACCATGATTCCAAGTTGGATGTTGCTGCTGGTCCAACAGGGAAACCCTAAGAAGTTGAGGCTCCAGAAATAAGCCTAGGAGGGTTTTGGACTTGGAACCTGGTGAGACTAATGGTATATAGGAACTGGGCTAAGCTTTGAACCTAATTGTTCTCCCCTCCCTAGAGATGTAAGAGATAAGAGGGGGTTTGTGCCCCCAGCATGTTAGTGGGAATGTTTGTGTGGTTGTTCTGGTTATAATTTTGAAGTAAATATTCCTTTCTAAAAGTTTCTCTTTTTAATCACTGTTAAGTGATTAAATGGAACTGGGGTCCTTGAACCCCTAAAATTAGGAGCAACGCAATGATAGGGCCTTGAGTCAGTGGCAGAGACTAGATCCTCCAAATCCTCTTGGTGCCAAAGAACCCTAGGGAAGGAGTGAAATGTAAGAGACTGCCTGAAGGCAGCGGGGGTGAGGGGGAGCGTTAGGGTAGTTAACATTACATATTGATTTTCATCTTATCTTATATTCCACTTATTTCTGTACATGTCTTATCTCCCTTTTATTCTATAAATTATTTGAGGGAAAGGTATTATTATATCTTCACAGCAACTAAGCTGTTCCTTGTAAATATTTGGTGTTCATTAAATAAATGTTGGTTGAATGAATGGGAGAAGCAAGGAAGGAAGAAAGGAAGGAAATAAAGGAAGGAAGGAAACAATCATTTACCTACTATGTGCCTAGCACCCATATTAAGTATTTCACTAAATATTTTTCTCATTTGATCCTCATAAAAGCCTTGGAAGCTAGGTGCTATAATTATTCCAATTTTACAGTTGAGGAAACTGAGGCAGTTAAGTGACTTGCCCAAGGTCATACTGCTAGTAAATATCTGAGACCACACGTGAACTCAGGTCTTCCTGACTCCAGGCCCAATACTCAATGTACCACCTATCTGCCTCTCTTATGCAAAAATGTGACTTTATTTTACTAGAAGATGGCATACATATTCATGACCTATTCCATATTTTTATGCACATTCCCTTTTCAGACCACACACAGAACTTAGTTTTACACCTCTCTAATGACTATACTACGTGTTATTTTGTAACATATGCTTTTGAATATATGCCATATCGCCCCTAGTTTCCATGAGGGTAGAGAGCATGTTTTATTTAAACATTATGACACTCCAGCACCTAGCACAGAGGTCTCTGCACAGTTGACACTTTATTCATCCGTAGCAAGTGCCTAACACATAGTGAGCTCTTAATAAATGCTTGTTGATTGACTTAAGAAATATTTATTCAATTAAATTGAACTGTTAACCCATTATTCCTATTTATTCATCTTATATCTTTCCTTAATTAGTTTTAGGAATTGTTCACATTGGTGCTTTCTTAGATGGTCAAATATTTTGTCTGTGCTATCTAGATCCTGTAATCACTTAGGAGATTAGTACCTTACCTTCTCCTTTTAACCAGTGTGTAATCAACCTATCTAGATTTGTAGTGGTTGTTTGCTAAATCTTCCCACATCTTGGTGCCCCCTGGACCCTCCATCATGTTTAGAGACACTCCAGTTTGTTTAATCAGTTTGCTTTTCTAGCTAATTGTATGGGATTACCCATAATGCTCTGCTCTACAACACATTCTACTTCCCAAAACAGAGTATAGGAAATTAGGCAAGCTAAGTGATTTTTCTTTCTGACTCTACTTTGGAGGAAATCATAGACTCACAAATCTGAATTTGGAAGACGTTCCTCAGAAACCATTTAATCCAATCTCCTCATCTTACAGATGAGGAAACTGAGACTAAAGGATGTTAAGTGCATTACCCACAGGCACATGGGTAGCAAGCGCCAGAAGCAGAATTGTGAAGCTTTTTCAGGGTTAGTGGGGAAAATGATAAAAGGAGCTGTTTTGATTTTACGTGCCATGCTCACTCTTTCTGAGATAAAGATTCTAATGCTGAAGAGATTGCTATATCTGTTTGTATTCCAAAAGGACTCCTTTAAGTAATAGGAAGAATTATACTTCAATTCCCCTTTCTGACCTGGCCTCTGGGGAACAGAATCAGTGATCTAAAAGAATGTGTAATCTAAGGGAATAATTCTACCTCTTCATCTCTGTGAAAGGCAAAGCTAACAAAGAGAAAGCCCTGTCCAATGGCTTGAGTCTAACTCTAGACACAGCTCTGCAGTTAGGACCAGATCAAATAAAGTTCTCCTCCAACCTAAGGCAGGAACATAATCCACAGTCACACAGGCGGATCTTTTCTGGGACATTAATTATCTTCTAGCGAAGCATTGCAACTTTCTTGACCTCTGTGTTTGACCCCTGTTTCTCACTGCTTCTCAGACTCATCATATTACTTAGCACAAAACCAGAAGAAGGAGATGAAGAGCCCCCATCTCTCCCAAACCTCCTGCAAGGCTTCCAGCAATCACATCAAGCCACCCTTTTACCTTCTTTGCGGTTCTCTTCACTTCCATTTCAAACAACCCATCCTCTCCCACTGAAGGTGCTGGGAAACAGGGCTAATGACTGACTGCCCACTTAGGATAATTGCTTTCAAGAACATGATCACAAGCTTGTGCAGTCTCTTTCTTTCTTTTTAGCTTGTCCACACCATTTCACTCAAATATTCCCTCAGACACATCCCAATACCCCGTCTCCTCCACACAAAAGGCACTAGCACCCTTTGTCATTTTCCACATTCTCTCCCATACTTTTACCTTCCATTTCTCAGGATAATATACTCTGTGACCATTACTGCTCAATAAGAGACTTCATTTCTATTGACTTGCAATGACTGCACATTTCAAGTACAGCCAAAACAAATCAATGTCATATTAGCCAAATAAATCCTTCTAACTACTCCAAAAGTCTAGTGGTTCAGAGTTCTTTCCACCTTCACTTTTTATTGGCTATAGCAACACCCAATTCCACCATGAAAATGCTAAAGAATCAAGTGGCCAACCCCACCTCACATACAGATTTGTGCTATTGGAGGAAAAAGAAAAAAACTTGAAAGGAAATCTCTAGGCTTTATAATAACTCACATTCATACCACACTTTGTGGGTTATATAAATAGCATGATTCCCATTTCATAGATGCAGAAATAGAATGCAAAAGATTAAATGATTTGTCCATGATGACATAGCAGGAAGACGCAGAGTAAGATTGGAACATAGATTCCCTCACTCTAAATCTCTCATGTCTTCCTCCAAGCCATATTGTCTCTCAGCTTTTCAAAGCCTCTGACACACACACACACACACACACACACACACACACACACGCATACCCAGACACACACAGACACACACACGCATACATTTTAAATAAATTCACAGGCATTTTTAGTCCTGAGAATAGTCATTCAAAATGACCCTCCCCCCAAATAAAAGGGTGGGGATATAGTAGAAAGGGCAGTATATGGTTATTCAGTTCTTGCAGGCTAAGATGGACGGGCACTAGCTTGGCTGTTTGGAACTAGATGGCACCACACCTGCCAAGTCTATTCTTGGCTCTGGTCCGCACAATCAGCCGCTCACTTTCACAAGCTTGAAAAATGTAAAAACAAACAGATAAAAATTGCCATGACACTGCTGTTATTTCATCCTCTGCTGGAGTATCTTCAGGCAGCTTTACTTTTACTGACCTCATGGTAATTTTTTGCACCTGGGGTGGTAAATTACTTCCAGGTGAGTCAAAACCAGATGGCCTCAACTTTCCTGGAGTTGATTAAGGCAATTGTACCTGCTCCAGAATTCCACCAATCAAATGCCATATTTTGATTTACCATGGTAACGTCTCAGCTTGGGGCTCCTGCGTGGCCTGCGGAAGATGTTAAATCTACCAATCAGAACATAGCAAATGAAGCCTGCTCCCACCACATACCTCTCCTCACAACACACACACACACACACACACACACACACACATACACACACACACTCACACACACACACACACACACACACACACACACACACACACACACACATCATGGCAACCAAAGTGTCTGCACAAAGCCAGCAGCTGCTGAACAAAAGGAAATTTTAGAAAAAGGATTCTTTAAAAAAAAATGCAGCTTCTGCTTAGTGACATATAGAATAATGAAGCAGGCTTTTACAACCCTCCCAACAGCATTTGCTATCACAAATATGGAAGATGCTTGAACTCTGTAATTGGTTTAGGTTTGGAATGACATTCTTCTCCACTGGACAGAAGTGCCCAAATGTCTTCTTAACTGGGCATTTGAATACAGGATACTGTTGTTATCAGCTCATTCAGCAAACCTTTATAAAGTACCTAATGTGTGCCACTCACTCTATGAGGCAATAGAGCAGCTATGATACCCAACTGAGACAAATGTCTGCCTTCACAGAGCCTACATTATAGGATGGGGTCAAGACACAAAAATCAATGACTATGGTGCACAATCTTATTTGATACATGAATTAGAAGATGACAAAATAATAATTACAAGAATAAATGCTGTCAATGTGCAAGGGGGGAATTCATCATCGAAAGGCATGATCAGAGGAGACTTCATAGAGGCTATGGCATTTACATTGTACTTTAAAAGCCTGGCCTGAATTCAACGGACAATAACGGGTTGGGGAGTCGTTTATGGGCAGAGGCTTGTCAACACAAGGTAGGTTTACAGAACCTGGAAAAGTCCAGTTTGGCTAGATAGTCACATTCTAGATCACCATAGGTTTCATCTAGCATATAATAATATGCTTTTCAAAATCTCCATGCACTGCAACAGAAAAGATGCTGTGTTGAATTTGTTTTTTACTGGAGAGAGTGTCCAATCTGAAGTCAGGAAGACAGGAAGACCCGAGTTCAAATCCATACTCAGACATTTATTAGCTGGGTGAGCCTGGGCAAGTCACTTAACCATTGCTTGACTCAGTTTCCTCATCTCTAAAATGAGGGTAATTATAATAGCGCTTACCTCCCAGGGTTGTTGTAATAAGGATCAAATAAGATGATAATTGTAAAGTGCTTGTACAGTGCCTGGAAGATAAGTGCTATGTAAATGTTAGCTATATTGTTGTGATTTTGTTTAGTCATTTTTCAGTCCTATAAGATGCTTTGTGACCCCATTTGGGGTTCTCTTGGCAGAAATACTGGAGTGGTTTGCCCCCCCTTTTTTTCAAATAAAAATAAATCATTTTCTTTTTAGTTCAATTAGGTGAGCCCAGTACAGTGCCCACTCTCTTAAAACACATGCAGAAAAAGAAACAAAGTGAATGTTTAAGGAAGAACTGAACGTATTTACATAGGAATGTTATAGAATATAACTACAATGAGCATTTCAGAGAAGCATGAACAGGCTTATGAAACGATAGGGAGTGAAAGTAGTAGAAACAAGAAAAACACACACAACTACACTAAAGCAAATGAAATAATAACTTTTTGTAGGATCACTGAGTCACAGATACAGGGATAGAATTCTGGGACTTGGAGGTCATCTAGACTAACTTCATCATTTTACAGAAGAGGAAACCGAGGCCTGAGAAGTTAAACACCTCACTTTACATAAGTAAAACGTGGCAGAATTGGGATTTGACCCGAGATCCCACTAATTAGAAATTAATCTAATAAACAAACAGTCATAGGAGATTTGAATGTCTGGATACCAGATGACAGAAAATGAAACATACTTCTTGTCTCTTGACAGAAGTGGGGCATTGTGAGGGTAGAATGCTGAGCACAGTATTCTGCATATAATCTGATGCATTCTCTCTATCAGGGATGATTTAATTCCTGGGCTTTAGGGAAGGGGCATTTTAATCAGAAAAGACTGTGATATAAATACTAGAAATACCATTAAACCTATTTTAAGAAAATTAGAATGCATGTAGGTAATAAAGCAAAAATACAACTTTGGCATATCCCAGAACAGTTGATGGTATTATAAAGCCTTCTGCTTGTGCATTTACTTCCCTTTTAGAGTATTTTTTAAAAGTTATATTCATACAGTATCATCTTGATGTCTGAATTTTAAAAATGCACCCGGAATTAAGGTTTTTTTGAAAGACAAAGGAGAGGGAGATACCGAGTGAGGGGTAAAAAAAATCCTTACCACAGCATGACTATTTCCTCAATGCAGCATTAACAGTAAAACAAATAAAAATCTAGCAGCATTTTAGTGCAATTCACAAAATGCCATCTTAAATTCACTTAGATCTTCATTATTTTTCCAACCTAGCAGAAGTGTTTGCTATTGCAGATGCTCTAACGCAAACACTGCCATCCCGGACCAATAAAAATAGCAGTAGTTCGCAGTTATGACCGCTAACACCATTTGTAGACGTGTAAAATCAGAGAAGATTAATCACACACCACATGATGCAAGGCGCTACACTGATTCCTACACCATTCTGCTGCTTCGGGTCTGGACCCTGCTCGAAGGAGGAGACCAGCAGCCTGCTGAGGTATAACAGATTGTGGCTTCCAGAGGAAAACCAATACGTTTTGTTATTGCTACAACCAGAGAGCCAAACACTGACCATAATTCCTTATGTACAATTTCCATAGTAAGTGTGTGATGGGGCAAACATTCCCAGTATCAACCTGCATCTCTGTTTTTCATTTACCTCTATCCCAGAAACTTAAAGTTATCTCTGTAACAACTGAATTGGTGGAAGTTAATGACTCAACATTTTAAGTGATTCTCACTTTCTATTCACAATTTCTAGTATTGGAAAGTCTCACAACTCTGCATAGACTGTCCTGTAGGCCTAAAATGGACTCCCTTGTCACCTCTGAGTCTTAAAACACCTAATCCCCTTCAAAATAACACGCTCTGGCTTCTACAAGAACCCTTTCTACCGCCTGTACTTTATTATTTTTTTTTACATAATCATATATGCAAGCACATGTAATTACCTTTTCTGTGGCTTATCTTAGACAAGGATTCTCTTTGGGACATGAATTCCTTCAGCATTCTGGTGAATCTTATGGACACGTTGTCAGAATATTTTTTAAATGTATTAAAATCCATAGGATTACAAAAGAACCCAATTATATTGAAATATAATTATCTATCACCTATCAAAGTGTCTATGTATATAACTATGTATTATCTATATCTTTTTTTCTATTTTCCACCTATCTATATCTATCTATACATTTTTCTATGTACATATGTATGTTTCTATCTATCTGTCTATCTGTCTGTCTGTCTATCTATCTTCCATTCATGGATTCCCAGGATCTAAGACAATGCTTGTCTTAGAGAGTTGGTAAGACCATTGAGAGGTTAAGTGACTTGCCTAAGATAACATAGCCAGTAAGTATTGCAAGGTAAGACTTGAACTCAGGTCTTTTTAAGTTTAAATCTAGCTCTCTGTTCACTAAAACATGTAATTTAACCTCTGAGTGTTCTGGACAGCGCTCTAGGACTAAAAATTGCAAGATCAAATATACTCATGCTTGTTGAAATTTTCTCATCCAAGAAGTTCCTTAATATCAACCAAATCACATGTTCTATATGAATGCATACACATGTATGTAAATGTAAGTGAGCCCTGTGAACCAAATATATGTCCGTTTATACACATGTATATGCATTTCATGTGTGCATAGATGTACATATGCATATACATATAATACATATGTGTATCTCTATATGGTGTGTATATACATATAGATAGATAGATAGATAGATAAATAGATAGATAGATAGATAGATAGATAGATATATTCCTATCTCTCTATCACAGATTGCCTTCTCCAACAGAATGTAAAAGTCCCTTGAGGGTAGAGATTGTTTCACTTTTTAAAATTTGTATCCCTGTGCTTGGCACAATATCTGGCACCTAGTAGGTGCTTAACAAAATCCTGTCTGGTTGATGATTGATTGCTTGGATATCTCAATACATAACATATTAGCATTTAAGCAATTAAGGTATTCATTGTGCTTGTCAGTCATAGAATCATAAAACTAACAGGGACTTGAAGAGACCATGTTATTAAGAATTCGACTTATATTTGGGACTGCTTTGGGGATTTCCTAGAAAGATGGCTATAACATTTTTTTTCTTAATCCTCTTTTGGTTGTTAGAATATTTCATAACCCTTAGTGTCCGTTTGCTTCAAGCATGCATGAGAGTGGGAAGTGGAAGTAGACCTGGGCACAGGCAAGCTCTTAGCCAAGCTCTATCTACACTCCAATTATGGGGTATATAGGTGAAGCATATAATCACAAGACTGATGAGAAAATTTTTTCTACCTTGAAACTGATGACTTTGATTTCTTTCTTTGTCAGTCAATCAATGATCAACAAGTGTTTATTAAATTATCTATTACTATTATGTATCAAGCACTTTTCTAGACTATGGGGATAGAAATAAAAAAAAAAAACAGAAAAAA
>CM053582.1:197028899-197044032 GCA_028627135.1 Pseudochirops cupreus | reverse complement strand
ATACATATATATATATATATATATATATACATATAGATATAGATATATATATACACACACACACACACAAAATATGCTATACAAAATTAAAAACAAATCACAGTACAGATTTGAGGTAGTTAGGGAGACACAGAAGTAGTAGTTCATGGATCAGAAAAAGCATTATGAAGAAGGTAATACTTGAGCTATGGCTTGAGGAAAGAGAGGGATTCTATAGTTTCAGTTTGGAGAGAGTGTATTTCAGGCCTGGGGCATGATGGTTGCAAAGGCACAGGAAAAGGAAATGGAGTGTAGTATGTGAGGAACAGAAAGAAAGTCAACTGTGCTGGATTATAAAGCTTGGAGAGAAGAATAAATTACAATGAAGCAGGAAAGATAGATTTGAACCAGATTGTGAAAGGCTTTGAAAGTCAAACAGGGCAGGAGATTATATTTGATCCTAGAGAAAACATGGATAGCAGTGACATGCTCAGATTTACACTTAAGGGAAAAATCACTCATCAGTAGGATAAGACTCAACAATTTCAAGTTTGCCACCATGAAATCTTTCCTTAGTAAGGAGCTATCTCTATTGTACACAGTAGATGTTTAATGACTTCTTGTCTTGATTTGCATCTACTGAACCCCACAAAGTTAGTGGCTCAAGAAATCAGTTCCTGGGGTAGCTAGGTGGTGCAGTGAATAGAGTACCAGCTCCAGAGTCAGGAGGACCTGAGTTCAAATCCGGCCTCAGACACTTAACACTTACTAGCTGTGTGACCTTGGGCAAGTCACTTAACCCCAACTGCCCTGCCTTCCCACCTCCAAAAAAAAAAAAAAAACAAAGAGAAAGAAATCAGTTCCCTCTAGCTCAGATCCTTGAAATTTCAAATCCACAGACCTTCCACATAGACAGAAGTTAGAGTGGCTCTGGGATTACCTTTCATAAGATGGAGTGAGTCAACCTAAAATGCTTAGAAACCAGCCTTTTGTTATTATCTGGCTAAGGAGTTTGATGTGAGCCTAGCAAACAAATGTGGTAAAGTGAAAATGGCACTAGACTAGAGATTAGATCCACCATTAATTAGTTGTATATTCTTGGGCAAGTCATTTAACTTCAGTGGACTTTAGTTTTCTCATCTTTTAAAATGCTACAAGTTGGACGAGATCAGGGATGGACAAAGAATGGATATTGAGTCCTTGAACTTGGTTTTAAATTTTTGTTATGACTTTTTCAACGTAATTGGTTTCTTTTGCAACCGTACATATTTTGTCATTTATTTAAAAACATTATTCTGAGAAAGGATTCATAGACTTCACCAGATTGTGATAGGGCCCATGCCACAAAAAAGATCAAGAATCCCTGGACAAGTTGATCTCTAAAGTTCCTTCCATTCTACGATTCTAAACATTTATCAGAAGGATGGGTGCCTTGGTGACCACAAGGAAAACTCCCTACTCTCCTAGTCAATTCAATAAGCATTTATTAAGCACCCAGCATATACAGGGTGTTTAGTAAGCATCTTCTTGTTACTCTTATTCCTCTTTGGTTCTCAAAGGATTAAAGACATCACAAAGCCAATCAATATCTTGACTTGCTCATGAATTGGATTTGTGAGGCAGAGCTGCACTAAGTCATCTGGGGCAAGACAAAGGACTGGCAATGTCCCAGAATGGGACTGGCAATAGGTGACCTTGGCCTTTCTAAATTAAGAGTCTTTCCCAGGTCTCAGTTTATCTGGGACCCCACTTCACTGTCAGCCACAGTCAGGGACTGAAACTGGTTAAGCATACGTGGGTCCTGCATCCAGCAGAGAAGGAGGGTCCTTCCATCTTCCCCTGATCAGCCATTTGATTCCTCTATTGTCCACGAGGTGAAAGTTCCTAAAGCTGAGGCTGGCACCAATGTAGTGACCCCCTGGACTTGTTGTTTTTCAGTGCTATCTGCCCAGAGGTATATCAACTTCAATTGAATACTCAATTGAGTAAATGCTAGGCACTGGAAATATGAGATTAAAAAAAAAAAATTTCTAGGAGTAGCTAGGTGACACAGTAAACAGAGCACCAACCCTGGATTCAAGAGGACCTGAGTTCAAATCCAGCCTCAGAATTTTAACATTTACTACTGTGTGACCTTGGGCAAGTCACTTAACCCCAACTGCCCAGCCCTCCCCCCTCCATAAAGCAAAAAAAAAAAGCTCTTGCCTTCAAGTAGCTTACAGTTGTGGTGGAATAAATAGGACAGATTTAAAAAAAATATATGATCTGAGTCCAGGACTGTACTTCAAGCCTTAGTTTTATAGAACCTGCTAAAGTTTGCACTCTATTTGCATAGCCTCAGGGAACCAAGGATAATCTCCACAGATTTGTGAGTCACTGGAATAGAACTACTCTGTGGGATGGCAAACCTGCTGTGTTAGTCCATCCACACATACTGTACATTCACCGCGGGGAAGAAGACACATACAACATATGCACAAATAACTAACTACAAAGCAATTTGAGGAATGAAAGAATACTGAAAATTGTGGGAAGCAGAAAACATTGTTTGGGCAGAAGATATGACTTCAGTTGAGTCACCTCTAAGAGGATGAGGAGAGGAGAGTCAATTCCAGGCAAGAGCACATCCTGTCCCTGCAGAGGCACAAAAAGAGGGTGAAATGGAATATCAAAGTCAGGGAATGATTTTCCTTGGATACAGTTTGTGAATGGGAATAATATAAAACAAATCTGTAAAGGTGGGTTAGAAACAAACTAGGAAGGCTTTGAAATGACAAGTGGAGGAGTCCTCATACATGTCATACTACAGGCAGTAGAGAATCAATGAAGGTTTTTAAGTAGGGGGACAAAATGATGAGATTTGTGTTATTTAGGTTCTTAACGTGAAAGCCATGTGAAAAATAAGGAATAGGATTGGAGAGAGACAATGGAAGAAGGGAGACCAAGAAGGAGGTCATGGTAACAGTTTAGGAGAAATATGGGAAGACCCAAGTGCAGTGCAGTAATGTGAGGGTGAGTGGGAGACAGTGGAATAACCAAGGATAATTGCAGGACACTCAAAGCGAGTGCAGTTGGGTTGAGAGAATTGATGGCAAACTTTGACCCACCATTTAACTTAATTCACCAAATATTGCCATCCTACTCATGCTCAAAATTGGTGGCTTAATTTTTTTAATAGCTGACCTTTTCATTGCACTTTAAGGTTTGCAAACATTTTACATAAACATTATCTTATTTGATTTGCCCAAGAACTCTGTGAAGAAATATTGGTGATATTTTTAACATTTTGTAGATAGGTAAACTGAGTCTCAGAACTATAAATGACTTGTCCCTGGCTCCACAGCTAGTTTCAAAAGGTAATATTCAATCCCAGCTCTCTCCTGTTACTGAGTCAGATACTCTGTCTGCTATATCACAGTGCGTCCCAAAGAGAAGTATAAGATGCAGTCCCAGCTTTCATGAAGATTACAATACTGTAAGGGAGGGAGATAAGACATACACCATCCCCATGAGGTAGTTAAGTAATAGAACAAAGCAATCGTTGGTAAAGACCCAAGATGAGTGTTATAGATGTGAGTGATATATCAATAAAGAGGAATGGAGCCAGAATAAACTGGGATGACTCATAGAGAGGAAGCCTTCTAGGCTCGAACTGATTAGGTTTGGAAAGATAGAGGGAGAGCTGAAAACACACCAGGTGGGAAGACATGTGTAAACGCAGCTATTATGGAAGGACTAAGCATGGCATGTATGGGGGACAGTGGCTTAAGGGTAAAAGAGTCATGCTTCATCTCTCATTCCTCATTTCTCCTCTTTTCCCCTAACAATTTTCTCTATCCTAGGCACACCCTTAGAAGATTTCTGGGTCACAAAGAGGTGCTTTGTGCCTGAATGTAGTAAAATATTTTTTCTTATAGTAGGTTCCACGAGAAGTGAAAAAAAGTATCCTGAAACAAACAAACAAAAAAAAATTATGGGCCTCCATTACACCCTGTGATGTCTACACCTGAGTTTACATCAAGCAGTTTGAAAATCCATGTTTACTTTCCTCTTTCCCCAGCCTGTTGTCCCCAGTTACAGCTGCTGCTCCTGATGCCTCTGTATTCACTTGTTCCAGAAAACTGTTTTTCTTCCACTTTAACAGACCTGTTTCTATTCACTTGTGGTTTGGGCTGTTTGTTTATAGGATCGTCTCACACTTCTCTCCTACCAACAGATAATGGGTTAACCCTTCTGAGACAACAAGATCACCATTGATGAGTTCAGTAAGTGCTGGGCGAAGATCCAGACACATGGGCTCGACCATATTTTCAATTTGCCCTGAGGGAGAGATGGTGCCTCTGTGAGAGGAGACATGTGGGTGAGTGGGGTAAGGGTATAAACTGAACATCTGCTTTCATTATCTTAAAACAAATTTAGTGCCAATAAAAGGTGTTCAAGTGAGAACATTTGGGAATGAAGATTGACAGTCCAAGATAGAGTTATCTATGAACCCCATTGATTCCCCTCTCCCCTTGCAACATGGAACTTCTCCATCCTAAAGCTTAGCACAACACTTTGATTCTGACTAATTGTACTCATTGGCCTCTCTAGATTTACTCAATAATCACGGGGATGCCTCTAGTCACAAACGGGCTGAGAGCCACAACCCAAATGATGTGTTTCAAGCCCAACTCCAGCCTGCCCGTGGCTCATGACTGCACAGCCTTTACAATACTGAATTCAGTACAAGTTCTAAGCCTACCATTCAAGGCTTTTTACAATTTAATTTCCACCTAGCCTTCAGTGCAATTAGACAAGCATTTGTGCCTACAATGTAACAGGGGTTGGGCTTATCAATGAGGAGACAAAAACAAAATTTCTTGCCTTCAAAGAGCTTGCATTCTAGTGGTGGGGGATGAGGGAGATGGCATATACATAAGATAGGAATAGGGACTAGACCTGTGATTTCACTGATATAGCAAACTCTTGTGAGAAAACCTCCTTTAGCAATTTCAGTCAGCATCTTTTCTTGAGACTTGAGCCCAGGCCATCCTGCCTTCAAGGTTGCCTCTCCATCCATTCATACCACACTGCTTCCCTTCATACACAGACCTGTAATTATTCACAGAAAAACATGCACATATGTTAATGCATTCACCCACATGAAAACACATTCACACATGCATATGCACAAACACACACTAACATAAAGCCAAAGTAATTTCTGGAGCAAGGTGGAATGACGACTGATAGCAACTGGGGGATTTCGAAAAGACCTCTTGTAAGAAATAGCATTGGGCTCAGCCTTAGCCTTGGCTCTCCTGACTGCCCTTTAGTCACTCTATGCTATTGCCAAAGTACATTGTAACGTACCTATGTCCCTTCTTTCCCCACACAAAGGGAGGTGCAAATTCCTGACTGGTAGATGAAGTCCTACCTACACCAGAAGCCTCAGAGAGCAGATAAACACCAAGAAAGCAGGCATGAAATCCAAGCCACATTCACCCCCAGAAGGAAAACCAATTACAGTAGCTGCTGGCAGGGAAAGAACACAGAAGTGCCAGCATACTGCAGCAGTAACAGTAACAAAGAAGAGGCACGCCATCTCTGTTCCCACCCACACTTTTCTGCACTCCAGTGAAAGCCTGATGTTCAGCCTATTCAGTAGCCTTGGATATTGCTGCAGGTGCTCTAATCTAGCTCTTGAGTGGATTCAACCTTGTTGCTCCCCCTTCCTCCCTGTTCTTCTTCTTCCCCCCTCCTTCTTCTTCTCCTCTTCCTTCTCCTCCTCATTCTCATCATAGCCAACACTTATACATACCAGATGCAGTGGTTAAGTTCTTTATAAATATTATCTCATTTGACTTTCACAACAACTCTTGAGAGGTAGATGCTATTATTACCCCCATTTTCCAGATGAGAAAACTAAGCAAACAGTGGTTAAATAATTTGCTCAGGATCACACATTTAGTAAGCTTCTGAGGTCAAATTTGAACTCAGGACTTACCTGATTCCAGGCCCAGTGTTTTATCTATTGTGCCAACCAGCTACCCCTGGGGCTCAAGCAGGTCATTTCAGCAGTGGAGCTGGGAAAAGGTGTTTCTCAAAATACTATCTAGGACTGAGGCTTCTCAACCAACCCACTCACCCCCAAGGGAAATCTCTACTCTTGGTAGTATAGAAATCCATTTCCTTCCACAGTATGAAATGCTGCTCCTTCCCTGAAGGAAGGGCACGATGTAACTGGTTTAAGCCCAGAAAGGGATGTCCTTCCTGTCTTTGAGTTTCTGAGAGAATGGTTTTCTACTGGTCAGGATTTTGCTGAGCACCATGCAACCAATGGTCTTGCCTGAATTGTCAGAGTGATTAAGGCGGAAGCTGATGAAGCCTGAGCCTGAGAGAATGAACCTGGGACTTCACCTATCTCCACTTCAAAGGAATCACACCTAGAAAAAGATTCACTTTCCCTAGCATGGCACACCCACTCCTACCCCCATCAGTCCCCTGGTGAAGATGACAGCCAACTTCTGCAGGACAGCTTTCATGGTCCCTGCACTAATTAGTGCCTTCCCAGCCAAAGCTAACCTTCTTTCTGGTTTTTTTTGGTTTTTGTTTTTTTGTGTGTATCCTGTACATGCTGATAAAATGCGCATCTTGTTGGAATGCAAACTCATTTAGGGCAGAGATTGTTTATTTTTTTCATTCTTTTTTCTTTCATTTGATCAAATGAGATATTTGTAAAAACCTCTTAACACAATGCCTGGTACATATTAGGTTCAATATCAATGTTTATTCTCATTTATTGCCCTTTATATCCCTGGCATTAAGACTAGTGCCTGGACACATAGTAAATGTTTAATAAATGCTGGTTAGTTTATTGATTAATTTCTTCAAGGCCCAGTTTGGGTGCCATCTCTTCCCTCCACAAACCATATTTGCCTCCTTCAGGTAGAAATAGCTTCTCCCTTTACAATTTTTTCAAAATAATTTGTTTCTATTGTGTTGTTTTTCTTATGGTTATTTTTATATATTTCTCATTTTACCTACAAGGTCATAAACTGGGGGGAGAAGAGGTAGGTGGACAGGGACTGGGCCTTATTACAATCCTGTCCTCCTGGTATCTAGTATAGCGCCTTGCATATATGCACTTCAAGAAATTCTTGTTGAATCTAATGTTTGCTGAATTACCAAGAATAAAGTATGGCAACATTATTAATGGAAAATATACTTCCAGAATGGATTTAGGCTCATAGAAGTCAATGATAAACCTGCATCGAAGGTGGAAAGATGAACAGCTTTTCCTTATTCCTCTCCATCTCCTAATTTCATTATTTAGCAGGGCCCACTGGCTTCATTTATTCTAAACTAGACAGATAATTGGAATTATGCATGAAGCATCTAGGTTTTGTAAGGTCAGCTCATGGCCAACATAGTTATGTCAACCCTACTTATGTCTCAGCTTCCTCATTTATAAAATGGAAATCATTCTACCTGTCTGGTTCCTTCTTTTCTCAAAGGCATAGTTTGAATAGAGATAAAGACTAGGTCTGTGACTTTATTGATAAAGGGAACTCCCGGATAAGGAAAATCCTTCTACCAATGCAGGTTAGCACCTTCTCTGAACCTTAGAGTTCTGGTTGCCTAAAGCCCTGGGATGTTAAGTTGCCCGGGATCACTCAGCAGAACTTGAACCCAGGTTTTGTTAATCTTTGCTGTGAGACTGGCTCTCTAACCACTAAGCCATGTTTCCCTTTTTTATAATATATAACAAATATAAAGTCTGAACTCTTCAGATGAAGAATACTCACACTAATGTGGATCCAAGATGATTTTGCTCTTTTACTTGGCTCCAAATCTGGCTTTGGAAACTACCTGCTTACCTTTGAGGGATTAGGTGAAGACAGAGATTTGTGCCAGATTCTATTTCTGGGTTTCAACAAAAGTATAGACTTTCTTTAGGTTCATCCTGATGCTTTTGTACAGCATCGACAGCTTCATTCAAACCTTCATCCTTTGCACAAAGAAAGTTATGGCACTGAGGATGCTCCCAGCACATACCATTTTATTACGAGTACGCTGTTTTGTTCCATTTCATTTGTCATTTTGAACACACTCAAAAATGAAGGGTAGCTTCTGTGGTAGAAAGCCAGCAGCTGGCCCTGAAAGGGAAGACACTGATTAGACTAATCAGCACAAGGAAAGAAAAGACTAGTCGATGGAAAGTGATTTGTGGGGATAGAATGCAACCAAATGGGCTTAATTCTTCTGAGATTCTAACACTGATGTCTAACCAACTCATCAGTAATTATTTGGTGAAAATTATTATGTTTATTAATAGTAGTAGCAATTATACTTTACAGTTACAGGGACAGTTATACAGCACTTTAAATAATGCTCCTCTTCCTACCTTTTCTCTTTCTATTGATGATACCACCATCCTCCCAATTATCCAGACTGGAAATCTCTGAGTAATCCTTACTTCTTCCCTCTTCATCTAATTCTTTCCTCTTCTATCTCCATATCTAGTTTATAAATCCTTTTGATTCTACCATCACAATAATTCTCATCCATCTTCTTCTCTCCTCTCGTATCTCCACTAGTCTCAAGCCTTTATCACTTCTCCCATAAACTATTACAATAATCTCCTAACTGTTCTTCCTACATCACTTCCCTTCCCTCTTGAATCCGTTCTTCATAATGCTGCCAAAATAGCTTCCCTAATGCCCAGATCTGACCACGTCAATTCCTTGTTCAAAATTCTTCTGTAACTTCCAGATGCCTCTTGTAAAAAATACAAACTTTTTAGCCTGACAATATAAGACCTTGCTCCAACTTAATTTTTCAGTCATATTTCACATGAAACCACTCTTCTCTGCTCCATCACACATATATACATACATATGCACACAAACACACACACACACCTTTATTTCAGCTGGGGCAGCTAGGTGGTGCAGTGGATGGAGTGCCAGACCTGGAGATCAAAGCTGGTCTCAGATAGTTTACCAACTGTATGATCCTGAGCAAGCCACTTAACTTCTGTTTGCCTCAGTTTCCTCATCTGTTAAATGTGGATAATAGTACTGCCAGTTTTGTTGTGAGGACCAAATGAGATAATGATTGTAAAGCCTTAGCACTGGACCTGGCACATAGGAGGCACAATAAGTGTTAACTATTATTATTAGCCGGATTAAACTTTTAGCTTGGTAGCATTCTTCTCTTTCTATACATTTGGACAGGCCATCTCTAGTTCCTAAAATGGACTTCCTCCTTATCTGCACCTATTAAAACTAATCTCTTCCTTTAAGGTTCTGCTCAAGTAAGATGTCTTCCAAGAAACCTAATCTGATCCTTCCTGCCTTTCACTGCAAGCTGCATGTCGACTTAGAAAACCACAAACTAGAATTACCTGTGTTGCCTGGTATTTTTATTCATTGTGTTAAACATTACTAAATTCAATTTTATTCTAATTGGGGGGAACATTCATTTGGGAATTGTGCAAGACCTCAAATCTGACACTTCTGCTAGATCCCTATGCATATATCTCTCTTGTTTCTTTTGCACATTCTACCTGCTATTATACTCGAATGTTTAAATATCCGAGTATAATAAATCCAAGTAGGTTCCTTGAGAGGAAGAAATGTAACCCTTTTGTTTATCCCCACACATAATGCAGGGCATTCCTGAATAGGAGGTGATTTGAGCAGTCCCTAGTCATTTGATCTTCAATTTAGATAGTATAAGTATTATTATCATCTTTTTACAGATGAGGAGACTGAGGTCTAGTGAAGTGAAGGTATTTTCCTACAACCACAGAACTACTAAGTGGTTGAGCAAAAGCTATAAATGATGAGTATAAGCATCATTATCAATTTTTCCCATGAACTTTCTTGTCCCTTGCACTCACTTTCCTCAGGCACAGACAAATCTCAGAAGGTTTAATGGTAACTCTATTGGATTCCTTCTGTTGGTGACAGACATAACAAAATAAAGAGTATTTAAACAGTGCCCTCTTCCCTGCTGTCTGTTTCCTCTGAAGCCTCAGCAGAGCTTAGGAATATAAATTTGCAAAAACTTATTAAAGATCCGAATGAGGACTGACACTCACACTTTCAGCAATTCTGGGAAATGGGAGTATGAAGAAGAGAGAATTAATTCTATGCGACTGTTTGGCTCATAAAAGAGCGAAAGGAGGGGGTGGCAGGTGGGACCCAAAAAGCAAATAACATTTCCTTCAAATGTGAAACTTGGAGTGAATGAGCAATTGACTCCTACATTCGGTGCCTTCATTTCTGTCCATCAGCTTCCCTGCCGTTTTTTTGCCTGAAAATATTATCTATCACTTTCCTGGCATGAACAGAACTAGGTCCATCTCTCTGAATCTCTTTTTCTTTTTCTCTCTCCCCTTCCCTGATAAGAGGGACCTAGTTGAAGGCAGTGACAATACTCACATTTTCAGCTGATAGAGTTCTGTGTATAGGTAGGTACACAATTCATTGCAAATGGTGTGGCAGGGGCGGTAACAAAGGAGGTGAGGTTATACCTCAGTATAACCCTTTAAGGGAAAAGAATAGACCATGACCCCCAGGCAAACTTAGAGAGTGCTAGAGTAAAAAGCAGATGCCAATTCCAAGTAGCATTTATGCCAGGCCTTATTTGGTGAAATCTGGGGAAGCATAGCTTTGCAGATTTGGGACAAGTCCGGCAGCCAATAGTATTTTGCTGTTGTTATAGGGATTAAGAGGGAATTTGGCTTAGTGATTTTTCTTCCATTGGCTTAATGTCTGATGGAGATTTTAAAGAGAACCTCTCTCCTCCAGCTGGGTATTTTCATAGTAAGCTATTTTCCCCCTTCAATGTTTAATGATGTTTTATTCAAATGTCTTGGCAACAAATCACTGCATCATCTAAAGGGAGTAAGATGCTTTCTGTGGCTGTTATATGGGGGTTAAATTTTTCTTCCCACCCCACCCCTATCTCCTTATTGGAAGAAGAAGTCTGGACCACCTGGTTTAATCTGTTAGTGAAATTGTTGGCAAAGGCACAACACTGTCTTGCTGATTCCTAAGTCAATGAAACCAATCTGTGGGGATCAGAGTGAAATAAGAAACCAGAGGAAGTGGGTTTCATAGTCATCTCTGAAATTGGCTCAGCAGTTAAGTAAGTTTATAGAAAACTTTCCATCCCTACTATGGATCAAAGTTGCAGATGAGGGCATCTAGGCATGACCAAAGGCTTAGTCTGAATTCTACTGAGGCAGCTAGGGGCTATTGCTTCTTGAGGTTTGGTCCCCTTCTCCAACCTCTAGTCCCATGTTTAAAGATGACTCAGAATCCCTGCAACTCAGATTTGGATGGAGTACCACAAGCCATCTAATTTCAACCATAAGTCCATGAGAATTCCCTCTATGGCGTATCAGACACATGGTCTACTTTCTGTGCTTGGAGACCTCAGCTGAGGGGGAAATAAGTTGTTCTTGAATCACTCTAATTGCTAGGGAGTTTTCCCTCACTTACATCAAGCCTCAATTTGCCTCTTTGCAGCTTCCACACTTTGCTCTTCATTCCATCCTTTGGAGACAAGCATAACAAATCCAAATCCTGCTCTAGATAACAGTGCAAAAAGAAAGCTATCCCTATCTCTCCCTCCCCCACCCTATCCACTCATTATGTTTTCTGTTCTCCTGGACAAATATCTCCAGTTCCCTTGATATATCTTTATGTGACATCATCTCAAGGACTCAACCTCTCTCAGATGTTCTGCAGCTCATCAATGCCATTACCAAGATATGAGGGCTCCAAATTGAACAGGATACTTCAGATGTATTCTGTCTAGGGCAGAGGAACTAAGCAAGGTAAAAGAGGTTCCAAATGTATTTATTTTCTCAATAAATGAAACAAGATTCTACTAAATCTAAAAGTAATTCTGACATATGGTCCTAAAATATCATAGAATTATAGGAGTTAGCATTGGAAGGGAACCCAGAAATCCACTAGTCCCACCCCTTTGCTTCTCAGATGTGAAAACTATAGACAAAAGATTGATGGCTTTCAGGATTGTAAGATCATAGATTTTGAACGGAAAGAATACATAGAAAGAGATCATCTAGCCTAAATTTCATGCTTATTGATTACCTGAGACACAGAGAGATTAAATGACTTGCCCCATGTCCCACAAGTAGGAAATAGCAGGATTAGGATCGGAATTCAGGTTTCTGACTTGAAATTGAGCACTTTCCATTTTCCTGTGCTGGTAATACAGGTTCCCTTTTTCCTCTGAGTTTGTACCCAAAATATTTGAGTTAACCAAGAGTCTTCCCACTTACCAGAATGGTAGCCAGTTTGCCTGACTCATTCAAAATCAATGGAAATTCCTTCTCTTTTTCCTTTTGGTAGAGTGGACTTTGGCACCCTACAATATGACTCATGGTATTGGGTCATGGGCACCAGGGCCTCATGCAATCATTAACCTTTTAGTCAAGGACAGCTAAACAGGAAGGAATGCAGTTGCTCTATAGATCAGAGTCAATGAGGATAATAATTCTTACTATTCACTATGAATACATACCCTGTCACCAGCATCTATAAACATTGCATGGAACAGAAGCCTCAGTTGCTAGTCATTTCTACTTTTCACTTAAAAAAATGTAATCACAGAACAAGTAGATAATAGGGTTAAGGTCACTCAGCAAAAAAACAACAACAACAATAACAACAGCCCAATTGCCATCTAAAATCTAAAGTGCCTTCGCCTGGTTTAGTGTCTTAAACCCGCCCCTCCCCCCCCCAATTCATATTAGGTCACTAAGGAATAATCAAACAAATATTTATTGAACACCTACTAGAAGCAGAGATTTAGAGCTAGAAGGGCTTTGGAAACCATCTATTTGAATTTCATTTTACAGATGAGGGAACTGAGGTCCAGAGAGGTGGTGATTCATCCAAGATCCCAAAAGTAAGTACATAGCAGATCTGGGACTCAGACCCTGGTCCTCCCACTCCAAATTCAGAGGTTCTTTCCACCTTGTTATCCTTTGTAATATAGGTACACATTCGACTTATGTGCAAAGCATTGTGCTAAATACCAAGGTTGGGGACTGGGGATATTGGGGGTGGTTTACAAAGACCTATGGGATGTATTCCCTGGCTTCAAGG
The DNA here is from genome assembly GCA_028627135.1 of Pseudochirops cupreus. Classification (NCBI taxonomy): domain Eukaryota; kingdom Metazoa; phylum Chordata; class Mammalia; order Diprotodontia; family Pseudocheiridae; genus Pseudochirops; species Pseudochirops cupreus. Next base: position 197,030,917 of record CM053582.1, on the reverse strand, counting down.
CACTTGTGATCTTTTCAGTCCTCAGTCATTTAATGAAAGCTTACTATGTACAAAGCATTACAATGGAGAGGTATATCACACAAAACGACAATACAAGGCCATAGTCTAAGCTATCAGGGAGAAGAACATTGTAAACACTTCCCACAGGAGCAAAGTCATACTCATTTGTGGCTCCTATGAGGTTATTTCAGGAATGCCCAGTGCCAGGTATATTGAGCTCACTTGGATATGAGGATCAAAGTTGATGTATTGTATAGGCTGCATTGTGAAAGTAGAGACCATGTAGTGAGATAGCTCCTGCCTCCCCTGCTAGCCATACCATCTCTCAGTCTGCATCCAGGCTCTGCATTCCACTCAAAACGCAATGACTTTGGCAGATAATCTCCTGCTGATTACTGATAGTGGGATAATTATTAGCAACCAGCTTGCTTTCTATCCCTGAACATTTCTGCCTGGAAGAAAGAAAGCTTGCCTTTACTCAGATACAAGCCTAGTCTATTCTCCAATCTTTTAATTCCTGGACCCCCTTGGGTGGGCTCCCTAAATCCCCAATTCACCCAATGGTGTCTCATAGCCAATGGCCTCCATTAGGGAAATGCCACTGAAAAAGTTTTTTTACTGCCTTTTGGGTGTCCAAACCTACAATTTAGGAAAAGGTCAGCATGGGAGGGTTAAGGGAGGAAGGGCAGTGCATCTATTTTATAATTTGTTTTTTTGATGAGACTGAAAGTGATTATGTATAGATGACCCCTGGAGATTTCCAAAGCAGAGTTGTAACTAGGACAGGGAAATAAGGGCTCTTTCCCAGGCCCATAAATCCAGAGGACAACAACAACTCCATTACATTGGTGCTTACGGCTCTTCATGCCATGTCTCATGGAAAGGCAATGACAGCCTCACTTCAGGGATGTTCCTTCCCAATGTAGGATCTGAGAAAGCTTATATTGTCCCAGGAATAGTTTTGCCTCCAGAGCTGAGCCTACACCCGCCTCCAGACATAGCTACCACTTGTCCCCAGTGTAGAAATCATTATTTATGTCTTTCTCCCACATAAAGAGATTCCCAAAATATAACTAACTGTATTCTTTCCCCGAAGATAAGTAAATTTGACTTTGTTTTGCTTTATTCATTACAAAAGTCAGGAAATTAAGGCAAATCAGAGTTGCCCCTCTCCCTGGGCTGGGAGAAATGCATCTCTTGGCCTATCCTTTTTTATCTTTCTCTATAATATTCCCCTGCCCTTTAATGTTTCCCACAGTACAACTCAGGCTGAGCCATTCCATTGTGCCCATGTTTCCCTAGATGAGTCATGTCGCTCACCAGTCACTGCACGGACTAAAGTAAAACTTCATCCAGGGAGCAAATGATGAAAGTAATAAACATCTCCAGTAGCGCTGTTGACTACCAAGTTCGCACACTAAGGGCACACTTCTCTTGCTGCCAACCACTACAAGAAAGCCTTCATTGATTTTGAAAATATTTTGTTGTTGTTAATGCTTAGTTTTGTTGGAGTTACTTGTTTTCCTCTTAAGCCACCTGCTTTGCAAAGACTTAGACATCTTTTTTTTCTAATCCTGCTCCAGCCTGCCTGCTAGGGGAGGGCTTTGCTTTGGAGATGTGATTCTGCTTACTCTCCAGTATGAAGCATTACTAAGGCAGTGAATGAGGGGGAAGCATCTCCTCCTTTATCTCCTCATCTCCCCCCCTCCTCCATGGGGCTGTTGAAATTCTGTGGTCTCTCTCTTAGCCATTCAGCAAGATCTTCCTCCAGGGATCGATTCTGGGTAGCTTGTCTTGGACACATTTTATGCTCTAATATTTCTGATGTTGTACCGTCAGCTCCTTGGGGAAAAGGTATTTGGTGATGTGTAGCCTCAGGGTCAGGAGTCTATACTTCCCCTCCCCAAGTCCTGCAACTCTCTCTCTCTCTCTCTCTCTCTCTCTCTCTCTCTCTCTCTCTCTCTCTCTCTCTCTCTCTCTCTCTCTCTCTCTCTCTCTCTCTCTCTCTCTCTCTCTCT
>CM053582.1:196955093-197028399 GCA_028627135.1 Pseudochirops cupreus | reverse complement strand
AGATAGATAGATAGATAGATAGATAGATAGATAGATAGTCAAGCCAATAAGCACTAACTTTTAAGGATACAAAGAAAAGTGAAATAACTGCTCTAGGAGATCTTATTGTCTAATGGGGGACATGACATGCAAACAACTATATACAAACAAACTATATGCAGGATAAACTCGGTATAATCAGCAGAGAGAAGGCACTATTATTTAGGAGGATTGGGAAAAGATTCTTGTAGAAGGTAGGGTTTTAGCTGGGACTTGAAAGAAAACCAGGGAAACCAGGAGACAGGGATGAGGAAGGAAAGAATTCCAGACACTTGAGACAGCCAGTGCAAATGCAATCTATAGATGGAGTGTTGTGTGTGAGAAATATCTAAAAAAAAAAAAGTTTTTAATTATTAAATGAATACTATGTGCTTTGCTTAGCCCTGAGGATATAAATACAAGCATACAAGTTTCTCCCCTCAAGGAGCTAACATTCTAATGGGGGAATATAAAATATCAAGGATAGCTAGAATTGAAAGTGGGGGAACTACTGCAGAAGAAGTCCTAAGAGAGGGCGAATTTTACTGAGAGTGAAGTAAGTGTGACAAGGGAGCCCTCATGAAATGGCAGACCCAGCCAAGGATTCACCAGCTGGGAGAATGGTATCCAAAATGGTCAAGTCTTGTGGGTGGGAGATTCAGAGGAAAAAATGCTGACCAATATGTGGAGAATTTGTGAGAATGAACTGAAGTCTTAAAGAAGTACCTAGGGCACTGAGATATTATATGACTTACCCCGAGTCACACAGCCAGGACCTATCAAAGGTAAAAACTTGGAACCTAGATCTTGTTGACTCAAAGTCAGCTTTATACCCAGGGTAGTATGGTGCCTCTTATTATAAACACATTCATTATTGTGTACATTATAACATTAATAAATGAAAATATTAGAATATAGAAATAAGAAACCCCTCCCAAAAGATTATATGTGGAACCATGAAACCACATTATTTGCATTTTATTTAAAATATATATTTTAACTATTTTTGGAGATGTTTAACTGTGTACATTGCCTCAACCAAAATCCTACTCTGATATCTCTTGATTTAGAAGCAAACAGACGGTTGGGAAGTATATCACTAGTTCAGCTGTCTAGGCTCAATCAAACCAAGGGGTCCTGGGGTAAGTATTGGTTACTGCATTATCATCCATAGTTTTTATGCTGCCAAACTCATGGTGGCATAGAGGTAGGGCTGTTTCTGGAGCCAGCTCCTATGAGTTCAGAAGAGACAATTGTGCAATTTTGCAATGGGAGCATTTGTACCTTAGAAATCAGCTACAAATCAGTGGTTCATGTTTTGTTGATGGTGTAGACTTAGGAAGGTGATGGAGAAAATGTTAATAAGGCAGGTTAAATTTAAAAGTATATTGTGATACACTCCTTGCTCCCCCCCCCCAAAAAAAAATCTGGTTGTTAAATGTTTACCAGCATTACTCTGCACAAAGATGACCTGGAATTCTCAGAGGCAATGCCAAAGGAGTGTAAGTGCTACCTGCAGGGTCTATCAAGCTGTTAGAACCATGCTTCATGTATCAACCCAGCAATAGCCTAGCTCTAGTGATAAATCCCCAGAAGGTTAGTCACCAGGTGATGTTTCTTTGATCTAGCAATAGCCAGAGGGTTGTGATGTGTATCAGTAGAAGTAGCTGCCCTGACCCCAAGCAAACCAAGAATCCTTGGAGTTTAGAGGACTGGGTTATTTGCCAGAGTTTCTATGTCATTAAACTCAGGTTCAACAGAATTAAAGAATTAGAGCTGGAAGTGGCCTCTGACTTTACCTAGTTCAACCCCTTCATTTTACAGCTGAAGAAACTGAGGCCAATGGGACAAGTGACTTGCCCAAATCATGTAACTAGTAAGTAGCAGAAGCTATATTAGAACTTAGGTCCTCTTGTCTCAAACTCTTTACTCTTCCCACTATCCCATACTGAGAAGAATTCAGCTATCCTTTCTATATTACTTTTTTTTTCCTGTTAGAACAATCTTATTGCCACATGGAGCTCCTATAGACTTCCAAAAGAAAGCATTATTCCTGAAGACTCCAGTCCCTGGAAATGTCAACTATGATGCAAAGGAAAAGCCTCTGGCTCCAAAATAAGATAAAGGCTTAGTCTCTACTAGGTAGCACTTATATGACCTTGGATAGGTCACTTATCTTCCTGGAATTGTTTCTTCATTTATTAAATGAGAGGATTTGACCAGATTACCTTCAAGGTCACCTTCATTTCTCAAGTTATGACCCATAATCCTTTGAGTTGAGAATATGGAAATTTACCCAAATACACAAATGCATGGACACGCACAAATACACACACATGTGCACACACACACACAAACACACACACACACACACACACACACACACTGAACTGCCTCATCACCTCATAGAATCTATTTCATTTGACTGTGGTGATTATACACACTCTACATTCCAGCCACAATAGCCGAATCTTTGCCCATTATTGTTCATATCTTTCAAACCTCTATGCCCATGTCTACAATTGGTTACCTTCACATTGTGCTGAATGAAATCCTTGTTTTCTTTCAGGGTCCAACTTATGTGCCGCTTCCTCCAAGAAGCCTTCCCTGATCTCTCCCTCCCTCCCCATTAGAAGTGATGTCACCTTCCTAAAATAACTTATTTCACTCTTTTTTACTTCTATACCCTTCCTTCAGGGAAAAGGAAGAAAATAAACATTTATATAGTGCCTGCTATATGCTAAGTCCTGTGCTAAGCATTTTTAATACAAGATTATTCCATTTAATCCTCACAATTTCAACTGTGAGATTAAAAGCTATTATTATCCCCATTTTATAGATGAGGAAACTGAGGTAAAGGTTAAGTGACTTGTCCAGAGTCACAGAGCTAATAAATGTCTGAGGCTAGATTTGAACTCAGTTCTTCCTCAGTCTAGGCCCTGTGTTCCATCCACTGTGCCACCAGCTGCCATTCATTCATTCATTCAATCAATCAAATTACCAAGTATATATATATATATATATTTTTAGAAGTCCAGCTATATGACAAGGCACAGTTCTGGTTTCTGGGGATTTGAAACGAAAAACAAAGTCATCTCTGCCCCCAAAGAATTTATTTCTGATTTGCATATCCAGCTACCTTTACCCAAGACCATAAACTAAATTGTAAACTAATTGACAATGGGACTATGTCATTTTTTTTTTCTGCCTCAATCTTTCCAGTTCCCAGCACAAAGTCTTGCTCATGGTGTGTACATAATAACTGCACATCCAATTGTAGAATAAAAAAACAGCCCTAGGAAACAGGATCCTCTTCCTTTACCACCCCCTCTGCCACTGATTGACCGTGGCAATATACAGTGTGTAGCAGCATATCAGTCTCAAAAGAGCCTGATATCTTGGGACCAGTGCACTGAGACAACTATATGTGGATACTGGGCCTTATAATTATAGTCCAATTATCCTGACATCTTTGCAGATGCAATCTTGATATATATTTTTTTTAAGATGCATCATCCTTAACACCTCCCTCACCTCCACTTCCATCTGATGACAACTGCCTCATAGAACAACTGGGATTAGCTCTAAAATGGTAACAGAGGACTCTTCAATCATTAATTATGGGCATAATGCTTTCCCACAATAAAGGCAATTTTTAAAACGGTAGCACAACAAAGAAATCTAAAGTTGTTACTATAAAATGAAAATAGTCTTTCTTTTCCTTCATCTCTTTGAATTCCTGCTACTCCTCCTTCCCGTATTCCCCTCAGCCTTGGCTAAAGAGTGCTTGAAGAGGGCACATGTTTAGGAAGAAAATCTTATTAAGGACTTCCACTGTCTAGAATCCAGTTCCCAGAGACTGATTTTCCTCTTGCCCAAGGAAACACAAGTGATAGCCAATGGGATCACTTTGTTCTCTCTCTGCTTCCTTACAATCCAAATCTTTCATTTTTTCCTGAGGGCAATGAGGCACTCTCATTCAGTGCCTCAGAGAAAGGAAAACATGTTGACCCTTTAAATATCTTCATTTGACAATATACCTAAATGAAACTAACAAAGGACCACAGACCAATCCCTATGTCCTGCAACTACTTGTTCTTTGACCTTGATGATTGATATGATCTCTTTTTGTTGCAGTTTTTCCATCTAGAGGAAGAGTTTTTAACCTCTTTTATGTCATGGACTCCTTTGACAGTCTGGACTCCTGAGAAAAAGAATTTTTTAAAATTCATAATTCAGTTGGAGGTTAATATAAAGATATATTTTGCCCTCAAGTTCACAGAGCTCTCTGAAATTTATCCATGGGTCCCAGGAGTCTATGGTTCTCAAGTTAAGAATTCCTGATCTATAAAAATTACTTGCTTCCCATTCATTCAACTTATTCATTTATCCATCCGTTCATTCATTCTAATACTTATTAAGAATCCACTCTGAGTAAGAGACTGTACTTTTTTACATATCAATATTTCTAGGTTCTGTAATTTGTACTTGCGTAAGCACTCCCTCCAACGCAGCTTGCAATCAGTAAATAACTGAGTAGATGGTTTACTTGGTCACAGTGGCTAAAATATTTGAACACCTGGTGCCCAACAGTTTATTATATAATAACTAGTAGCAATACTTAAAACTGTTACTTTTTTAATTAGAAAAGAAGTAGATTTTGTGTTGTTACAAATGAAGAACTTGAAACCCTAAGAGGGAAAATGATTTGCCCAAAGCCACTCATCTAATTAATGAAACAGAACCAGAACCCTCATCACCAGACCCTAGGTCTAGTGCCCTAGCATAAGATCTATGGAAGAAAACCCGTTTATCCTGTGTATATCAGCAATAAATACTGGAGGTCCATTTTTTAGGGATGATCTATGTATTATTATCATAATTTAAGTGCATTTCAATCCAATACAATGTAATATGATTCGACTTAACACTTACTTGCTATATGCCTACTATGTGTACTGTGTGGGATAGTCTCTGTGAATACAAGGACAGATAAATTAAGTAGCACCTGTTCCTCAGGAAACTTACAGTCTGATGAATAAAGTGTGTCTCTGAAAGGCTGTCAGGTAAAAGAGAAATTTGATTGGTTCTGTTTGGCTCCACAGGGTCCAATTAGGATCAATGGAGAGAACTTGTGAAGAGGCAACTTTAGATGTGTTATCAGGGGAAAAAAAAAACCTTCCTAACAATTAGGGGTGCCTCAAAAGGTGGTAGTAGTTACCTCCTTGGAGGTTTTCAAATAGAAGGTGGAGGACCAATTTTCAGGTATGTTGTAGGAGGGATGCCTTTTGTATATGGATTAGATTAGATGGTTCTCTTTAATTAGATGGTTCCCTTTAAACTCTCAAATGTTGTTATATGAACCAGAAAAATATGTATTTATGTATGTATATATGTATGCATGTTTATTTATATGCATGTACACATATGTATGTATTTATATGTATATATGCACACACACATATATCCAAATTTTTGGCAAGTCTTATGAATTCTTCCTGCACAATTATCTCATGTATTGGTCCCTTCTCTCTCCTCACATGGCCCCCTTACTAATTCAGGTCTTTATCTGCTTTCATATGGACAATTTTAATATCTTCTAATTTGTCCTCTGCATCTCTCCCTTCTCCAATCCAACCTTCACAGAGGTGTGAAAATGATTTTCTTCATCAGGTCTGACTGGTTTAAGCAGTCACTGATTTACTCAGTAAATTCTATCACTTCCCTATTATCTCTAGAATTAAATGCAAACTCCTCTGTTTGTCATTTAAATCCTTACACAACTTGATTCAACCTTACAGCCTCCAAGAGTCTACCTTTATGATTGGTCTCTATTCCTCTTTCTATGGCTTTGCACTGACTATCCTCTAGGATTAGGACACATTTGATCCTTGCTTCTGCTTCACAGAATCTCTAAGTTTCATTCAAACTCAGGTCATGCACCATCTCTTTACGTGAAGTCTTTTCCTGATCCCCCAACTGTTTATGCCTTCCTGTCTCCAAAATTACATAGTATTGACCAATGAATGTCAGCAACTTCTCTTCAATTTATAATCTTAGAGTTGTCTTATCACTGAAAGGTTAAATGGTTTGTCTAGGGTCACACAATTGGCATATCAATCAGTCAGACAACAAGCATTTATTAAGTGCTTAAAATACTCAAGGCACTATGCTTAAATTAAAAAAAAAATCTCCGCCCACAAGGATTTCTCATTTCAATAAAGAGACAACATGCAAATAGTTATGTATATACAAACAAGATACACACAATGTAAATGGCAGATAATCTCAGAGGGAAGGTAGTAGTTGTGGGTAGGGGCACATGGGGCAACATGGCACCTGTGGTTGGTTTTAAAGAGAAGATTTTCAAAAGACATTAGGGAAGGCATTACTGAACAAATCAATGATGTGGGGAAGAAAATCCAACGTTTGGAAAAGTGAAGGCTAAAGTCACTGGTTTAACATTTTTGATTATTCATTTTTCATTTTCATCAGGAACCAAGTTTCTGGCATTCCTTCATTCTCCAGGCATGTCTGATTCTTTATGACCCCATTTGGATTTTCTTGGAAAAGATTCTAGAGTGATTTGCTATTTCCTTCTCCAGCTCATTTTATAGATGAGGAAACTGAGGCAAACAGGGTTAAGTGACTTGCCTAGGGTCACATAGCTAGTAAGTATCTAAGGCTGGAGTTGAACTCAGACAAATCTTCCTGACTGCAGGCCTGGCACTCTATCTACTGCACCACTTACCTGCCCTAGTTGGTGATAAATCTTAGGCGGATGTCCCTTTTGTGTTTCCAGTCACAGTTTTTATTTGCTACTTAGAATATGTTGGAAACTATTGCTCTCTAGAATGAAAATTGGGTAGAAGAGTGGAAAGAATTCTCTCCTTGGATTCAGGAAGACCTAAATTCCAACACTTCCTCTGATACTTACTCGCTATAGGACTATGGGCAGGTTGCCTAGGTAGAACAGTGGGAGAAGCAATGGTTTTGCAGTTAGAAGACCAAAGTACAAATCCCAGTTATTCCCACTGAATTTGAAAACAGAAGATCTGGGTCCATATACTGACTCAATCTCATTAATATCTGCGTAACCTTGGATAAGGTATGGAAACTCTATGAGTCTCAGTTTCCTCATCTGGAAAATTAAAGAGTTGGAATAGATGATTTTGAATTCTTGATGGTTTTTTAAAGCTCAGTTGAGCTTGGTGGTCCTTTCCAGCCATAAGTCTATGATTTTTTTGATCTCCTGAGCTTAGAAGCATATTAACAATGGCTATGAATTCAAGATACTATCTTTGTTCCAAGTAGTCAAAAAGTCTGTGTATCATTCTATTAATATAAAATAATCAACAACTATATTAATGGCCAGAGGTGAAAAGTTGTCACACACAAACATTAGAAGAAAAGAGAAAGGAGACAAATCCAAAGGCATTTATTAAGTATTTCCTAAGTAACAAGCACTGGGCTAAGAGCCAGAAATACAAAGTAGAAGGAAAGGTAGTCTCTGCCCTCCACGAACTTGCGCTCTCTTGGGGAAGGTAACACATAGAAGTGTGTGGGGAGTGAGGGGGGACGGCTGTGGGATGGATGGTGGAGAAAGTCTAGAGAGACAGGCGCGGCACCTGGATGGTAATGAAGATGTTGCTGGCTTGGGCACACCTCTTAAAACGGATAGTTTTGTCTTTGACCTTGAACAGATCTAGGCAAGTTGGCACAGGTGATTTAATACATGATATCCTTTAAAGAATGCTGAGAGTTACCCCTTCCCCTTCGTGTGTTACCCGCTGAATATCATGGAAACTGAATTCCACATTGTTTTATTTTCTGGAGGGAAGCACTTAAGGGTGTAGTCAAAATGGAAATATTTTCTTGTGGGCAAGAAACAGTAAGAAGTAACCTTTTAAGTCACTACCAACCACAAATGCTTTTGTCCTAATAACAGTTTCCTAATTTTAGTTCCGGAGTATGATCCTGAGAGACTGAGAGAGGGGAGGGAAAGTTAAATTTTCACAGGGAGAGGAGGGCACAAGAAAGGACCAGCATCCTGAGGGAAACTTCTAAGTGCAATCTCATAAGGGGTAGGGGTACACTGTGGAGCCAAAAGGGGGAGCCAATTATTATTTGCAGGTCACATCTGTGTAAAGTGGGACAGCCTTGAAAATAGAACTCCTCATACTTTCCTAGGAGCGTTCAAAGCATCTCTCCATGACTAGCTGGCTACACCAAAGAATCCAGTTCAGGCCAGAAGAATTCCTTGTTTGGTTGAATGATTGTTCCTTTCTCCGCACTTCTTTTTTTCCTGCGTTCCTTTTGCCATGCTGCTAGGGATGGATCTAACTGAAGTTTGGCCTTGGCTAGTACCTCTGCTATGCTCTTTCCTCAGCATTTCTTACTGATATGCCCCTCCTCAACATTGCAGACTGATTGCCTGGCTCAGATCTGTAGCCACCCCACACACCCACTAGGTAGCAGCTGGTTCAAGGTTGTGGTTCCAATCCCCATATGGGCCAGGTAGATTCACGCAGAGAAAAATCTGTCTTCCTTGGCTGAATGTTGAGTCCTTAGCCCCAGTCTGCCATCTTCCAAATGCCACTGGTCTCAAGGGGGAAGTCCAAACAGGAGAGGTGGATGGCTTAATGCACCCCTTCATCCCTACTGAAGAAAGAACCTCAAGCATCTCCTGATGGTGGGATAATTATTTTGTTTCTGAGAGGAAGGATTGCCTCATTCTTTATTTTTCTATCTCCAGTACCTAGCGCGATGCCTGACACATAATGCTTGATAAATGCTTGTTAATTGATTGATTGATTATTACTTCATCTTTGCTCCTGAAGAATGCTGCATGGTGATTAACAGCAGGATATACAAATTCACAGAATTACACATTGCAAACCAATGAAGCAATTCATGCTCATTGCAAATATTTCTCAGGTATAAAACTCCACCCTCTGCATCCTCATATACCAACTCACTATAATGTTTTGTTTGCAGATATGACTATTTACATAGTTAATTTTGGTTCTGTTTGCAAACACAAATTAGTTTGGTGCAATTACTGTGCGCAGGGACAGGGAGTTATCTGCTTCAGTAGTTTAACAGCATTGCAAGGGACTGGATAGCAGCATATGGCTGCCTATATATAATCACAATATTACCTGCACATATTAGTTACATAAGTTTCATTATAATTAGCACATTTTTAAGAGGTTCAAAGGAAAAAATGATGAAATCAGGCAAAATACTTTGAGCCACAGGGTACGGGAAAAACATGCTAATGATTTCCAGAATTTTATCAAATCCAATATGACGTGCACACCAGCACATTTCTGACTCCCATGTGGGGAAAAGGTTTTCTGGTAACAGAGAATATCATCTTCCAATGACCTTGCATTTCTCTTCCTAACCTGACACAAACTCCATGTAGACTTCCCTTATGGTCTAAGCATATTTCGAGTAAAGGAGATGCTTTGACAGCTGTAGGCACATACCAACAAATAGGAAAATGTCAGCAGTTGGTCTGTTAGTGGTCCTTGCTAGCCGTGCACATATATCCTTATCGTAGGTTTCCTTTGAGGCATTCCCAGAAACTGTGAACGCTTTGTCAAAAGTCATCCAGAAAATCTTAGATTTCATTTAGATTTCTCAATTCAATTCGATAAATATTTATTGAGTGGCGATGATGTGCCAGGCACTGTGCCAGGCACTCCAGGGGAAAGAGGGTTAAGTCACCACCTCTACTATCTGGGGAATTATAAGCTTAAGGGATAGAAGATAGAAAGGATTTGAGCTAAAGCTTAAAACTGCACTAAGACTTCTGGTACACCTGGTATAAGGAGAGTACTGAAATATTTAAAGTACATGGCAGAATGTGATAAGTCCATAAGAAAAGCATAAACAAAATATTTTGGAAGTCAGTGGAGAGAAAAATCACCTCCATTAGGGGGTTATACATTAAAACTTCATGGAGGAGGTAAAATATGACAGATATAAAAATTGTAAAATAATAATAATAAATAACAAAATGGTAGGATTAGATGGTCAGAGGAGATTTCTTTGGATGAGCAAACTTTCTGAGGAAGGAAAATATAGGACATCTTTAGAGACCAACAGATAGAATAAAGATCTCAAATTTAGGATTCAAGGGAACCATAGAGATCACCTATTCCACCTCACTCAACAGATAGGGAAATAAAGGCCTAGAGAAATCACTTGACATAGGACAAATAGGTAGGAAGTCTAAAACAGAGTCTAAATTAGAACCCAGCTCCTCTAAACTCCATGTTTAGGCTCTTTCCACTGGGCTTGTATGAATAGTTTAATTTGGCAGGAATGAAAGGCAGCTAGGTGGTAGAGTGGATAGAACGCTGGACCAGGATTCTGGATGACCTGAGTGAAAGTCTACCAAGGGTGGGGAACCTGTGGCCTTGTGGCTACCTGTGGTCCTCTAGGTCCTCAAGTATGACCCTTTGACTGAACCCAAACTTCACAAGCAAATCCCCTTAATAAAAGGATCTTTAAAAAAAGCATCACACTAGCTTCAGATACCTACAGGCTATATGACCCTGGGTAATTCACTTACCCTCCATCTGCTTCAGTTTTCTCATCTGTAAAATGGGGGTAATAACTGCACCAACATCACAGGGTTGTTGAGAAGATCAAATGGGATAATATTTGTAAAGTGCTTTCCAAACATTAAAGTGCTATAAAAATCCAGGCTATTATGATAACAATTGTGCAAGGTAATCAGTGATCAGGGGCAGCTAGATGGCACAGTGTATAAAGCGCAAGGCTTGGAATCAGGAAGACTCATCTTCCTGAGCTCAAGTATGGCCACAGACACTTACTAGCTGTGTAACCCTAGGCAAGTTACTTAACCCTCTTGTAGCAGCAACCACATGGGCATACCCAGGATGGCTGCTAGCACAGGTTCTTAGATCTGTTTTACTAGAAAAGATAGCTGTTTAAGGGGTCAACAACCTTTTTATTTATATTCACTAGTTCAGGAGGAAAGTCAGTACCCTGAACTTCAGAGAAAATACAAGCAGAGAAATAAAGACCAACAGACAGGGCTCTGACTGCCTCAAGGCCTAATTAGAAATTAGCAAAAGGTATGGAAAGCCTTCCTACAAGCAAGTCTACTCTAAGCAAGTTTCTCTTAATAAGCTCCATGTGAGGCCTATTAATTGACAGGGAAGATCTTATATTCCATCTGCAGTACACCTATTTGCCTCAGTTTCCTCATCTGAAAACTGAGGTGGAGAAGGAAATGGCAAATGTATTTTTGCTAAGGAAACTCCAAAAGGGGTCACAAAGAATTGTACATGATTGAAAAAATTGAACAACAAATCAGAGGTAAGACTTTGAAACATAGTGGATTTATGTTATGAATGGACTTCAAAGTTGGACAAAACAGTTTGAGCTTGATTTGTAACACTCTAGGGCTCATGGCACTATGGTATGTTGGGTCCTGGTAGCTGGCCTTTTTTTATCTAAGCTCTGACTTTTCTTTTTTTAAAAAAAATATTTATTTATTTTTAGTTTACAACATTCAGTTCCACAATCTCTTAAGTTTCAAAATTTCTCTCCCATCTTGTCCTCCCGCCTGCCCACTCTAGCAACATGTAATCAAATATAGGCTCTACAAATACCTTCACGTTGAATGTTAGTAATGTTGTAAAGGATTATAACCCATGGCTGAACAATGAGAAACTGACTTGTCTATACTATTAAATCACATATCACAATTCCCCTCTTTCCTTTGTCACAGGACAGAATTTTACTCCTAGAGTGAATAAGTGTTATCTTACCAGGAGCTTTAAGGTACAAAGGTCAGGGACCGAATCTTAAAGTTGACATTTCTGCCTCACAGCTGAATGGATCAGAAAGTCCCTTACTCACAATTTCTCTCGTGCTACAAAATACAGTATTATCTCTATCAGCTCCTGTGGAGAAAATGTGGACCCAGAGGTCTATTGAAGGATAGAAGCCACAGGATATTGTTATTATCACCAAGTCAATTGGGAAGAACAAAGAGGGTCTCAGAATAATCAGCGTTTTATTCCAAATTGTTTCTGTCTTCCCTCCTTGGTACCACACTGAATATTTCCATCAGAAGAAAGTAAAGACCTTAGTTCCACAAGAAGGGAGAACGACCACAGTAGAACAGGATAAGAGATTATTGATGTCTATCACGAACAAATGACCATGTAATAACTCTGTAATTACACAGTAACTAGAACTGATTGAGCTTATAAATTATATTCTTGTCATCCCGAGGTAATGACCCATCTATATCTCTCATCTAAAGCAAGCAGTAGCACAGAGCACATGGACATTGAGAGATAAAGGAAATTTCTAGCTGTTAAAGCAGCTTTGCTGCTGAAGATAGGTGATGGAAGGACAGAGGGGAAATGGGGAATTTAATGATTTTTCCAGTTGAGGCAGTACTGACCTGCCAGCCATAACTAGGCATGCATTAGCACTTATCCATGGAAGTAGTGGAAGATGGGGAACACCTGGGGCCAGACATCCGCGATGAGGTTAAGAGCTCCATGGACCCCCAGGCTAGGGAAATAAAGGTCTCCAGGCTCTGTTCACACAGAGTTCAGGACTAGCGTGCCATCATGGGGTTGATACAGAGCAAACTAAATAGGACCAGGAGAATGACTGACTACTCACTGACATCATGAATGTAACAGAAAGCACCCCTCAAAGACTTTAGGAAGCCAAGCTAGGTAGTATCAAGGCTCGACTTCCAAGGGCTGATGGGATCTTTACTTTGCCCAGCATCTCTTATTTGGGACAGTTTGTGTTTTGCTAGGAGATGACAGCATAGGGAATGACTAAGCAGATTTCTAGGACATTAGCAGTGATCAGACTGTGGTAGATTGAGGAAGGTGGTCAGGGGACTGTGTAAATCTTCCCTTAGCTATATACAGGGTGTCCCAAATGTCTTAGTGAAGTTTTAAGCTTTAATAGCTTTAAAAGCTATTAAAAACTTTTTTGTTTACTTATTTCATTTTCTTATAATTAATAAATAATAATAATAATTTATTATTAAAACTTTAAGAGTTTTAACAGCTTAAAACTCCACTAAGACTTTTGGGATACTCTGTATGTGAGAGATTGTGGTTGCTCTTTAATTGTACATTGCTCTTTAATAGGAGTTCTTAACTGATTTGTGCCATGGACTCTTCTAGCAGTCTGGTAAAACTTACAGACACCTTCTCAGAATAAAATAAATAAAATCACAAAGGTAACAATTATACTAAAACACACACATATATATGCATGTATGTGTGTATATATATGTATACACACACACCCATAAACATTCCTAGCCCCCAAGTTACAGATTCCTGTACTATAGCCAAGACATGACACAGAGTCTAGGCAAGTCATTTATCTCTCTGGGCCTCAGTTTACCCATCCATAAAATAGGTATAACAATAGCATATCTCACAATGCTGTTGCATAAAATGAGAAAATATATGTAAAGAATTTTGTAAGCCTTAAGAGATATATAAATGTTATTTATTTACTTATTATAAGAGGAAATCTGAGTAATATGAGAGTATGGACTAAATTTGCTTATGTGCAAAAATCCAAACAAACCTACACTCACTAGTTTGCTAGCTTACGTGTATGCAATGTAGCAGATGGACTCTTAATTAGCATACATTTATTAAGTGCCTACTCTGCACCAGGCACTTCACTCAGTAATGGGAATTCAAAAACAAAAGCTACACTGCTCTCAAGAAGTTTATGTTTTGTGTAGAGACCTAGACATGAGCCAAGGTCTTGTTCTCAGGGACAAGTCTGGGTGGGAGTGTAACCTGAAAAAGAGGTCTCCCATAGAGAAACTAGTCTGTGTAAACTTTCTGATCTGGGCTGAAAATTACATTTTGGGAAGTCAATGACAGTGATCATATGTGATACTCTGGGTAAGAAAGGCTAATGAGATGACCCAAGATTAGAGATCAATTGATTGTCACATTGATAAAGGTGGAGATACACCCATAGAGATGGTTGTGGAAAATCTACCTATTAAATTGACCTCACAGACAACTATAATCAGACAGAACATTGACATTTGAAATTTGTCTTACCCTAGATAGCTGGCACACAGTAGGCATGCTGATACTCATTATATTACCTTGTTGGACCTCAGTTTCATCAACTGTCTCACAAAGGGGTTGGACTAGGTGCACTCTGAATCACTTCCATTTCTAGTTCTATGAGTCTATGATGTAGAAGCTTGCTGAATAGGGGGAAATAGAAGACTTCCATTCAGGCACATAAAAGATCAACCTGGGAAGGACATCTGGAAAGCACTTGATTTCTATAGATTTGTTCATTCAACACACATTTATCAAGCACCTCCCATAGACAAGACACTTTTCTTGCATTCTAAGAGCTTGAAATCACATCTCACATGAACTTATGCAATACACTACTCTTGTTTCAAGTCTCTCCCCACCCCTTCCTCCATCCCCTTCCCTTACAATCTATCCTCCACACAGTTTCAAAACTGGTATTCTAAAAGCACCTGTCTAACTATGGCATCCTCCATTGAGAAAAAGTACCATTTGTTGTAGGATATAGCTCAAATTCCTCTGCTTGTCATTCAGAGCCCTTCAAGATCAGGCTCTAGCCATTCTTTCAAAGCTTATTACATGGCCACTCCCTTTTACCAATCTATATTTCAGCCAAACTGTCATGTTGCTGTTCACTGCATGCTGTACACAGAGAATGTGAGAGAGAGGGATGTAAAGCATATGAAGGCTGGAAAGGTGGGGTCAGCTGATGAAGGGCTTTGAATGCCAAATAGATGATTTTATATTTGATCCTGAAGGTTACAGAAAGCCACTGGAATTTACTGAGTAGAGATGTGACATGGTCAGATCTGCACTTTAGAAAAAAATTAATTTAACAGCTTAGAGGAGGATGATCTGTAGTTATGAGGGACCTGAGGCAGAGAGACCAACCAGTAGGCTCTTGTAACAGAGGTCAGAGGAGAGGAAGGGTCACAGAAGAGAGATATTACAAAGGTAAAATACATGGGTTTGGCAACAGATTAGATTTGGAGGGTAAGAGAATTTGAGGAGTTGACAGTGATATCTACCTAGGTAGAAAGAAAGCTTTGGGGACTGGAAAGATAATGGCACCTTTGAAAATAATAGGAAAATTAGGAAGAAGGGAAAGTTTGGAGAGAAATATAATGAGTTAAGTTTTGGATGTGTTGAATTTAATAAGCCTATAGGACATCCAGTTTGAGATGTAAGAGTGGAAGTCTAAAGAGAGGTTAGAGCTAGGTTACACAGACTTTATAATCATTAGCATAGAGATGATAATTGAATGGGAGCTTATGAGATCACCAAAAATAGAAGGAGAAGAGAAGAGGTCCCAGGATAGAGTCTTGGGAACATCCATAGTGATAGCCCATGATGCAGATGAAGATCCAGCAAAGGAGACTGAGAAGCACAGTTAGATAAGGAGGAGGAGAACCAGGAGAGAATGATGTTCTGAAAACCTAGAGAGAAGAGAGTATCAAGGAGCAGAATGTAGTTGAAAGTGTCAATGGCTTCAGAGAAATCAAGAAGGATGAGATTGAGGGGAAAAAAATTCGATTTGGAAATTGGGAAATCATTACTAACTTTGGAGATAGCATTTTTGGTGGAATGGTGAGGTCAGAAGCCAAATTGTAGAGAGTTACAGAGAGTGAGGAGAGCTGTACAGATCAAATGAGATTACATATATAAAGTACATTGCAAAACTTAAAGCACTTTAAAAATGAAAGCTACTTCTACCACCACCACCATTGCCATCACTACTACTACTACTACTACTACTCTTCCTCTTTCTCCTCCCCTTCCCACAACCACCACCACTACTACTCAGCTGTACTAGAAACTCTTTAAGACCCTAAGTTATAATGTGAGTGTTGATCAGCACTGAAAGAGGAAGTTTCCTGTTTAGATCTATGATTGCTGTGGTTTCATCAGTTTAAGGAGCTTCTAGTATGAACATTCCCTCTTCCAATGAAGATTAAGTAGGTGAGTACAAAATGTATTACGCAGACAATTAGTTTATAATAGTTCTGAGGAGAGAGTTTATTTTTGAGCTACGGGCTCATGTGAGCAGAAACATAAGGTCTCTACAAATTAAATGCATCCCTAAGAATAATTAACCTTGAAATTCATTCAAGGATGCTTCTAGAAGGGTATAGTTCCTCAGTCATAATTAGGAATTCTTGTTTCTGGGGCAAGTTCAATTCACTGGGCTATGTGAGTAGGTGTGGCTTGGCAGAACAGAGCATAGTCTGAATATTGATGAGGGTCAGACCAGGAGTGGGAGGGACCCAGACAGTCTGACTTGGAATCCTATAGGGATTGGGGGCAAGGTGAGCTCCAGAGGAACATTACTAAGCAATGAATCTAGGTAGATGGTGACCTCAGAGCAATCACACTGTATCGTGCATAGGCTAGAGAAGGACCTCAATTCAGGGCACAGGGATGGTAGTTATTATGGGAAGGAAGATACCTGCTTTTAAGTTTCATTACTCTAGGGTAGAAGCTTTTGACTTGAGGGTATGTGAACTTTAAAAAAAAAAGTTTTGATTCCTATATTTGAGCATAATTGACCTCCTTTATAATTCTATGTATTTTATTTTTGCATTTAAAACATTATTCTGAGAATAGCTATATAGCCTTCAGCAAGCATCCAAAGGAGTCTGATACACAGACACACACCTACACACACACCTACACACATATACAGACATATGCATACACACAGAGACAGAGAAAGGTTAAGAGTCTTAGGGTAAAGTTCCTGCTGCCTCAATGTAATTATGATCTGAGAAATCTTGAAAATTTCTGGAATTAACTTTGCCCAAGTCTTCTGAATGTTCAAAAGAATAAAGCACTTTACATTTATGAAAAACAAAAGCCTTCAGAAAAAAAACAAGGAGTAAAAACATCAGAAATATGAATATAAATGACTAGAAGAAGCCTAATAATTTCATCATCACCTTAGTGCTTTGTGCCTACAGCTGTGTGCAGATGACATAATCTGTCAGAAGGAACATTTTGTTATCAACACAGAGATTTAAAGAGAGGCCAGGACCTAGAGAATTATTGTCATCAAGCCAAAAATAAGTACAAAAGCATTGATCCAAGCCTCTGGACGTGATGCAGTTAACATGGGACACAATCCAGTGTAGCCTTTGGGGGATCAACAGGGGCATATCAGGAAGGCAGTTGAAAATAATCAAAGAGTCTGCCCGCCTTCCCTGCTTCCTCTGCTTCTAAACTGAAATTCCTGGTGGCTATTCAAGGAGACATGTCAAGGGAATAGCAACGTGATGGAGGCATTGTGGAACCGCTCCTTAAGGTTAATCAAAATGGCCTCTTGAGTTTTATCTGGATTTAATTTAAGACCATTTGCCATCATCCCATCTCCCACTTGAGCAAGCTCCTGACTGGCAACACATGAAGTTACAGGGCTCCAACACTGTGCAATTACTCTCCACTGACACCTTAAGTACAGAGTCCCTACTTGGAGAATATCCGCTAGTTACATAGTAATTACAGGTTCCCCCTAAGTATTGAGTGCTGAGGACTGGGCGATTGCAATTATTAGTCATAAGCAGGACCCATGTAAAGCTGTATTTTAGGTTAGAAAATGATGCAGTATCCATAGTCTTTTTCTCCTCATGCTAAGGTCCTCAGCTTTTGGAATAAAAGAGTTGAAGCCACTGGGGTGAGATCATCCACCCCACCTAATACGCATCCAATCTGAAAAGCGTTTATTAAGAACCTACAATATGCAAGGTGGGAGAGATTGTATGGGGAGTGCTAACTTCAAAGTCAGGAAGACCTAAAATCTGTCTTTGACACATAATTGGAAATTTAATCTTGGCCAAGTAATTTCATCTCTCAGTGTTCCAGGCAACTTTCAAAAGTTGGGCTAATTTGCATTGGTAGAGGAAATTTTCTCATCAGGAGTCCCCTTCACCAATAAAATCACCCTTTAAACACACGTGCACACACACACACACACACACACACACACACACACACACACACATATATACACCACCACCACCACCACCACCACACACCAAACACACACACATACACACACACACACACAACCACTACCACCACCACCACCACACACCACACACACACACACACACACACACACACACACAACCACTACCACCACCACCACCACCATCACCAACAAAGCAATACAGAAACGAAAAATAAGCAATCGGATATGAGAGACTGAGCTGTGAATTTTTTTTTAATCTGGAAACATAGGTATTTGCACGTTTCCTCCCCCATTAGATTTTGAGCTCCTGGAGGACAGGGACAGTTTTTGTCTTTCTCTAAATCCACAGCACTTAACTCTCCAGTAACACTCAATTTTTGTTAAGCTCACCTTCTCCTGGGACCAAGGAATCTGGGTCATGGCCATAATAATATTAAAAATAATTTGCATTTGCCTGTCCATGTAGCACTTCATAGCTCTTGAAACACATTATATACATTATTTCATTCACAACATTATCCCAACCTATCCAGTCTTATTCCATATCCTTGGCCTTCATTCTCCCTATGTGTGACAATCAAACTAGTCTACTTATTCATATGCATTACTCTATTTACCATCTCTGTGACTTTGTACTGGCTATCCTTATTATCTGGAGTACACTCACAGACCTAGGAAAGGCCTTGGCTTAAAAAGGTCAAGGTCTCTCACTGAATCTGGGGCTATCTCCAGTCATGCTGACCTATGTTTTGCCACTGGACTCCAATGTCTCTGGAGGAGAGAATGAGGCTGATGACTTTGCACAACCCTGCCTCATTTAAATCTAATTCACTTGCAAGCCAAGACATCACCCTCCTGAAGTCATTGATCCTCCTGAAGAAAGGAGGAAAAACAGCAATAGCAACTTCTATCTCTTAGAATTCTTAGTCTTCCTCAAGACAGTTCATGTGCACACCAGGAACAGAACTTTTCTAATTCCCTGTCCCTGCTGCTGATAACGCCTCCTCCCCAAATTTACCGTGTATCTCTGCTGTATATACCTAAGAATCCACATGTGGGCTACCTGCAGAGAACGTGAGACTCTTGAGATCAGGGATGATTTCACTTCTGTGTTTATATCCTCAGTGCCAATCATAGGGTCTGGCCTAGAGTAGGTACTTAATAAAAACTTGTCACTTTGGTTATCCAAATAGTTCTCTGAGATAAATGGCATGATTATTATTGTCTTCATTTTATGGATAAGGAAACTGAGGCAGAGAAAGGTTAAGTGTAAGAGCTAGTCAGTGGCCAGTAAAGTCGTCAGATCCAGATCTAGTAATGCAAAGTCCAGGGCTCCTTCTACTACATTGAACTAGCTCTTGATTACACTACTATTCTCTGCCAAACCCACTCCCCCAACCCTGCGAAGATAAGCGCACACTATATCTGGTGTCATCATGGCTAGTTCTTCACATACTAATGAACAGGAATTCACTGGTCTATTTCCCATTAGAGAGGTGAGGAAAATGAGAACCTTTAACAAAGATCAAAGCAATTTGCTGAATGCCAGGACTATTAGTTCAACTATGAGTTGAACTCAGGAGTGCAGGCTTTTTTATCCTGCATCTGGTCATTAGGTCAATGCTCTTTTTCTAAAGAAGTAGGTAATATCTTCAGGCAAGCAGCGATGAGTGTTGACTTGCAATGCCCTACTTTCATTTTAAAAACATAACATCAGTAATTATTCTATAACAACATCAATGTCACCACATGTCACTTCCTTATTCAGATGACACATTTCTACCAGGAAAAAAAAATTAGCCATCATGAATCAGGCCACTAGTTTGTTCGTAAACATGCTCATGGCCATTTGGCTTAAGGAGGCAGCTCTTTTCGCTAGTCAAATTTCAGTTATGATGACAGGAGGGGCCCTCTTTCCTCTGCACCTGCAACTCTTATTTTATTTACAGTGGTCACAGGATCAATGTCTCCTCCTTTGGAAATAAAGCTTTCCACTTTGTGCTGGAATTTATCTTCAGTAGCTGCTGGAAATCATTATCTCGGAATAATGTTCTATTCACCACCCACGTTATCTCTTGGGCTAGGCGGATTGCCAGCCATTTGACTGCCTGACACCAAGTCCATTTGGTGTATGACAAAAAATAAAACCCTACATTGCCTGGAAGTAACACGAAATACACTCATCATCGAGGCAGGACTGATTGGGCTACTTTGCCTTTGTGAGGAGCTGTCACCAGCCATGTAAATCTTCCAATGCTGCTTGTACTAAGCCCCCAGCTCCACTCTTATCATTAGTGTGCAATGGACATAGAAAGGAGAGAGAGGGAAAGTGTTTAGATGAGCTAGGAATACTTAGTAATACTGGAGATCATCTAGACTGCAAGGCTAGACATATGGAGTTAGGTTTGGGCTATCACTTCTTTGCTTTGATTTATTGGCTCAGCTAGAATCCTTGGAATCTCTAACGGTCAGTCAATCAAACAAGGAAAATGGCACCTAGAACGTCAAAAGTAAAGATTCGGTTTTATAGGATTTTTGAGTTAAAAAGGACTTTTAATTTTTTCTTATGTGTTCTATATACAGCTCATTGTACATATTTGTTTTCTTGCCCCCCCTCCCACCTTAGATTGCAAGCTCCTTGAGGTCTTTTGCCTTTTTTTTTTTGCATCTAAGCATAATACACAGTAGACACTTAATAAATCTTCACTGATTGACTGACTGACCTTAATCCATTTAATCAAACATTCATTTTATAATTGAGGAAATGGAAGCTCAGAGGGAGAAATGATCTATCCAAGGCCTCACAGTTTAAGAAGTGGCCAAGCCAGAATCTGAATTTCTGATGCCAAAGCCAATTCCACTACACCATAATTACCTCCATGAAGAAAAATAAACAGCCAATGTCTTAGCAAGCAATAGGGAAGAATAATTAGCAAATTGATGAATTATTCTTTTTATATTTCAGACAAACAAAGTAATTATTTATTTGTTGTCATGACAGTTTCTGGATTGATTACAGGGTATTCATGACCATTACAAAGTGAAACTGTATTTGTATTTCACAACATGGATGTTTAGAACTAGAAGGGACTGCTGGTATTTTGAATCTGGTGTGTTATACCAAGAAGCAAAGCTAGCTCAGTTTTTCCAAAGGGAATTCCCTTAATCACAGTTTAGGTGATTACTTGAACAAGCTAATATTTAACCTTTTGTGCATAACTATGAATAACACCTCATTTATATACATGGATCAGATTTCCATAAAACTCAACTATCCAAAACCTAGTCAAGAATCCAGAAGCAAAGGGAAAAAAATGCCTCAGAGAAGAAAAAAAAATAGCTATTATAAAGCCCCCATTTTACACTGAAAGAGAATTTATCTATCCTCAGGTTATCATCCAGAGGCTATTGACATATGGCTGCATGTAAAAAATTTCTAGATTTAATAAACATGGTTACCTTTTCCCTTGATAACCTTTAAATTCTTCCTCCTTTACAAGGGATGACAGATTACAAAAAATTAATTTGGGAATGAGCTATATGGTTTGCCTTCACAATCTGGCTCCAACCTATAGTCCTAAACGATTTCACATTTTCCTTCTTCTCCTCCCTTCCCTGTAGGCACACACACACTTGGTATATTTCAGCCAACCTGGTTGTCTTGCTGATCCCTAGGGGCACATGGCATTTCATCTCCTGTCCTCTTATCCTATGCTTTTGCACATGGGTCTTCCCCATGGCCCTTTCCTATAGAAAATCTTTCCTGTTCCTGCTAGTTGTTACTGCTCTGTCCCTTCTTAAAAAGACTTATGTCTATACTTGACTGTTTATGTGCTCTAGCATTTAAACCCTTTGAAGGCAACTCCTAGTAGAGGGCCTGGCCCATAGCAAATGCTTACTGATCATTTGTTGGATTGACCGAGGCTCTTTTCCAAGCTCCATTTATTTCTTGTGCACTGATTGAGGAGGAATCCATCCATTAGTCAAATAAACACGAAGCATTTATTAAGCACTTACTTTGAATCAGGCCTTGTTCTAGGTACTGAGAATGAAATACAATGAATGAAACAATCTCCATTTGCAAGGACCTTGCAGTCTAATGGGGAAGATGACAAGTGTGTTTTAGAGAATGAATGTGAAGAGAATAAATTCAAATGAATACAAAGAAGCTAAATATAAGGTAGTCGGAGAGGATCAGCGAAGGCTTAAATGTATAAGCTGAATCTTGAAGGAAGAGAGGAGGAATTCAGTGAAGTGGGGGTATGCATTTTATAACTCACTCTGCTCTCTTTCTCTTGTTTATTCATAAATTGTTCACCTATCCATAAGTCTGATCGGTCAAATGTTGCATGTTCTACTTTTCTTGTCATATCTCCCTTTATATCTATGTCATGCATCCATTTTGACCTTTTCTTGGTAAATGCTGTAAGATATTGGTCTGTGCTTAACTTCTACATATTTCTTTCCAGTTTTGCCAACAATTTTTGCCAAATAATGAATTCTTATCCCAAAATCTTAAGTCTTTACCCCTGTCAAATACAAGGTTACTATATTTGTTTGCTGCTGTAAAATTGTATGTTTACTCTGTTCCATGGATCTACCTTTCTATTTCTTAGCCAGCACCAGATCGTTTTAATAATTACTGCCTTATAAGGAATGACTAGAGTAAAGACATTGGAGAGGGAAGTTAGAAGATAGAGTGCCATATTTGAAGGACTGAAAGAAGGCCAGTAGTGGCAGACTGAAGAATGAAGGAGATAGAGTAGCATTCAGTGAAATTAGAAAGATGGGCTGGGGCCAGAT
Source organism: Pseudochirops cupreus (assembly GCA_028627135.1). NCBI lineage: Eukaryota > Metazoa > Chordata > Mammalia > Diprotodontia > Pseudocheiridae > Pseudochirops > Pseudochirops cupreus. The sequence goes on along the minus strand of CM053582.1, from coordinate 197,005,512 downwards.
GGTGAAGGACTGAAAGGTCAAACAAGAGAAGTTTATTTATTTATTTATTTTCCCTAGAGGTATTGATGGGGTACTTGGGTGCCTGTGCTTGAACCACAGTTTGTAAAATCACATCTGTTTGCAAAATCACATTTCTCCCTAGTCTCAAATCTCCCCAGCCTCAGACCATTATCTCTGCCCATTCCTACTGCTAGTACTCTACCTACCAACCATTTATGAAATATTTATCTCCTTTTAATATAATAACCAGCTGTACCCATGAATCCTTCCCTAAATATCTAAAAGTTCCATTATGAACATCCTGGATCCCTTGTTAGCTTTTCAAACAGGACATTGATAGGTAGCAGATTGGGCACTTCTCAGTCAGCCCTGACCTCTAGTTGACTTAGTGACATTTCAAGCCTAAAACCACACCTCCATGCAGTCCCCCCTTGGGCTATTTCCCAGTGAATTATGGGCAATATGCCAATGAAGTAGATATTAAAAATGTGTGGTCCTTTAAGCACTGACCACTCTTTAACTCCTCCCTAATCTCACCCTTACTCACCTAGTTGCATAATTGACACAGGTTATACTATGATTATTCTTTATAAACTTTAACTGTGATCCTTTAAGGTTGCAGGATCCCCAAGACCTCCTGCCCACTCTATAGCATAACAATAAACTTTTACAAGTTTAACTGACTTAAAAGATTGCTTGGGTCCTGTGAATTCATTCCAGACTGCCCACCAAGGGACTCTGGTCATTGGGGTCCCTGAAACACCTATAACTCCCTCTTCAGTATTAAAGAGCCACTGGGGTTGACTGAATAAAGCTATGACATGGTAAGATAGCTGTTTCAGGAAAATAGCTATAGCAAAAGTGCATAGCATAGCCTAGACGGAGGAGAGACTTAAGGCAGGAGACCCAGCAGGAGGCTATCAGATAGGAAAAACAAACAAACAAACAAACAATAACTAAATACACAGGAGTTTAGCATCTCTAGATACCATGGACCAGGATTCAGTACTAATAGTCTCCCAGTTCTCTTTTGGAGAGTTTTGACTCCATTTTGTAACTTCTAGTTACTTGAAAATTTAAAAGTTGAAACTTTAAAAAATGTTTAAAAAATTATTTTAACATGGGATTGGGGGGAAATAAAATATTATATATTGAAGATCATTTCAGAACTCTCTATAATTAAGATCCATTTTGTCCAATCCTCTCTTTTGTGGGATGTATTCTAGCTTCACTTCTGCTTCTTTGAATACATGACTTCCATGCCTTCATCTAAATTTAGTCCCTTCCAGTTACTCCCCTATCCAGTGACACTCACCTCTTTGCTGTTCCTCACACAGGACACTCCATCTCCTGAAGGTCATTTGCTGTCTCCCATGCCTAGAATTCTCTCCCTTTTTTATCTCTACTCTCTAGCTTCTAGTTTCCTTCAAGCCTCAACTAAAATCTCATCTTCTGCAAAAAGGCTTCTCCCATCCCCCTTCAGGCTATGCTTTTCCTCAGGTACTTCCAGTTTGTTCTGTATACAGCTCATTTGTACATGGCTATTTGCATGTGGCCCTCGTTAAATTTTGAACTTCTTAAGTACAGGGACTATTTTTGGCTAAGAATCTTCAGCATTTAACACATTGTCTGATGTACAATAGGTGCATAATAAATGCTTATTGTATTGACTTGACTTTGCCTATTCATTATTTTTATCCTGATTCATTTTCCTCCTGTAGAACTCAATTAAATATTTATTAAGTAATAGACTATACAGGGCACTGGACATGCAAAGAAAAAATGGCAGTGTCTGCCCTCAAGAGGCTTACATTCCAGTTGGGATGGTATAGGGGATTCCAATTGGACACAGGTAAATGTAATGCAAATGATAAGAACACAGGAGAGATTCAGTCAATTCTCCAGCGAAGTTACAGGACAAAAGGATTTCTTTTCTCTGGGGAGGTGAGAAAAAGCTTTACAGAGAAGCTCACCCCTGAGCTTGCTTTATGTTTGGTCCAGAGGTGATGGCTGCCTACAGTAGAGGGAAGGCAGGGGGAGTGAAGAAAAGGCACAGACAGACAGAGAAGATGCTGTGAAAGTAGAATTAGAGGCACTGATAGATGGGGAAGGGGAGAGAAAAAAGAAACCCCAGATTCTCTGACCCTCGCCTCAAAGTACGAAAAACAAAAATAAAGCAAAATTCAATTCAGTGGATTGCTCTAGAGTGGCCATGTGGTACAATGGGGAGAATTTGCCTTTGGTCTAAGTAGACTTACATTCAAGTCACACATAACAAACATAGTAAATCACTTAACCTTTCAGTGTCCTAGGTAACTGTTCAATTCAACTTAATTCGATATACTTGTATTAAGTGCCTACCGTGTGCCTAGTACTATGCCAAATATTGAGGATACAAATAAGTGGGAAAAAATAGTTCCCAATCATATGGAGTTTACAATCTAATGGGGGACCAAGGTAAGGTATACTAAGTAAGGTATATGCAGGCTAAATAGGAAATAATGAACAAAGAGACAGTGCTGGAATCAAGAGGTATTAGAAAAGACTTTTTCTAGGAGATGGGCTTTTAGTTGTAGCTTAAAGGGAGTCATAGAGGTCAATAGTTGAGTGGCTTTCCAGGCATGGGGGACAGCCAGCAAAAATGCCAGGAGCCAAGGGATGGAGTGTCTTGTTGGTGGAACAACCAGGCAGCTGGTGTCAATGGAATGAAGGTTACATATGACTGAGGAAGGTAGAAAGGTGGGAGTGGGATAAATTATGAAGGATTTTGAATGACAAATGGAGCATTTTGTATTTGCTTCTGGGGGTAAAAGGAAGTTTGTCGAGTGGGAGGTGGGGTACATGATCCTACCTGTCTTTTAGGAAAATCGCTTCACGTCTGAATGGAGGATGGACCTGAGCCAGGCAGACCCACCAACAGAATACTGCAACAAGCCAGGTGTGAGGTGATGAGGGCCAGAGTGGTAGCAGTGTCAGGGGATAGAAGGGGTAGGGGGCATATTCAAGAGAGGTTGCAAAGTGACATCAACAGGCCTTGCCAACAGCTTGAATATGGGGGGTAAGAGATAATAAGAAGGCCAAGATGACTCCTCAACTGAGAGTCTGAGGGACTAGGAGGATGGGGTTGTCCTTTACAATAATAAGAAAGTTAAGAAGAGAGTAATGTTTGGGGGAAAACATAACGAATTCTGTTCTGGACATGCTGGGTTTAAAGAGTCTACTGGACATCAAGTTTGAGATGTCTGGAGGGAAGTTGGAGATAAGAGATTGGAGGTTAGCAGACAGATTAGAGCAGGATATATAGATTTGAGACTCATCAGAATAAAGATGGCAATTGAATCCATGGGAGCTCCTGAGATTCCCAAGTAAAGTCATGCAGAGAGAGAAGAGAAGGGGACTCAATAGAGAACTGAGATAAAATTACAGGTAGAGGTCATGATCTGGAGGAGGATCCATTAAAGGAGACAGAGGAGAAATGGTCAGGTAGGGATGAGGAAAACCAGGAGAAAGTGATATCCTGAAAACCTAGACAGAAGATAGTGATCAACAGTGTCAAAGGCTGCAGAGAATTCACAGAGAATGAGGACTGAGGAAAGGCCATTGGATTTGGCAACTAAGGTCATTAGTAACTTAGGAAAAAGAAGTTTTGGTGGAATGATGAGGTTAGAAGTCAGATTGTAAGGGGTTAAGAAGACAGTGAGAGGAGTAAACATGGAGGTATCTGTTGCAGAAGGTCATTTTGAGGGTTTTAGTTACAAGGGGCAGAAGAGAAAATAGGACAACAGTTAAGCAGGGACAGAAGGATCAAGAAAGGGCCCTTTTTTCAGGATAGGGAGACATGGGCATATTTGTAGGCAGTAGGAAATGAGCAAATAGAGAAAGATGGAAAATTAACGAAAGAGTGGGGATTTCAGAGGAGGCAATTTATTAGAGGAGATGAAATAGAATGGGATCACTTGAACAAGGAGAGGGGTTATCCTTCATAAGGACTAAGACCACTTTATCATGTGAAACAGAGGTAAAGGAGGAGAAAGTGTTGGAAGGCATCTGAGTGATGGGAGATGAGAAAGAAGGGAAAAGCGGATGCCCTCAATTTTTTTTCTCTAAAATATGAGTCAAGGTTCTCAACTGAGAGAGTGGTGAAAGGAGGACCCATGGGAGGTTTGAAGAGGGATGAAAAAATTTGGAAGAGTTGCTGTGGAGAGTGGAATAAGGTAGATATAGTACGACTCCCTAGTAGCAGTGAGGGCCTAGTTGAGGTCACGTAACATAAATCTGTAATGAGACAGGTCAGAATGGTTGCATGGTTTTTCCATCTTTGTTCAGCAGAATATGTGTAGGCATAAAGGTGACAGATGGTGGGAACGATCTAAGGCTGAACTTTGGCTGGGTGTAATCAGCAATATGATAAGGGGGTTAGGAATTCAAGAGAAGAGGTATAGAATTAAATTGGTTCACCAAGGAGTCGAGAGAGGGAGAAGAAAAGAGAATGACTATTGTGAGGGAGATGGCCTGGGTGAGAATTAAGGAGTCTAAAGACTGAAAGTTATGGTGAAGATGAAGAATAAGGTGATTTAAGAGAAGACAGAGGGAGAGGTCAAAAGCCAATAGATTATGGTTTGATAAGGGGATTTCAGAATTCTTGAATATGGAGGTGGCACATTTGTGCGTGGTGGCCAGATTGAAGTGTTGAGAATTGGACAAAGCCCCCTTGCTCTCCTGTGAACTCCAGGTACACTGTCTTCAGCTATTTTATTGAAAGGGAGCTTATCAGAACCAAAAGATTTAGCTACTGAAAGTAAAGGATTCCAGAATCCTGGGAAAAGTCGACTTCATGTCTGATTCAATGTAAAGATTTCTTTGATTTAACTGAGACCAGTTATAGTCATACAATAAAATCCTTATCTATCTCCTATAACTAACAATACACATTTTTCTCCAAAAAGTATACAATACTTTTTCTATATCCACCAGTGATTTGTGAATAGTCCTTTTTCTTTTGTTTCCCATAATGTTATTTTGAATATTGTTTGGTTTATGAATGCTGCCCTAAAAACAACCTGTATATAAGTAGACTGTTATGTCATGCTCTGGGTAGATTGCCATCCATCTTGCAATCTGTCCCCACCATCAGAATAAATAGCTACTTGCTTCACTCTTGACCCTGACCTCAAGAATCCAGATTGGTGATGCCCTTCTAGGGTCCCTAAAAGTTTCCAATACAGAGAGCACAACAATCTTTGTGTATGGCTGAGGTGGAGTGGAGGAGTAAGTCACAGGAGAAGAGTAGGTTGAGGAACTTAATGGTTAGGGTATTTGAGGGAGAATAAATATATATGCTGAAGTCCCCTAGTATGAGGGCAGGAGTTGAGAAGGAGAGAAAAATTATAAAGTAAGTATCCAATTCTAAAGTAAGTATCCCCAAGAAGGGGAATGACTTGGGGAAGGGGAGTTGTGTAGATAACAGCTACCAGGATTTGTGTTGAATTGTAGATATGAATAGTATGAACATCAAAGAAATATCATTGAGTGAAGGAGGAAGGGGGAGAACCTAGAAGTAGTGATGGGGAGCAGAGTATTCCAACCCTGTCTTGATCAGTGAGTAGAGGAAAATGAGTGAAGGTGCTGGAAAATCTCTAAGACTATAACTTGCAGAGAAGAGGCAGCCTTTAGTCAGTCAAGGGAGTTTCCTCAAGGAGATTCCCATACCAATAAAATCACAGGCACAATGTCTGTCCCTGTGGTAGGCAGCATGGTACAATGGAATGAGCAGTGGATTTGAAGGCAGAGGAATTGGGTTTGAATCCCAGTTCTATTATTTTCTATCTGAGTGACCTCTGGCCAGCTACCCAATTATTGGGGGCCCTACTTATGTGTAAAATGAAGGTGTTGTACTAGATGAACTTTAAGGTCCTTTCAAGGTCTAAATCCCTGACTATGAACAAGGAACAATATTGGTGGTAGGGATACAAAGAAAAGCATTTGGCTGTAATTCAGCTGATACAGTGCTAGGCCTGTAGTCAGGAAGAGATGAGTTTAAATCTGGTCTCAGACAGTAGCTATGTGACCCTTAGGCAAGTCACTTAACCTCTGTTTGCCTTAATCCACTAGAGAAGGAAATGGCTAACCACTTCAGCATCTTTGTCAAAAAAACTCCATGTACAGTATTGTCCACAGGGTCACAAAGAATTGGACGCAACTGAACAACTGAGATAAAAAGACATAAATAATATGGTCCCTTAAGAAACTTACATTTTGTTGGGTATAGGTTTGAAGGAGAGGAGAAACATGATCCTTTTTTCTCTGGACTCTTACTTCCTCTAAAAATATCTGTGCAGTTTCAGTGTGGAATCCAGTAAGGCAATGGGAAAAGGAATTCTTTTCAGTGATTTTCTTAGAAAAAAAAACCTCACAGGTAGGTAGGGAAAATTATGCTAGAGATGGTGCCTAGGAGCCAGTAGAAGAGAGAAATGCCATTAATGAAGGTGGAAGAAGAAATTACTGACTCCCATCCCCTCTAACCTCCTGTCCCCCTGCCTACAAAGAAGACCTCCTTCAACATGAAATAAATGCATGGCCCTGGTGGTGACCTAATAATCATTGAACATTTCTCATGTAAGTGAATCCCAGAATGCTTTTCAAACCTAGGGTTTTGTCCTCCTGACGGATTGCACTTTCTTCTCAAGTGGAACGCGATGGATTTTTAACAGCTGCACAGCGGCCCTCCCTGACAGCTGGGGGCAAGATGTGCACCCAAAGGACATACTCAGTTCAAATTGCAAGTGAAATGTATTAGTGGTAGCAATATTATTAGTATTAGCAATAATTATAATAATTATAAGCACACAGACAGCACTTTTGTATATGCAAAGTGCATTGCATTCATCGTAATGATTAGCATTTGTACAGTACTTTGTATTTTCAAAACATTCTCTGCTCATTAATTAGATAATGCAGGCAACATCTGTGGACAAGTGTTACTACTCCCGTTTTACAGACACAAGACACAGAGAAATTAATTGACTTGCCCAAGGCCACATGGTGAGTCAGTGACAGAATCAGGATTTTATTTCCAAGTTCTCAGATTTCTATTCTTTCCTCACTATATGCAACACTGTGAGATTGCTTCCTCACCATTCAGAGAAAAGAAAAGAAAAAAAAAACACAACAACTGGTCAGGAACTGGATTTCCTATTCCATTTCATCTGAAAGACCAGGTAAAATTTAAAATTGTTAGCCTGGCACTCAAAGCCTTCCACATCTGCTTCCAACCTACCTTTGCTGATTTATCTCACACTTTCACATATTTTTGTGCTCGAAATTTCTTACCTCCAGGCCTTTTCTCACATTTTACCTTCATCTCTACCCTTTGAAATTATACACATCTTTTAAGGCGGAACTCAAGTAGCACGTCTTCCAGGAGGTTCATCTCTCCTTCTTTGGAACTCTGACATTACATTGTCATCTTTCCATGTTCTTTTTGGTTTTCTATGGTGTCTATAAGATTGGTAGCCCCCATTTTACAAGAGATTATCTTATTTACCTTTGTAACTCTATTAGTACCTAGAATATTTTACACACGTTATATCCTTAATGTTTTGTTTTGGTTTTTGTTTTTTGGGGGAGGTGAGAGCAATTAGGGTTAAGTGACTTGCCCAGGGTCACATAGTAAGCTAGTAAGTGTTGAAGGACAGATTTGGACTCAGATCCTCCTGACTCCAGTTCCAGTGCTTTATCCACTAAGGCACTTGGTTGCCTAGGCACTTAATAATTTTTAAAAAATCAATAGACCACTGAATAAACAGCCCTTGGGTGGTTATTAAATGGAATCACTTGAATCTACACCTATAAGATCTCAGTTCTTGGAATGGACACCCTAATTTTGAATTTGACCTGGCTCATCACTTCTAAGTTCAATAAAATATTTCAGAGCACTGTCCCTATTCCAAAATAAAAAGAGGAGACAGAATAGTATGAGGGAGCTCAGACAGCCTGTCCAAGAGCTGTCATACAGTAGACCTTCAGCTTAGAATGACTGGAACTAAGTGACAGATGGACAGCATAATCTGGGGGAGGGGTATGGGGTTATACCCAGATGCCATGAGACATAAAAAAGAACCACAGGGTCATTTCCTTGCTCTACTCTATATGATTCCACTCCTGTCTCTGGGTTGATAATAATATCATTCTACTGGGTGTCTAGAATTGAGGTTGGGTAGAAGCCCTCATGATGTCATAAGTGGGAAGGCCATAAGAACCTGGGTAGCCAAAGGAGCACCTAGGTGATGTAGAGGTAGAGAGCTTATTAGCTGTGTGAGCCTGTGCAAGTCACTTAACCCTGTTTGCCTCAGTTTCCTCATCTGTAAAATGAAATGGAGAAGGAAATGGCAAACCACTCTAGTATCTTTGCCAAGAAAACCTCAGATGGGGTCATGGAGAGTTGGACGTGACTGAAAAATGACTCAGCTCAGTTAAGGGAAGTCTGTTGCCAGCATGAGGTTACCTCATCCAGAAAAGGTAAGGAAAGCAAGACATTTAGTGCAATCAGCCAGACTCTGGACTTTGTCCTGTGCCTCTGTTCCTCTCCAAGGCCCAGCTGTGGCCAAAGGGCCCAATTTCACAGCTGCTCAGCTCCAAATTGTACTCGTGCTCCCCAGCTGTAGTTCTAAGCAACTCATGTTTGTTTGCCATCTACTTTAATTAAGAGAGGTTTCATTATCTCCACATTATCTTGGTTCCTCCCTGGCCTGCCACCCACATGGAAGGAAACCGCTATTTGCTCCCTAGGCTTCAAAACAGAACATGCTCAGTAACACTTGGCATTGCTTCCCATCATCACACATAGACAACAGCACATTCTCAGTCATGAGTAGTTGAGGCCCCATAGTGAAGGGATCCTTGCTTCCCTGGACCCAGGCCAGAGCTCTTGATGAAAATACACAACTCCCTCCACTGTCCTAGCCCCACCTTTTCTTCCCTCCAGTATTTTTCCAAGTCCTCCCAATGATTTCCTCTATGGAGTCAGGCTGAAGAACTCAAACTTGATTCGAATCTGATTATCCAGTATGGTCCTATCAGCTGAGACAGCAACATTTATCACATTAATAGGAATGATAGAAGAAAACTGGGATTCCATCCAACAGGAGTGTTTTATCACATGTTGCTCTGTCTTACAAATCCAGTTATCACCAGCTGAAGGTCTTAACAGCCTTTGAATTGCAGCTTTCAATATCTTAAATGACCAGGAGACACATTTTCTAAGATGCTTCTCACTGCCTGGGTTTCTACACAGCAGCAACTGCTTGGTTTGCACAGCTTGGAGCTGCTGCTGCATGCAAACAATGAAGCTGAGCAGAAGGTAAAAAAGAGGAGTCAGTCCATGAGCTGCTATGGACTGCCTCATCCCCTTTCCCTGCCTTATCAGAAGTGTTACAGATAAAGCTAACGGGACAAATGTGCCCTGACTTGGCCACAGGGCCTGCCAACAGATCAACACTAAAACAAGGTGATGATGTAGGGCATTCTCCTTAGGAAAATGGAAGAAGTGAGTTGTAGGGTAATAAGTATGCAATCATTTGATAACCGTTTATTAAATGTCTATTGTTTAAGGTACCATGTTAGGCTCTGGGAGAGATAAGAAAGCTAATTAAAGCATGGGTTTTGCTCTCATGGACTTATAGACAGGAGGACAGCATATGCACAGATTTGCATTGTCCTGTGATATTAGCATATAATAATTATAATACAGCTATCCAATGATTATAATGAAGAACAAAATATGATAAGACACCAGTAAAAGCAAAAATGACTATAGGGAACTAAAGAAGGAGAGATCATGTCCAGTTTTAGAGAGAATATCCATTTCCAATTCTTTTTGAGAGGTGATGCCCAGAGAGGACGTTCCTCGTAGTCATTTAAGTAGTAAGTAGAAGGGAAAGTATTTGAACCCAGGAAATTTTTTATTAATTTTGAATCTTGAAGTCTCTGTTGGATCTTTTTATATTTCTACCATCCAAATAACTCTTTGTGTAGTTCCAGAACTGATTGCTACTCCTTGATCTGTCTCTGGCTTCAGAGACAGATCTCTTTCTTCTATATCATGTCATCTCTTTAGAGTCATGGAAAACTGATATAGGAAACTAAAGTAAAGATACAGGAGTACCAAATGAAATCCAATGAGTTTTCTTATTCACCCAAGTCATCCTTTAAATCACAGATAGAAAGTTCTCTAATTAAAATAAAGGGAATTAATTAAAAAAAAAAAGTCCAGACAAATATTATGGGACTATATAAACTTAGGTACAATATGCTTTTTACAAAAAAAATCAAGAACCCCATAATTATGCTTAAAAACAGAGGGAAGATTTCTTTCTTTCACTTCTTTACCCATAACAACCTGAACATTTAGATTTGTAAAGCTTATTAATTCAGACCCTTTTAACTCAAAGCTTATAATAATTTGCAATGGGCTGGGCTGAAATTTCCATTTGCATTATGAAAAAGGAAGATGGCAATGTATGGAACAAAGAAAAAATGTCAAAAGGCCCTCTTTTCCCATGAATGTATTAAAATCATACAAGATTTCTTGATAAAAACAACCAAAGAGATAACTCAGTTCCACAACCCTTTGATTATTAATGACAAGTAAGGCATATATCTGGGAAATGCAAGGTCACAAAATGTGTTTTCATTGTCAAAGAGGATGTATCATACAATATCCAAATAGAAAAGGGATCCCCAAAATACAGCAATGTACTTCAAGTGTTCCTGATATTGTATTGATTTCGTTATTTCTCAGAACATTACAGAGCCTGCTCAGTGAAGTCTATAATAAATCAGAAGAGATATAATGCTTAACTATGCATTCAGGAAACACTAAATGGATGAAAAATGTTTGTTCTTCAGACTGTAATGTATAGTTTAATGACCAGTTCGTTGAGTCAACATGTCAGTACATCTATCTGAGGTAGTCACTGCAGATGGATAATGAGTTGGGACCAGAAATGAACTGGAATGAGAGAACATGTGCTAGATTGCATTCTGGTAATTTTGCAGTGCTTTTAATGGTCCAAGCTGCTGCAAAACCCCTTATTTGTAACACTTTACTTTTTTGATGTTTTATAATTGCAAACCTTGAAACAACTTTATCTACAAGTTGTTGGTAACACAAAGGACAAGGGAGAAACTTATGGTGGGTTTAGGTAGGCTGTAGTATATTTCCAATGATGATCCTTTGTGCATGGGATCACATAAGGGGTATCAGGGAAAAGATATCTTCCAAAAAAGCCAACTACATGGCATGAGCAAATGAACAGCCAAAATTCCCCAATGGTACCTATGAAATGAGAAAAGACCATAAAGAAGGCCTCGAGCATGTTGGGTAGACAATAAGATTGTAGATTTAAAGATGGAATGTGCCTCAAAACCACCTAATCCAAAACCATCATTCTACATATGAGGAAACTGGGGCACAGAGAGCTTGAAGATCACTTGAAGTTCTTTACAAAGCAGAGACAGGATTTGAATCCACTTCCTTTGATTCTAAATCCAGTCCTCACTACATTGCACCATGCTGCCTTTATAAAAGAGCTGCATGGACAAGAATATACACAGGAATGGCATAGGATGAGTAGATGGGATAGACTTGGGTATGCACTGATAGAGATGAAATCGACCTCTGGGAGGTTATAGTTTCACTGAACTATTAGATGAATTCATGGTATACCACAACAAGAGTTAGATTCATATGGATTGGAGAGTTTTCCATAAACTACTCTTTAACATGTGCCTTCACTCAGGGTTTTCCTTGGGAACCTCAGAATTTGGCTTATTTGAAGGATTTTACAAAGAAAATGAAAGGGAACTTAGTGCTACCTCCCACCCCAGGTAAGCACTTTAGATAACAACACATACAAAGTACAAGAAAGCCTTTGTTTCACTCTATTTGGCCTGTAAAACATAAAAGAGTCACCTCCAAAATGCCCGACCTTCCCAAGAACCTATATGGTCATCCTGTTTTATTTTACTTGGATATGATTCACTCAACTGCCTTCCCACTGGACCTACACAGTCCACATGATTCATAGTAGTAGTATAGGGCAAGATTAATTGATGTTCTATATATTGCTTCTTCCCACTGTGTGCCCTCCAGATTGGTAGTACTTGATTGTACCTACCTTTACTCCCCAGCAAGTTTGGTTCAGGAACTTGAGCAAACTTGCTCATTTTCTTTCCAGGACATCAAGAATTGGATTTAAGAATAACTGCTAGGAGGCCATTCTTTTAGTAATGCTTTTACTGCATTGTTGCTGTTTCTTCAAAACTGTTAACTCTGGGTCCAAGAAGTTTTGCCCCTAACTTTCAACATCTGCTACCTGTGGCCAAAAATTTCTGCCACTACCTTTACATGACTGCCATTTCCTCAGCTCAAGGACTCCTGGGGAAGGCCTACCTAGGTAAGAAGGTTCTTGCCTTCCAAGAACCAAAGTCCATTGTCTCTATATATTACTCTCTTAGCTCTGATCACTGTCCATGCTTAGCTCACGTCTCATCTTTGGTTTTTTGCTCCTCTGGTCTCATATCTTCCTGCCAGAACATTTATTGACTAAAATATGTATGAAGGGTACCTCTGAACTCTTATAGTGCCTTGTATCTCCTATCCATGTAACACACTAGTTTTTATTCTCTCTCTCTCTCTCTCTCTCTTTTTCTTCCCAAATACACACACACACACACACACACACACACACACACACACACACACACACACACAAAATATTCCCATTACTATTTTAAGCCCCATTAAGAGCAAAAGTCATGTCTTCTCCATTCCTGCCCCCGCACCCTCCCACCCCTGGCATTTTTCATATCTACTAGCTCAGTAAATGTTTGTTCAATGAATGAATGAAATAGGTCAGTCAGGATAGCTACTTGATGACACTTCATTAGCCATTAGTTAAGATTTCTGTACATTCCTGAAGGTAATAAAATTGAATGTCTTTAAAAAATGCTCTATAATTAATCTGTTCTAAACTATTTAGCACTTAATTATGTAGTATATTATATTGCTTAATTCTTGTTATTCATTTGTATTTCCCCAATTAGATTGTAAGTTCACTGAGGCCAAGAACTAAGTTTTACAAAACTTCTCTCTGTCTTCATAGTGAATAGAATAATGCAAAGTACACAATATGTATTATATTTAATAAAATACTTAATAAAATGTGGTGACTGAGCCAACTTTTCACTAATTTAATCTTGGCTTTCCTTCAGTTTTCCAAATTAGTAAGATCTTATTTCCATAAAGTCCTCTCATGCCTCATTGTGGGGTAGAAATTATTCTGTACAATTAGTGAAATGAAAGTTCTGGCAGGTCCCATTAAAGAAAGTCTGGAAAGATCTCAGGTATGAGATTTAGGACAAATTCTGCATTTGTTTTCTGAAGACCAGTGCAGTCAAACTTTGAAAGAGTTATCACTATCCTGTTCAAAGGGCAATCGGTTTTTAAATGCAGCTACTCTTAAAAACTATCCAATATAATTGTAAGGGGTTGGCTCTCTGTAGTTGGAAAGGGAATGCCCACAATGATGAAATCATGAATCCTTAACAAATTCTTACTTGTCTTGCCCACTAGGCATTCTTTCAAATGAATTATGATATAGATTTGGATGGGAAGCACCGTTGAGCTAGGACATCAACAAATCAATCTTCAATGGATAATGTAAATGTACCATGAGCTGGGCCCAGAATTGAATAGGACAAAGAGAAGAGATTTAATTGCTTTTAGAGGAACTGGAGAACACCTTCAATGACCTGAGCTTGTCCTAAAAACAAAAAATCCCTCTTTTTAATATGAATAATACTCTTCTAGTAATTCTGTATGGTTGTGAATCTTGAATTAACCCAATTTCTGAACAATCAAAATAAGAGGTTACCGAAGGGCAATGGAGAAATATATGGTATGTGCATGTAGGCCATAGCATATCAAAAACAATGTTTTTTTGCAAAAGAAGTGGGATAAAAGTTATCCTCTTGGAAACCTATGCCTGGAAAAGACCTATCATGGAGCAAGAGCAAGGATAATAGGAATTCAATTTTCCATTTCACCCTAGAACAGTGGTTCTCAACCTTCCTAATGCCACGACCCTTTAATACACTTCCTCATGTTACGGTGATCCCCAACCATAAAATTATTTTCGTTGCTACTTCATAATTGGAATTTTGCTACTGTTATGAAGTGTAATGTAAATATCTGATATGCAGGATGTATTTTCATTGTTACAAATTGAACATAACCCACAGGTTGAGAACTACTGCTCTAGAACCATGCTATCATGCCTCAACATCAGGTAAACAGCCATATCCTGCATCTGCATAATGGGAGCGGATTTGTGAGGCTGGGGCTGAAGGAGTAAAAGAGGAGAAGGCACTCTAACCCCAAGGAAACACTGGCTGCCTAGTATAAAGAACAAACTGTTGCCTGAAGAGCTCTCAGCTGACAAGCAGCCCAACAAGATAGGCTGGTTTTTGCCCATGACAAGGAATTAGTTTGGGGCTATCTTTGTAAGACATAATGACAGCCTTTCAAATGGCCAGTTTACTTGTTATAGTATATTTTACAAAAATTAATAAAATCCAATCATTAGTATTTGTTTATTAGGACAAGGAAATTCCTAGATTACTTCATTTTTTGTTTCTAAGATCATGTCTGATATGACTAAAGGATGACATGAGATTTCTTAAGTGCATCATTCCTGCCAGTGTAGACGGTCATTAAAAATATAGCACAGGTGGTCAGTGTAGACACTTATTTAGCTAGTGGCTTATTTATTTATCTATTTATTTATAGATATGGAGTGATTTATAGTGCCTATAAATTATATTCACAGGGGGAAAATAGTCTGTCTATAAGATCCTGAGACACTAAGAAAGTTCACAACCTTGCTGTATTTTGTTGTTGTTCAGTCTTGTCTCATTCTTTCAGGACCCCATTTGGGGTTTTCTTTACAAAGATACTGGAGTGGTTTGCCATCTCCTTTTCCAGCTCATTTTACAGATAAGGAAACTGAGGCAAACAGGGTTAAGTGACTTGCTGGGGGTCACACAGTTAGTAAGTGTCTGAGGCCAGATTTGAACTCAGGAAGATAAGTCTTTCTGACTCCTGGCCTAGCACTTTATATACTGCACCATGTAGCTGACTCCTCCTTGGTATAAAGACCTGGTCTAATTTACAAATCACTCAGCCCTATGAGTCAAGAGTCATCAGAGAAGGACTTTCTGGAAGTGAATTTAGGAGAAAAGGAAAAAAAGGAAAAAAAACCAAGGAGAGGAGCAGGTTGTCCAGAGATCAAAATGCCACCCCCTTACTAACTTCCATCCTTCAGTTCCCCAGGACTTGAGATCATCATCATCTTCTCACAGAGGTAAAAGGGCAAAACACATAGATGAAGAATTTTTTTAATCATAAACGTAATAACATTCTGCCTTATGAAGGAGAAAGAGCACATCAGGGGGGCAATTTGGGCTAGGAGTTTAATAAAAACATGTTTTCCTCCTTAGGATTCTCATAATGCCATTTTCCAAGTGTAATATGCAAAACACAACCCAGGAAAGCAATGACTCAGGCTTACAGCTCTAAAGACAGCACTATACTGGCACATACTCTATTTTCTCTGTAACTGAGATATTTTCAGAACCCTTCAGTCAGTGAGCACAAAGGTAACAAATCATACCGTGTAAAATTCAGGTGGTTCCAGAGTGTTTTTCTCTTTCACCTTTTTTCTACCTTTCCTCTTCTCAATATATTATGTTGATCTTTTCCCTTGCTTTCAGTTTGTTTTTTCTGCTTCTCCTCCTCCCCTTTTACTCTTAGCTTCTCTTACCAACACACACACACACACACACACACACACACACACACGGCAGGAATGATGCACTTAGACTCTACACAGGGATACTTCTACAGTACTTATTGTTATAACCTCAAACTCTACCTGTGCTCAAAGACAGGCAGGTACACAGTGAAGACTAGGTCACGGAAATGCATTGGAAATTAGGACACTTCCCTCGGCAGCAGGAATTAACTTTTGGGAACCTTGCAGGCACAGGTATATTTCAGGGCAGCCAAGCAGTGTGTTTGATTATGCTTAAAAAAAATGCCTCACATTGTAGCTTCCCCTAACAAAAGCCAGGGATGCCTGAGCCAAACCTAAAGCTTCCAGGCTGCCGGTTTGGAGGGGAGGTTGGGTGGGGAAGCCAGCAGGCTCCCGAGCCTGTACAGGACGTGCTCCCCACCGGGCTGATTCGGTGTCAGTCTGCTCTTCTTTCAGGTTCCCTATTTCTGCCTCGGTGTCCCGCTGGTGAATTCTCTCTAGTTATAAAACACTTTGTTACCTTCATTCGCTCTTAATTAAAAATGGAGAAGAAACTCCTGGGGCTTTGACAACAGAAAAAAAAAAATATGGGGGAGGGGAGGACAAAATCCCCGTGGATTGTTGAAAGCAAACAGCCTCATGAGAGGTGTGAGAAAGCCTGATGTGACAAGAAGGAAAGGAAATGGGGAAAAGATACAACCACAGACCTATGAATAGGTCTTTAATCTTCCTGAGCAATGGGCATTCTGGCATGTGTTTTCAGTGTAAGATGGAGGAATATTAGTTCCAATGGAGAGAGGAAGAAAAATGTTTAAGTAGTTGAATATTTGTCGCTTCTGGGTATTCACATCTAGTCCCTGATGCCTTTGCTCTTTGGGGTTTTTAGCTCTCTGAAAGCTTTTACGTGAGCCTCAGACTTAGAAAACCCCAAACACTGAATCTAAATTTACAAAAAACAGATACGAAGAGAGGACTGATTATTTTTCTCGCAAAAGAATTCACTGTAGAGTTTCTTCGGATAGTGAATTTACCTAATGCATTTTTAAAAATGAATTACAACCATTTTAATTATATAATTTTTCAGGACAGATCAAAGTTAGAATATAAGTAGAACCAGTGACAAGAAAAGATTTGCTTCAATGGATGGCATGGTAGGTTAAACTATTCAATCCCCAGAAAATGTTAGGAGGGATGCACCCTATGGTTCTGCACAGGTGATCTGCTTTGTTCCAGAGGGCGGAGGATGTCTGGTTAGTTACCTTTGTTATTTCAACAGCTTCCTGGGACATCATGGATATCTTTTGGAATTTTTTGTTATTTCACAGCCATGGACATTTGCAGAACTTGGTCTCAAATCCCTCCACAAATTTTAACAATGAATTCTGATTATTTGATTTATATAGCTTTGGAGGACACTATCTGTTGCACAGACCATTTTAAGAATGCAGATAAAGGCAACAATGCAAAATCTACATTGTATATCAATATGATTAGCAGGCACACCCCTCTATGAATCCTGACAGGTCACACTATTATGGGTAGAGAGACCCTGAATATCTAGTTTTACAACATTAGAGAAGCTCACTCTATAACTAAGGGTGAGGGTCCATTATGGCCAAATATTTGTCTAACCATAGTCCATCAGAACTAAGCTCCCAAGGGAAATCTTCAGGTTCTTCATTTCCAAAAAGAAAATAATAATGCCTATGATACTTCTTTAGCAGGGTTGTTGTGAAGACTAAATAAACAAATTGCTTATTCAAGCAATTTGTTCATTTTTGTTAAGCAACTCACAAATTTTAAAGCTAGTCAGGGTGCCCCAAAAGTCTTAGTGTGGTTTTAAGTTTTAAGATATAATAATAGTGAGAATTTAAGATGTAATGATAACAACAACAATGAGCTTGAATAGTTTAAAACCGCACTAAGATTTTTGGGACATCCTGAATATAAATTCTCATATTTTATCATCATTAAAATATTATTATAAAGAGGCTGTATGATGTAGTTGATAGAGGGCCAGCCTTGAAGTCAAGAAGACCTGAGTTCAGTTCCTATCAGAGAGACTGAGAGAGACATAGAGAGACGGCCAGACGGAAAGAATACCTGTAGACATAGATATTATTGTTGTTCAGCCATGTCTGATTTCTTCATGATCCCATGGACCACAGCACACCAATCAAGCCCTTCTATCCTCCATTGTCTTTTAAAGTCTGTCCAAATTTACGTTCATTCTTTCCATGATTCATTCTATCTATCTATCTATCTATCTATCTATCTATCTATGTATCTCTTCTTCTATCCTCTTTTCCTTTTGTCTTCAATCCTTCCCAACATCAGGGGCTTTTCTAATGAGTCCCATCTTCTCATTGTGGGAAAAAAGTGTTTAATCTTCAGCTTCAATATTTGACCTTCCAGTGAATAGCCTGAATTAATTTCTTTAAGTATTGACTGATTTGACCTCCTTGCTATCCAAAGGGACTCTCAAAAGTTTTCTCCAGCACCATAATTTGAAAGCATTGATTCTGTAGCATTTAGCTTTCCTTATAAAGTCCACCTATAGATATAGACAGAGATATAAACATATAACACATACACACACATATGTCTCTGTCTTTCTCTGTTTCTCTCTCTGTCTCTGTCTGTCTCTCCAGGCTGTGAGACTGTAGGTAAGTCACTTGATTTTTCAGCATCCTGGGAAACTCTAAGAGGCTAAGTGATAGACAAGTAGACCTTCATTAGTGGAGGTAGTTTTCACACTAGGAGTACCCCACACTGATGAAAACATAGGTATGGAGCAAAATAATAATAACAAAATTATTATCATCATTATTGTTGCTCTTCTTATTGTTGTTGTTATTAAGAACCGCTTTTTATTCTATAATCTAAGACAAGGGGCCATTTATGATTCTTCCCCAGGGCCATCCTTAGAGTACTGATCAATGTTGATGTCGCTCTCTGTGATTTCTAATCATCCAGAGGTAGGAACATTCATATAATCAAAGCTCCAAACTGTTTCAAAGGGAGTCTGCCTTCTCACTGTCCCTTAACTCTTCCTGTTCATTTGGCAGCCTGAAACATTTCCCATTTTCCAAATTCCTCCTCTTACAGCTCTAGCTTTTTCATTAGAGGAGAAAACAAGAGACTAAAACAAATTGTCTCTGTTAAATCAATGACCACTCCCCTCAACCCCTCCCCACTTGGGGTTTCATCCAGAGCGGGGTGGAGAAATGCTGGTGCTGTGTCTCACTGGGTAAAATGGCTTGTTTTCAAATCCTGAAAGAACTGCTGGGTGATTTTCTTCAACTCTTGAACAGACCTGAATACTGACACCAAGCACTCTTGCTAAAGAAGCTGTCGAAATGCATTAGCCAAAAGGGATGAGGCTTTTGGAAGAAGGCTAACCCCAACCAGAAGGAGGGAAGCAAGAAGGAGCATGGTATCTGACAGGCAATAATGCATAGACAGCTCAATTATCCATAGTAATGTGGGGAACACAGAGCACCAATTGAAATACATACACAGATGTGATTAAACTCCTTTCAAGTGATGTTCAAAGTGCCTTAAGTGTTGTTTTAAAATGTTCTGGAGGAAGGGATACAGCATCTATTTGAACAGAGTCCCAAGATGGTTTGTGTCAGGAGCAATCTGCAAAAGACATGTGAGCTTTGGCAATTGCTAAGTCATTCACTCTGGGGAGATGTAAGTCAAATGCCCAATGGGAAAACAAGAAAACAAGCACTTTCATAACTTAGTAGGGGCAATAAAAACATAGAGGAAAATGTACAGAAATAACAACAACAACCTTCTGATTGGTAAAAAACAAACAAATAAATCATGAGAGTGTTTCATACTGATGCACTTTGATGTCACATTGTATATAGTTGTTTTTTTTTTTTCTATTTGACTTCATTAGAGAAAAGACACATGGGAGTAAGGGAGAAGAAAGCATATACCTAGCTGATCCAAACATGAGAAAGCAAATATTAAGGCTATGGTAAAAACTGTTATCAATAGCCTAACTAGAATAAGATGGGCAGCTAGGTGGTGCAGTGGATAGAGGGCTGGACCTGGTGGCAAGAAGCCTCATCTTCCTGAGTCCAAATTTGACTTCAGATACTTTCTAGCTGTGTGGACCTAGAGAAGTCACATAAGCTTCAGCGCCTCATCTGTAAAATGAGATGGAGAAGGAAATGGAAAACTACCCCAGTATCTTTACCAAAAAAAACCCAAATGGGGTCAGACGGAATCAGACACAACAGAAACATACTAACTGTGTGACTTTGGGCAAGTCACTTAATAGGATAAGTTTAGGGGCCATCTCCAATTGTCCTGACCTATATCTTGCCATCGGACCCAGATGGCTCCAGAGAAGAAAATGAGGCTGGTGACTTTGCACAGCTCTCCCTTACTTAAATCCAATTTACTTGCAAGTCATGTCATCATCTCCCTGATGTCATGGTTCTCTTCAAGAATGAAGGACAAACAACAATGGGAATGAGAAAGAAGTAGATGGCAATCAGGAGAAGCTTTTGGTATGAAAAAGACGTAAGTCCTAACTTCATATATCACTGCAAGAAAGATTTGATTCCAGGATTGGATTCATGATGATTTATAAAGAAACATTTCAATAAAAAAAATCAATAAGCATTTAGTAAGGATCTAGGTACCAAGGACACAAGGAAAAATGTGGGAGAGTTCTGGTTGTCAAGGATCTTGTGCTCCTTTGGGGAGATGTGATATTTGGTGGGATTGATTGGCATAGAGAACACGCAATTATGAATTTTTTTCCACCATTACTGGTGAGCCCATTCTTCAACATATAGTCTTGGAGAGTTACTCAAGTGCACTGAAAGGTCATGATTTCCCCAGGGTCACATAACTAGTATGTGTCAGTTAGGACTGGAACCAACGCTTTCCTGACTTCAAGGCTACCTCTCTATTCTATAGGCAACGCTGCTTCTCATATAAGGTATTTAAGAAGTATAAAAGAAGCTTATATATAACAAGTAAATACAGAATACATACAAAACAATCACAATGTCGTTGGGGGTGAGACCAACACAGAAGAGGCTTACTGAAGGAAGCGGCACTTGTGCTGGGTCCTGAAGGGGATTCAAAAGGTGGGAATGAAATGGAAGAACATTCTAAGCAAAGAAATGTGCAAGGGAACAGAGTTAGAGATAGAGTAATTTTTAAATTTTTAAAAACCTTTTTCTTGTTTTTTTTTGGAAGGGGGAAGGCAAGGCAATCGGGATTAAGTGACTTGCCCAAAGTCACACAGTTAGTAAATTTTAAGTGTCTGAGGTCATATTTGAACTCAGGTCCTCCTGATTCCAGGGCCAGTGCTCTACTCACAGCACCACCTAGCCACCCCCAATCTTTTTCTGAATTACATGTAAAACTAATTTTAAACATTCATGTTTTTATACTTTTTGAGTTCCAAATTCCCTTGTTGTTTCCCTCCCCACCCTCGTTGAGAAGACAAGCATTTTGATATAGATTCTACATATGCAGTCATGCAAAGCATATTTTTATATTAGCCACTGCTACAAAAGAGAACAACAGACCAACACACCAAGAAAAATGAAGTTTAAAAAAATGCTTCAATCTGTATTCAGACTCCGTCAGTTCTTTCTCTGAGGATGGAAAGCATTGTTCATCATGAGTCCTTTGGAATTGTCTCATATCATTGTACTGCTGAAAACAGCTAAGTCATTAACAGTAGATCATCACATAATATTACTAGAATGAGATTTCACAGTTAATAACAAGGAAGTCAACTTGACTGGGATACAGAATACACAAGAAGAAGCATGGGGAATCAGCCTTGAAAGCCAGGCTGGGGTCAAATTTTGAAGGACTTTAAATATAAGTGATGCAGCTTATGTTTGACCCTAGAGGCAATAATGAGCCATTTAAGCTTCTTGAGAAAGGAATGACATGGTCAGATTTGCGCTCTAGGCATATCAATTTGGCAGCTGCGTGGAACATGGATTGGAATGGGAGATAGGCTGGATACAGGGAAAAACCATTAGGAGTCTGCTTCAATAGTCCAAAATGAAGATGATTAGGACCCAAAGTAGGATGCCTGTGGTATAAGAGAGGAAAAAGGTGAAAGATATGAGAATTGGCAGAATTGACAAGACTTACCAGATGACTGAACAAGGGTTTGGGGTTGGTGAATGAGAAAGGACAGCTGATGCTCTGAGGTTTTGAACCTGGACAACTACTGGTGCCAGTGGAATGTTTGAAGGAAATATGGTTTTAGGGGAAAGATGGTGAGTTTGGTTTTGAATATTTTGGGTCCAATATTCATAAAGGTAAGATGTCTAATATAAATTTAGCAATGTAAAACTCAGGATCATTGGTCCTGGAAAGGTCCTTAGAGGTCGTTCATTACGACTCTATTTTATAAATGAGGAAAGTAAGATCCCAGTTAATAATGACTTTTGCTACACCTTATATATCTAATTATTTATTTCTTTAAATGCCACCATTCAAAGATTATATTGTTTTTGTTTAGTATTCCCCTTATAGGATCACAGTTTTAGGGCTCAAATGGTCCTTAGAGACCACGGATTTAAATCCCTTCATTTTACGAATGAGGAAATAAAAGCCCAGACAGGTTGTGACTCACATCACACAACTAATAAATGTCTGAGGTAGGATTTTAATGCAGATCATCCTGATTCTAAGACCAGCTCTCTATTCTGCGTGCCATATAGCTACCACCTGTTTTAACAATATTTTTAATTAATGAAATAATTGCTGTCATTAAATTGAAACTGATAATTTGTGAAATTTTCTATAATATAAGCCCATTCTTTGATTTCAACATTACTTCATGTCTTCACACACAGCTTTCCCTTCAAGTCAAAACAATCTTCTCCTGTTATCTACTTATAGTGTGTGTGGCCCTTTAGGTCCTTAAGTGTGGCTCTTTGACTGAATCTAAACTTCACAGAACAAATCCTTTTATTAAGGGGATTTGTTCTGTGAAGTTTGGAATCAGCCGAAGGGGACCTACAGGGTCACATGTGGCCTCAAGGCCACAGGTTCCTCACCCCTATACCATGCTCAATTATGTTTCTGTGCCTTTGTTCCTGTTGTTACACCACCCCCTGAAAGATCCCCCTTTCTCCCTCCCACCTATTAAAGTCAAGGTAAGGCTTGAATGCCTACAGGAAGCCTTCTCTGACTATTCCATATCACACTAATCTTTTTCTTCTCTCTAAACTCTGACCAATTTTCCAGTGATTACCATGAACATTTAACCCTTAGCTGTTCTTTGATCATTTCATGTGTGCTGCTTTCTCAACCAGACTGCAAATTCATTCATTTTGTTTGTTTGTTTGTTTGTTTTGCTTTTTTGGAGGGGAGAAAGATAGGACTTGCCCAAGGTCACACGGCTAGTTTTGTGTTAAGTGTCTGAGATGGATTTGAATTCAGGTTCTCCTGACTCCAGGGCCTGTACTCTATTCACTGTGCCACTTAGGCACCCCCAGACTGAAAATTCTTAAGACTCTATACCATATATTATATATCTTTTGTACCATCTGCAGACACACAGGTGCCTAATCAATATCTTTATAATGATTTTAAAAAAGACAAACATGGAAAAATAATACTAATGCTTAACTCAGTAAGTGCCAGGAGTACCTCACAATAATGAAATGCCAGGTCTAGAAGAGACCGGAAAAATTGAATAGATTGTTTAATAGCTCATGGCACCATTACCTGGTGATAGCTTAGGGCCCATTACCACCTGGTGGTGGGCTATTCCCATGGAATAAAAATAGGCAGAGGTTTTTTTTTTTGACTTTTTGGAAGGGGGAGGTCAGGGCAGTTGGGGTTAAGTGACCTGTCACATGGCTAGTAAGTATTCAGTGTCTGAGGCTAGATTTGAACTCAGGTCCTCCTGACTACAGGGCCAATGATCTATTCACTGCGCCACCTAGCCACCCAATAAAAATAGTTTTAAGGGAAAAAAAACACATTCTGAAAGCTGATTCTTCTTAACAAAAGTTATAACAACAGCCTATGTCACAGCCCCCACCCTCTATTGCAGTGATTAACCTCATTATACTATTATCACCACAAGCCTCCCCCCAACTATATACTATATATGTATATATATATATATATACCAGCTATGGTATAAGGGTGACAGTGGGTGACGTATTAGAGAAAGGATCATATGTATAAAGGAATCTTTAGTACAATATGCCCAGCCAGTGGTCATCCCAGTTGTGCTAGAAGTTGTTTAATGATGGGGAACTGATGGACTCCTGAGGCAATCCATCCCACTCCTTGATAGCTCTAATCATTAGCAGGTTTTTCCTGACATCGAGCTGAAATTTGCTTCCTTGCAACTCCCATCTCCTCCCCTGCTTTGGCCCTTTGGGGTCTAATAGACAAGTTAAACTCTCTTCACACATAATACCTTTTCAAATACTTGAAAACAGCTGTCACGCTCTACCCCACCTCCCCAGTCATTACTTCAGAACTGGAAGAACTGATTTTGAGTACGATATGTGCTATTTGTGGAATATGTGACCAAGTGTCATCATCTGTAAATTGGCAAGGTGTTCATTCACAATGGACATACTTAAATGTGTAGCTGGGTAGAGCAGTGGATAGAGTCAAAAAGACTAATTTCCCTGAGTTCAAATCTGGCCTCAGACACTTATTAACTGTGTGACCCTGAGCAAGTCACTTACGTTGTTTGCCTCACTTTCTGCATTTGTAAAATGAGCTGGAGAAGGAAATGGCAAACCACATTCAGTATCTTTACCAAGAAAATCCCAAATGGGGTCACAAAGCGTCAGATATGACTGAACGGCAGCAACACAAATGTTTTCACTGTCTTCTTTACAGCACCAGTTTGGGAACAAATGATATATGTATAAACTCTTTCTTAACTAAAATGAACTATATAGTATGTCAGTGATTATGCTTCCCAATTCAGGAGAACAGTGTAAAAAGAATGTTCAGATTATAAATTCAACTAGGTTATAAGCTCCTAAAGGGCAGATAGTCTTTCTTATGTGTTCTCCACAATGACTAGCATTGTGTCTCAAAGTCAGTGCTCTAAACCAGAATAGTTTGGGGGCCTACACCATGGTCAAGGGTGATTTAATGGTGTTATCCATGTCCACAAAGAAGGTACTAGATTGTACAAAAGGTGGAGATTGAGTGTCTTCTGATTTCATTGAGAATAGAATAAAAGATAAAGGCTTAAACTGAAACAAGTTAAATTTATGTTAGGCACAACTAAGAAGTTTAAAAGTGAAAGGCTTTTTGTCAAATCAAGTCATTTTAGTGAGGATAGATTAGCCTCAGAAAAATTCTGTATGGAGAAGGGAAATAGTTTTTACTCTAATTTGAATATTTTATAGCTTCATGGATTTAGAATTCTAATGAACTTAAGAGGTTGTTTAGTCTGACCTCTTTACAGATGAGGAAACTGAGTCAGAGAAGTTATGTGATTATGTCTGAGGTCACAGGGCTAGTAAGTGATAGAACATGGACTCAGATGTCATCTGACAGTAGGAAGTGTTTTTTTTTTATCATACCATGCTGTTTATCTTCTGAAACCAATGCTCTCCCCCAATATCACCTTTTGTAATGACCTAAGGAATGACAAAACTCTTAATCAAATTCCCAAAATGTCCTGATTTTGTTCTAGCTGTTGAGAAGAGAGAGGATGGGGAGAGAAAAGGAGCAGACACAGGAATGGATCCCTCCAATGCTATGACTCACTTGGAAGAACCACTAATCCACAACCTGACATTTCTAACCTCCTACATTCATTGACCTCAAGATTTTCTCCTCTTTCCACAGAAGGAGGCTGATGATGCCCTTGCTTAAAGGGCCCAGAAGAGAGTGGCCCTTTCATCTTCACAATATACTGAAAGCTGACTCAAACCCCAGGGCAGCCTGCAATATCACAGAGTCACTAATGTTCCAATGGATACAATAAATGATTTTGTGTGCAACATATTTAGAATCACAATGTCATCAGATCACCCCAAATCTAAGTAAAACCATGGCAAGAGAAGTCTATAGGCTTCCAGGCACAGAGACATGATAGTGCCAGGGATGGGTTGTTAGGTTTGCTTGTCCAGGTGGGATAAGGGCTTTCCAAAGTAGTGTTGTTGACAAGAGTGATAATTCAGACAATAGAGACCCTGGGATATAAGAGGGCCTGGAAGCTCAGCAAGATGCTCTCATTCATTTTTTAAGTGCTGGATTTGGTTGAAAGATTTTTAGAAGGTATAGAGAAGAATGACGGCAATTAGGTGGAGTCTGCAATCAGGAAAGCCCAAGTTAAAATCTGGCCTCATACACTTTCTTAGCTGTGTGACCCTGGGCAAGTCAGCTGCCTAAGTCAGGAATTAATCACCCTTCATTTGGACTATGTTAATAACCTCCTAATTGGTCTCCTTACCCCAAACCTCTCCTCTTACCCTTCATACAACTGCCAGAGGGATATTCCTAAATCACAGATGCCTGTGTCAACCTCTTTTTCCATACGCTCCAGAGGTTTCTTATTGCCTATAGGTTCATAGGCAAACACGTGTTTTGATGAAGAAAAATCTGTCTCCAACTGACCTTTCCAGGCTTATCATATATTCTTCTTCACTCATTTGATGGGCCAGTCAAAATGGCTTTTTGTTGTTATGTATAGATCATATTCCATCTCATACCTCTTTGTAGATTCTATCCTCCATGCCTGCAATTCATTTCTTCCTCACTCCTACTAAGGACTTGTTATAGCCAGCTCAACTGCCCAAGCTGATTGTTAAATTTTTGGTGAAAACATTCACACTTTGGAAATTGGCAAACACTACCTATAAAGGCTTGAGTTATTGTTTCGTTGACTGGCTAGTCTTAAGAAAGTAATGGAAGCATTGTTAATAATGAAGATTAAATTTAAAGTGTGCTATGCATGATTTCCCCCCTTAAGAGCCAGTTGTTAAATATTTACCAGGATATTCCCTGACTCTACCTTTTAAAATCTCTAGCTCATTTCAAAGTTCAGTTCAAGTATAGCCTCCTATATGACGCTCTTCCAGATCCCCCATCTGCTAGCACCTTCCTTCCAAAATGATCTTGCATTCACTTTACACATCTTTATACTTACGTGCTATTTACCTAGTAACAGTAATAATAATACCCAACACCAATACAACATTTACTATATGCCAGGCATTGTGCTAAGCACTTTACAATTATTATTTCATTTGATCCTCACAATAATCTTGGGAGGTAGATGCTTTTATAAGCCTCATTTTACAGATAAGGAAGCTGTGGCAAACAGAGTGTAAGTGCCTTGCCCAGGGTCACACAGCTAATACATTTCTGAGACCAAGGAGTTTACATTTTCTCAGGCAGCTGGGTGGCACAATGGATAGGGTGTCAGCCTGGGAGTCAGGAAGACTCTTCTTCCTGAGTTAAAATCTGTCTGAGACACTTAGTAGCTGTGTGACCCTGGACAAGTCACTCAACCCTGTTTGCCTTAGTTTCCTCATCTGTAAAATAATCTAGAGACAGAAATGACAAATCACTCCAATATCTTTGCCAAGAAAATCCCCAAAAAGGTCAGGAAGAGTTGGACATGACTGAAAAACACAACTAAATAACAAAAACCTCCCTGACTCCAGGCTTGGCTCTCAATAGATATACTGTGTGGCTTGAGCTGCCAGAGAAAATGTAAGCTCCTCAAGAATAAGGACAACTCCTTTATTTTTCTTTATAATCCCCAAAGCCTGGCACAATGCTCTGCATATTGTAGGTTTTTAAGGAATGTTTATCGAAGACAAATTCTCTTTTTGTGAGATTCTTATCCATGCTCTTCTATGTCTTTCCAGAAGACCATAGAGCCTAGTTTCATGTTACTTTGGTGGGTTCTTGATATGGAAATAGGCAAATTGTGAAGGAACCTGTGGAGCTTTCTGAAAGCCAGTAGTTAAGAAATATTAAGTCCCTACTACGTACCAGGCTCTGTGCTAAGTTCTGGGGATAGAAATGGCAACAAAGAGTCTCTGCCTTCAAAGAGCTTGCAGTACCATGGGGGGAAGACACCACACCAAAGTAAGCTGAAAGTGGGTAGGAGTTTGGGAATGAAGCTACCCAAAGTAAGAACATAATGGAGAAGTTAGAGATGTTCCAAAGTGGTGAAGCCAGGTGAACAATGAGATGGCTCTGTTCTGAGCTCTCTCTTTCAATGAAAATTTTGAGGTGTGTTATTCCACCCTCCATAATCAGAAGGGCAAAAGGGAGTGATGAGATGTGAATATCAAAGATGATTCAGTATTGCAGGGTGAGGAAAACTTCCCAATGATGAGCTTCCCTGGAGTATGGCAAAGAAATCAGGGAGGTCCCAAAGTAGTTCAGCCAGGTGGAAAATTAATGATTGGGGGGTCTTAATGCAAGATCCATGAACCTACAAATGCATACATGTACCTGTAGACATGCACATACATGTATCTACACACATGTATGTGATATATATTCGTGAATATATGTGTATTATTTATGTGTGTTCTTGGATTTTTTAATTCTTAAGTGTATTCTTAAATATATAAGTTTTAAAATATATACACATGTATATATATAAATAACATATACATGTGTATGCACATACATATTTATGGATCTCAGGTTAAGAATATCTATCTAGCAAGATACTGATATATGCATGGTTATATACATATATACATACATATATGTATATATGGAGAGCTGTTTCTCAATATAACTGGTTTCATTTATAATACTCTGTATTTTGTTTTATCCATTTAAAAACATTGCTTCAAGAAGGGCTTTATAGGTTTCACAGGCTTCACTAGACTGCCAAAGGGGTCCATGACACAAAAATGGTTAAGAATTGACTTAGGCAAACTGTGGGATCAGAAAAGAGGAGGAAATTTTAAAGCATAAACCTTAGAGGGAAGCCAGTACTGGAGGCTATTTAGCAGGGAAAAGCCAGTTTAGTTCAGCAAAATGTTCCGTACTGAATTTGTAGTTTCTAACAAATTTAAAGAGACCTATTTCAATCTGGGACCAAAGCTAAGGCTCATTGTGAACAGATTTTGTTTCTTCAATGACCAAGGAAACCAAAGAAATAGCTCTGGTTTTTAACTTTGAGCATAAATAAAGGTAAATTAGGAAGGTGCCCTGAAAGCCATAATAGTCATATCTACATGTAAACTGATGCCATGTTATGTTGTGTGACATGAGAACATAGTACCCTTTAACTTTTCTAACATGTAAATAGTTTAAACACCAAGGCTATGAACTTTAAGAAGTCCATTGAGTTTTTGGAGCTGGGAAAAAATACAGTAAAAAGAAGGGTAGCTCCAATGTGCTGACACAAGGTGAGAAAGCATCAGTTCTTGAGGTTACTTCCCCATGTTCACAAGGGTAGTGAAAGGGAAAACCAGGCACTACTTCTTTCTCATGTTGATTGCTTTCCCTGAGTTGAGGAAGGGGCCATCTGCTTACATAGGGCATCATATGGCACAACCATCTTATGTCCATCCTCCAAACCCATCACCATGGAACCTCTCTGATCTCTTATCAATGGCTCTCCTCTTTTTCCTCCAACTCTCAAGTGTGTAAAGGTTAGATGATCCCCTCTAAAGCCCCTGCAGAGTGACCGCAACCTTGGTAGTCACATTAACAATATCTCAAGGGCATAATCATGGGGAGAGGGAGGGAATTCATCTTCTGGATGGTGATAGCAGAAAGTTAATTACCCTAAGTAGCCATAAAAGAGCTGGATGTTGTTTGGGAGCCTCCCTGAGTTTCATTTTGTTATAAATTGTAGCCCTAGCAAGTGAAATTTTAACTTAAAAGAACATTAAGGATCTATATAACATAGACTTCTCTCTCAGGACACTTTCCACAGTGGATTATGTCCCTGGTCTTTATTTTCTCCAACCAACAAACTCTCTCGGCTCTCCTCCCATTACATTCCAGATGGTTCTGAAATCCCTGCTGGCAGAGATCAGAACCTCATTAAACTCTCATTCCTAAACCTTCCTTCACTGTCTTGATGTCATGCTCTGGCATCCTTCCGAATAACTCAAGAACCACCAAATATGATACCCTCTGTAAGAGGAGGCAGTCATGATGAGCTAATAGCAAAGCGGTACTCACATTACTGACTGTTCACTCCCCAGCTCAAACATCTTTCAATGGATCTACATTTCCTACAGGATTACAAGGTTTAAACAATGGAGCCTGGGCTTCAGGTTACCTACCTTTACAAATTTATGCCTCACTATGCCCAGGAGTGTGCCAAATGTGAACTAGGGAGACTGAAATTCTTCAATATAAGGACTGGCTCTGGACTCATCTCTTCCATTTACCTTTAAGTGACTTTGAGCAAGTCATGTTGAGTATCTTAAACTTAGTATCTTCATCTGTAAAACAAAGATAAAAATAATCTTTTTTGCTCCCTTTATAAGGATGTGATTTTTGTCTTACTCATCATTGTCCTCCCCTCAAAACATACCTCATGGCTTCAAATGTCCATATCTTTCCCAAAAGCCTTAGTGTAGAAGTTACACCAATTCTCTTGGGTCATACTTTATTCTCCAATAAACAGCAATAATACAGCTTACATTTACATAGGCCTTTATCATTTATAAATTGTCTGTGCCAGTCTGGACATAAGGCTATGCTATTCTATCTAGACTGTGCTATCTTGTTGTCCCAGACTATATTCTTTCCTTCTCTCTACCTCTTTCAATTATTTTTATTCTTTACAACTGAGATCATCTTTCTCATGCATTTGAAGAAGATATAAGGGAGGTGGAGTGGGGATGATTGTTATATATGAAGGGCTGTAAAATGGAAGAGGAACTAGAATTCTGCATGGTCTCAGAAGTTTGAATAATGTCCTATGGGTGTAAGTTTCAAAATGGATAATTAAAATTTGGTATAAAAAGAAGCTTCCTAACAATTACAGCTATTGAAAAATGAAATAGGCTGTCTTGAGCAATAATGGATTTCCCCTCAGATGTAACTAGGTGGATAGACTGTTGAGCCTGGAATCAGGAAGATCAGAGTTCAAATGTGACCTCAGATACTTATTAGCTGTGTGACCTTGTTTGCCTCAGTTTCCTCATCTGTAATATGAGGTAGAGAAGGAAATGGCAAACCACTCCAGCATCTTCGCCAAGAAAACCCCAAATGGAGTCATAAAGAGTTGGACATGACTGAAACAACTCAACAACAACACAACAACCACCACAACCCTGGGCAAGTCACTTAAGCTCTATTTGCCTCAGTTTCCTCATCTATAAGAACCTCTTAGAGTTGTTGTGAGGATCAAATGAGATAATAACTGCAAAGCTCTCAGCCCAGTGCCGAGCAAATAAGTACCATATTATTGTTCACCGTTAAAGGAAAGGAAACCACTCAGAAAGCATACAGGAGTTGTGGTCTGGATAGTGTCTTTCTTCTGTACAGCCTCCAGAATCCCAGAATGCTTCACAGGGCTAAATCACACACTCTCGTAGCTGGGTTAGGTTGTTGAAAATCCCAGTAGAAAGACCTTTTATGGTAAATAAATCGAAGCAACCAGTCTCAAGACAGATAACCATAGAATAAAGAAAAGAGACCAATCCAGGAAAACACTCTGCTGATAGTTTGCAAAGAGAAAGGGAGTTGAAAATATGGAAATTCTTTCCAGCTAAAATTCCCCCTAGGTTTGACAGGAGGATGTCAGATCTGTGACTGTCTGTGGCAGGAAGCTTAAGGGACACAACCATAAGCACTGCAAGTGTCTGTGGAAAAGACAAAACAAGAAAGGGGAGAACCCCAGAGGAGTGAAGAAGAGCCTAAATTATTTGCCCACCCTGTTTACTGCCCTGGGAGAATGACCATCCCTCCCTCTCACAGCAGCCAAAAGATCCCCACCCACTCCCAATCACAGAACCTATTAGAACAAAGTCAGCTTCTTAACTCCCAGAGCTGCTTTTGCTCATGGTTCCCTAGATGTTTTAAAAGAGATTTGATTAAGCCAGGTGGAGAAAAAAATGAGATGTGTCATCTTGTGAGGCACCAGTAAGGATGGAGGGGAGGGAAGAGAGGAAGAAGAGAGAAATCAACCGTGAAAAAGAAAAAAAAATGTGGGCAGAGACATATAAAGGCTGTCAAACCTCTCCAAATTGTAACAAAAGCAAAGGAGATATAGTTTCTCTTTAATGAATGCTTTGATCAGCCAGAGTTGATATAATAATTATATAAAACTACAGTAAGACAGAAATAAGATGCGCTTCTCTCTTACACAGCCCATAACCTTTGCGATTGGTTCATTTCTTTTAAAAACCATAATAAGCCACTTTAAAACAGAAATATAGTGTATGACAGGAGAGAATCTGTCCCCTTACCTGACTTTTACAGGTACCTCATAAACAAGGACTTCATACCGTTTCATTTTTACCTCTTGGCTTTAGTGAACTGCCCAGCCCAATGACACTGAATGTGAACTATTAGGTAAAGGGCTTTCCCCTCATTTCTTAGTCTTATCTACAATCTACCAGTCTATGCTATTCTGCTCAGTGTTTATAAAACATCACTTCCTTCTTCCCTCTCTTCTCCTCTCACCTCCCCACTCCCCAATCCAGCTTCACTTTAGTAGAATTTCTCATCTCTCTATGCCTAGCTCATCCATTCAGAAAATAATAAGTTGCCTCCTGCTGCTGTAGGCATTGACTCTGCTTGCCTCCAGAGAGTATGGAGTAAGCATCTGCAGAATGAAGCTTCCAGAGGCACACGTTCTTTACAAATAGCAAGGGAGAGAGGAGGTTGCCATGGGAACAGAGGCGGACACTGGCATAAGAGTTGGGCACTTCTGCCCCGCAGATGTGGACATGGACTTCCTCATACTTCCCCCTTCAGATCAATCCATTCTGAAGGTTCTATCATTGGAAAGACATTTCCACATATTGGCTAAAATGTCTGATTGGATCTTTTCTTCATAATATATCCTTTAAGCTGAGATGGAAGAGTTTTGGTGTGGAAAGGGGGACTGTCACAAATGTGAGGAGCTTGGTCATGAAAGAAGACAAAAGTATTCTCTTGTTTATAGAGACAATACCCTTTCTTAGTATAAAACAAACATGTTACTAAGTCTCTGTCATCATGAGTGAAAAATTTGGAAGGTTCCTGAAAAAGAAATCCCTTTGGATGCTTTAACTATACTTCCATAGCTTTGAGGATGCCAGGTATAGAAATGAACTGGTGTGGATGGGAGAGACTGGGAAAAGGAGAAGACTATGGAGGACATCATACCTTATTGAAAAAACATTGGACTTGGCATTAGCACAATTGAGTTCAAATATCAGTTCTGCTGCTTGCCATCTATGGCCAATTATTTCCTTTCTCTTAGCCTCAGTTTCTCTATCTGTAAAATGAAGAGGTTTAGACTATATGATCTTAAAAGTCTCTTCTTTAGCTCCAAAACCTGTTAGACTGAGAAATTCATTGAATGTTAACTATACTAGTTGAGTGCAACGGATGAAAGAAGGAAAGTGTGTGACCATAGACAAGCAGATTGGGTGGTCAGGAGTAAGAAGCAATAATTACATTATACCACACAATTAATAAAATGATTAAGTTTAAAAAACAAATAAATAAAATGTATTTTAGATATTTGTATACTACTGAATGAAAAAAAAAAGTTGCTTAATTTCCCTCCAACATATCAATCAATTGCTTAAGCATATATACACATACATATACATATTTTATATATATGTGTGTATATATATATGTATATGTATATATATATATATATATACACATACACACACACACATACATATACATATACATGTATATATAAGTACACACACACGAATTGGCCTGAGGACTGGGGAAGGGCTAAGTAGGGGTAGAGTATGGGAAAGGTCTTGGATATGATATGGGGTGAGGGAGACTCTGGGGAATGCAATGGAGCTGGCATCCGTCCTCCTTCCACATGCAGAACACTGATTTATTGGGACTGGAACAATTTGTCTAAAGCTGTAATTTTAACTACCTCCGTGCTGAACAGCCAATCAGGGGGCTCCCTCATCGAGGCTTTTATGAGTCCCCATAAAAGCAGCAAAATGAAAACTCAGGGGCCCTTAAAATATACTCCAAGGGTTTCTGCAGTGCAATTGGAGGCTTTTATGACTCCTGTCAGGACTTTTATGACCCCGTAAAACTAGGCAGCAGCCTGGCCCGAGATTGAAAGTGGCCCCCACTGTCTTAAAGTCTAAATGGTCTGGTACATTTATAAAGCCTAGTGGAAGGATACAGGGAACCCCTCCAAGACGGAATGTGTCCTACCTTCTTCTAGGGCAGAGAAATGAGAGGAAACACCATGGAGTAAGAGGAAGAAAGAGAGGAAACAAGCAGAAGTCACGGGATGAGACCAAGAGATTCCTGTGTGTTATGAGTTATACCCCGGCAGTATTTTATAGCACTAAGCATCTCTTTACCATTTGCTAAGCATAATCGAAGTTAAATGCTCACCTGATGCCAGAGAGCTTCATAACTTAACGGGGGTGGGAAGAAATTTCCTTTTCTAGAAAGGCAAAAAAGAAATAGACTGAGGAAGATTATGCTCAATATTTTCACCTTTTCAAGGATATTCTCCCAGTACTACAAGACCAATAATGCATGAGGAAGAAGCTACAGTAGAAACACAGAAGAGTATTTTACCTGTTCAACATGGTGCAGATAAATTTGTCCTTTAGCGCAGGAAAACTCTGAAATAGGACTTACTATTTTTCCCACTTGTGCATTATCAGAAAATGAGAAAAAGAGAGAGAGGAGGAAGAGAAGAAGGGGGGGGAAGTGAAGAAGAAGAACAAGAAGAACAAGAACAAGAACAAGAACAAGAAGAAGAACAAGAAGAAGAAGAAGAAGAAAGGAGGAGATGATGATGATGATTTACATCTTAATAGTTTTATTCAACCATAAAAAGTAGTTGTTTTATCTACCTATGTGGCCATTTGCAGAACATTCAATATAAAAGAATAATAGCAGGAACTGATTGTTTCTATTAGCACTCTATTGAATAAAATAAAAATAATGACAATGATGAAGAAGAAGATGAGAATGGTGATGCTAATAGACATGATTAAAACACTTTAAAGTTGGGTATAAACTCTTTCCTTAAAACAACTCTGTAATATAACATAGAGTATACAAATACCCACTTTACAGATGAGGAAATTGAGAGTACAAGGTCACATAGCAAGTAAATGATGGGCAGGGGATGCATTCTAGTCTCTTGAATCTAATGTCAAGGCTCATTCTACCACACCATGCTACATTATCACAAATACTTCTCATGCCACCAAAGGTTTTTTTTATTAAAGCCCACATCTAAGCCATTCTCACTGAGACTGAAAAATGCAATGTGATCTTTCCTCATGACCTATTTTTCTTTTTTTTCTTTCCTTCCTTCCTTCCTTCTTTCCTTCTTTCTTTCCTTCCTTTCTTCCTCACTCTCTTTTTCTCCCCCACATATGCATGGGTAGTAATCTAGTGTAGTGAAGGGAATGGTATAATCAAACATGTAATGAATCCAAGGTATTTAAGGAAGTGCTTGCCTACATGGCATCAGGCAACTTCACTGCAGCCTTGATTCTGAACAATAAGCATTTGCACTTTGCACTGTGCATGTCCTCAAGTCATGCAACAAAGTCAACTAAAGCTGCCAGAATGTGAAAAGGCATCTGGAGTGGAAAAAGTTTAAGAAATCCTGGACTAGATGCCTTTGAAAATCCCTTTTAGCTTTAAATCAATGATCCTATGTAGAAACCTCTATCTTGGTATGAAGATATAATAAGTACAGAGACTATAGGGAACTTGGCCTTGTACATTTTTGACAAAGTGACTTTCTACCATCATGCAAGGGGCAAGTTTTTTTCTTAAAACAAGCCTGGGAGCTATCAGACAAACCAGGGACTTGGTGCCTTGACAGAGTAGCAGGGGAATGAGTTTCCTGATAAACTGCAAGTCAAATTTGGCCCTCAGGCACCAAAGCGCAGTACCTAATGAACACAGTAGAATTGATGGATGGCTGACTTTGAACCTCAGAGAGTATCAAAGAAACAGAGGTGATGGTGCATTACAACGCCTAGGGTGTAGTCTGATGTACTTGCTTCACCATTGTATCTTACAGACCAATTATGGACTCTGGCAAAACTGACAGTGTTCATAAAGTTTGATTGATCGTGTTCATCCTTTGGATTTTCCAGGTTGGAGAGGAGTAAAAGGTAGGAAATCAAACAACATTTGATTGAGTTATTGGTGTGTTGGCTCCGATTTACAAGGTCAGTTTGTCCCACCTAGGCAGGAGGGAGGAGTAGAACATAGCACATTGCAATCGGATGCACATAAAGAAATGCATACACCCTTGGTCAGTAGAGTTCACTCTACAATCATAGGAATGACATATGAACATCACTGTGTAATAAATTTCCCCTTTGAAATAGCCGTTGCATCCACCTCATCCTTTTTGTTTCCTCAACAACAAAGGCAGTCTGCATCCTTGTTACCACATGCCTGGGTTACTGCAATGCTCTCCTACCTAGCTCCACTGGCTTTACCCTCTTTTCATTACAGTCCATTTGGGAGTACTGTCTGTGGCATAATGTGTCTAAAATGTCACTTTTGCCATATCTCCTCACTCTGCTCAAAGACTTACATTAACCCTCAGAATGTTTTGTGCTTCAGGATTAGGCAACAAATTCTTCTGACTCTCATTTGGGGTTTTTCATAATCCAGCTCTAACCCCCAATCTAAATGAATCTCCAAAATGCCCTAATATAGAACATATCCATTCAGAGTTACTGTCTCCTTCACTCGCTCCATCACTACAACTATCTCCAAAACATGCCCAATTCTCATTTTAAGGCTTTTGGTGGAAACTAGGTGGCACAGTGGAAAGAGTGCTGGGCCTGGAGTCAGGAAGTCGTGTTTATAAGTTCAAATCTGGCTTCAGACACTAACTACCCTGGACAAGTCATTTAACCCTGTTTAACTCAGTTTTCTCATCTGTAAAGTAAGCTATGGAAGGAAATGGAAACATATTCCAGTATCCTTGCCAAAAAATAAAACAAAACACCACCAAACAAACAAACAAAAGACAAATGGGGTCATAAAGAGTCAGACACAACTGGAACCACCCAATAACAAAAATGCTGAAAAGCTGACCTCTCATATCTTCAGCACTATCCTAACTTCACTCTCCCTTTTCCTGGAATAATTTCCTTCACCCGTCTCCACCTGTTGAATTCTTCTCTTTTTAAAAGGTCTAGCTCAAGCATTATTTCCTTCCTGAAGCCTTCCCTGACCACATCTCTAATGATGGACATGGCTGCTCTCTAAATTTCTCATTTCCAGTCTTTTGTCTTAACTTCTTTCTTCTCTGCATACCATTAAGGTTCTCTGTTGGTTTGTTTTTAAATCTCCATTACTGAAATGTAAGCTCATTAAGGCCAGGAATATGGCTCTTTTTCATCCCCAGTGGTGGTGACAAAATGTTTTGCAGAAACAGAAATAATTCTGATGCAGAGGAAAAAACAGAGTTGCTTAAAGAGTCTTATGTGGCTACACAGGGAAATCTTTAACCAGCTCATATTTTTTAAAGTCACATATAAAATTGAAAACATGGGCAACAAGCTGAATAAATATAAAAAAATTCTGCAGTTTTAAAGAATAATGTTAAAAGTTAAAACCCCGAAGAAGGTGAGACTGATGGATTTATGGATACTAAAGGACAAAAAAAGATGTTTCTTTCTGAACTTTTTTTTTAAGAATTAAAGAAGGGATAAAACTACTGATCCAGCTGAATGGAATGATGATAATGAATGATGATGAAAAAGCTCATTTCTTGTTTCTCTTGCAAAGTGACAGCTAGGTATCATAGTAACCAGAACTCTGGGCTTGGAGTTGGGAAGATTTGAGCTCAAATATTGCCTCAGGCACTTCAAAGCTGTGTGACCTTGGGCAAGTCACTTAACCTCTCCCTACCTCCATTTCCTCATGTGTAAAAACAAGGGAGTTGGACTCAAGGCTTCTATGTTCACTTTCAGCTCTAAATACTTGGTCCTATTATCTTGTGTTTCGTTTAGGAAGACTAGAATAAAAGTAATTAATAAAAGGAAGAGTCGCAGCTAAGTGGCTCAGTGAATAGAGCACCAGTCCTGGAGTCAGGAAGACCTGAGTTCATATCAGACCTCAGACACTTGATATACGTACTAGCTGTGCGACTTTGGGCAAGTCACTTAACCCCAATTGCCTGCCTTCCCCCCTCCAAAAACAACAACAACAACAACAAAAGGAAGAGAGGGGGGGAACTGAGCATTCATATAGTACTTCCTATGTGTCAGGTACTATCATAAGTAAGTATTTTACAAATGTACTTTCATTTGATCTTCACAATGACCCTGGAAGGTAGGTGCTATTTATTATTCCAGTTTTACAGGTGAGGAAACTGAGAGGAAGAGAGATGAAATGCCTTACCCAGAGTCACATAGTAAGTAAGTGTCTGAGGCCAGGTTTGAACTCAGGTCTTCCTGATTCCAGGCCCAACACTCTATACACTATATCTAGCAGGGAGTTGAAACTAAAGTTCTGCAGAGATAACAAAAAAGAACTAAACTGACTTCAATGGGTTCAAGCCATTAGCCATTAGATCCTGAGGAACTATATTCCAAGAACTGGTCTCCAAAGTTTTAAAGTGTGTGTGTGTGTGTGTGTGTGTGTGTGTGTGTGTGTGCGCGCGTGTGTGTGTGTGCACGTGTGTGTGTGTGTGTTTTCCTTCCTGGTGCACACAATGGGATGGATAAAAGGAAGTTTTCCTGATAGAGTATGCACAAGTGCTGCTGTGGATGTCCAGGGCAAAGCTGGCTCATAACTTCCCTAAAGAGTCCATGCCTAACCCAGAAGACGGAAGGAGTGGCGGGAAGGTAGAGAATTAAAGTGATTGGCTACAATATGAGAAAGATCCA
Source organism: Pseudochirops cupreus (assembly GCA_028627135.1). Lineage (NCBI taxonomy): Eukaryota > Metazoa > Chordata > Mammalia > Diprotodontia > Pseudocheiridae > Pseudochirops > Pseudochirops cupreus. Next base: position 196,966,610 of record CM053582.1, on the reverse strand, counting down.
TTGTAGACAAATTCTACGATCAGTACTTTGGGAGGATGAACCCTCATCTTTCCACCCTTTTAGTTGTTGTTGTTGTCATTTCAGTCATATTTGACTCTTTGTGACCCCATTTGGGGTTTCTAGCAAAGATACTTGAGTGGTTTGGCATTTCCCTCTCCAGCTCATTTCACAGATGGAGAAACTGAGGCAAATAGGGTTAAGTGACTTACCCATCCTTACACAGCTAGTAAGTGTCTGAGACTGGATTTGAATTCAGGTCTTCCAGGCCAGGCACTCTATCCATTGTATCATCTAGCTACCCCTTCACTGGATAATAACAAATCCCTTAGGTCCATTCTGAGTTCCCAGGCAGTCTATACTTTGAAAACCATTATTCTAGGTTATGCAAAGAACTGATAAACACCATTGCTGACCAACTGTAAGGCAACTTCAAAGATTAGAGAGAATGGGAGAAATTCCATTATTTAACCAAATTCCATTTGGTTAAATTTCTAGAAATGTTATCTAACTGGTGTGAGAAGCTCCCAGTCAAGAAGCTCTCTCTACCAACACAGATCAGCAACTATTCAACTTATTTTAGAGATTTGCCTAGGTACACTGAGATATCGATTGACTCACCAAGAGCAACAAAGCTAATACTTATGGAAGGGAGAGCTTAAAACCAGGTCTTCTATAATCTGAGTCTGGCTCTGAATTCATCACCCCCTATGCTGCCTTTTACTGGACTAGAGAATGAAAAAGACGTACATGGTCTAACAACTGCAAGGCCAATGAACTTAGCTTCTGTGACAAAATTCTAGAAATTATCATTTAAGGGAATGGTTTATTAGAAAGGGAAGTAGTGATCACTAAACACCAGTATGACTGGGATAAAAATAGGCCAAGAGAGACTAACAATTTCCATCTTTGAAAAGGGTGACTAAATTGGCTGATTGCTATAGACATAGTATACCTAGACTTTGGCAAACCAATTGACAGTCTCTTATTGACAAGTCTTTGTGGGCAAATTCCTTGTGATAATATGGAGAAATACAGATTGCATAATAGTTGAGTTAGGTGAATTTTCAATTGTTTGAATGACTAGTACACCCAAAAGAAAGCCCCAAATGTAATGCTCTAGGGATTTTTTGTGGCATTATGTTGTTCAGCTTTTTTATCAATGATTGGGAAGGGGTAGACATTCTCATTCATTTGGGGGGTGTCATAAAACTTGGAGGAATAGCTTACATCTTGAATGACTAAATGGAAAAATATTTCAATGAGTTCAATCAAATGATTCTCATAAAGATGAAATTTAATTGGGATAAATGTAAAAAGCTATACTTGTGTTTATAAAATCAACTTTACAGATATAAGATGGGAGAGTCATGGGTAGATAATAAGTTATGTGAAAATATTACGGAAGTTTCAGTAGACACACAGTCAACAATGAAAAATGGCAGTAAAGAACAACACACTGACAATAATAACTTCCTACAGGCTACAGGAGAATCACAATACCCAGAAAAGAGAGTTGCTCTGTGTTCAGTCTCGGTTAGACGGCAACCGGTGTTGTACAGTCGGATCCCTGGGCCACATTTTAGGGAATTACATTAACAAACTGCAACAACACATCTAGAGGTGGGCAAACACATTTTTGGAAGTACAGCAGACCATGCCATATGAGTGTCATCTGAAATTGCTGAGGCCACTTAGCTGACCCAAGAGAAACCTCAGTGGTCGTGGTGAGGGAGAAGAGAGGTTGGTAGCTGTAATTAGAAACATTTGAAGAGATGTCATTTGGAAAAGGGATTAGCTTTGTTCTTCTTGGTCACAGGAAGACAGAACTCAGAGGAAGGGGCGGCAGTGGAGATAAAGCAGAATTAAGCTTTTACAATGTAAATAATAATTTCCAGACTGAACTTTCCAGAAGTGAAATGGGCTGCCTTGGGCGGTACCAGTCAATCCTCTTCCTTTCAGACCTCAAGCAGAGGCTACAGGATCCCTTACAAAACATGTTGTAGAGAAGATTCTTAATCATGTTCGGTTTAGATTGGATGACTTACTAAAATCCCTTCCAACTCTGAAATTCCCTGATTCTATGAACTGAACTGAGTTACATCCACGTCTCAGGCAACCTTCGAGGTTGAAGGTTGAAGGTTGAAGGTTGAAGACCTCTTTTGTCTGCTCCAGCTCATGGTGATGTCTTTACCCTCAAAGCTAGAGTGCTCACTGTTTAAACCACTCATTTAAAGCTTACAAACTGCCTTGAAATGATTTTTAACAGTATGTTAGGTCCAAGTCTTGCCTTTCTCTATAAACTAGAAGGTCCTCAAGGACAGTAGTTGCAAGTTCAAGTCCTGCGAGTCCTTAATAATACCAATGCATACCTGTTGAATTAAATTGAACAGGAAATTAATTTTTAGGTCATCTTGTTGGTTTTGAAGATTTTTTCCTTGATTGCCTAAATCCATTCTTCTCGGCCCAGCTAAGAATGAATGTGTATATCACACATTTAGAAAACAACTTATCAGCCAGCAAGGTTCAGAGTTCACAAATTCCAAAGCCAGGCTGGAATTCAGAAATGAAATGTATATATTGGAGTAGAGTGTAAATGTGGAAATAGTTTACAGAATTCAGTTCCCTGCCTCACAGGAGATGAAAATGTGATCCTTTGCTAGCTCAGACAAAATCCTCCATGCTACATTAGGCTTGATGGCAAATTTTGTACTTGTAAGCTTTTATCAAAACTGTATATCTGAAATCTTAATAATGTAGGGAGGTGGATTATGTTCCCCCTCTCCATTCAGGATTACATCAATAGTCTCAGAACTAATTCCAGATCTGGAGATCAGCAGTTTTAGCAAGATCTATAGGAAAAGTCATAAAGGTTCTTCAAGTGGCTAAAGGGACCATTCTTTTTCTTATTTGGGGTATTTTATTTTATTTTTTTTAGAGAAGACCAGGCACTTAAAAAAATCTATGAAACTAAAAAATTAGTATTATCTTCGAAAAGAATAAATACAGTAAGTCGTGCTATGTAGGACACAAAACATCTGAATTAAAAAAAAAATTATACAGCCTGAGGGCTAAATCTGGCCCACTGACTATTTTTGCATAGCCAGTGAGTTAAAAATGATTTTTCACTCTAAAATACAATAAAACTTTATTTTACATTTTTTGCATTTTAAATACAATAAAACTTTATTTAAAAATATAAAAATCATTTTTAGCTCCTGGGCTATATAAAAACAGCAGTGGGCCAGATTTGGCTGGCCCAGGTGCGGACTCCTGGTCTGGATGTTTCCAAATATTCAACATCTCACAGACAACATTCATGAACTGAAAATTTCACTCTTGTTTGATTTACAGGAATTATACAGACACATATACTCCTGTCTTCATCGAAATAGCGAGATCTACTCTGAACATCTGACAAACATTTAATGGAGAAGAAATTTTCTGGTGACTCTTTTTTTATAGGTCATGCTGGACAAAGTTAGTTGCCTCATAGGCGGTCTACCCCAATAGAATACTGATCCTATAGATGTAAAAACCTGAGAGATGGAAAACAGTCACAGGTTTCTGGATCCCAAGAATGCTTCTAATATAAATAGATGTGATTGCTCTTATTCCTCTGACAGGGAGGTGGATGGGTGAGTGGGAAATAAAACAAGCCCAGGCCAAGAAAGGTGCCATCAGAACCCATAAACCCCATCCAGCCATGGCTAGAGCAGTAATTTCTTTGGCATGTCTGTAGAAAGAAAACCCTCTACAACTAATCAATATGTCACCAGGTCTCAGGGAATGGCCTTGTTTTAGTTATAAATCCCATCAGGGCTGGACAACAGGAAAGAAAGCAGTGGCCATAGGGCAGGTAGGAAACTGCAAACACAGCAGAATAAGGGATAAGACAATACAACAAGGAAAAGAGAAGATGGACATTCCAATATGATGGGATGGCAGTGTCTGGATAGGGGGAGGCTAATAGTCACCAACTAGTCACTATGCTTGAGGGAAGTGTCATATGTCTCAACTTGGGGAGCATATGTTCATTCCTTAGTTATGCCCATGATACAAACAACACACACACACACACACACACACACACACACACACACACATTTGGACTGTTTGGCAAATATTTGAGTTTGATGGATACCAGTGGCTTAGGTGAGAAAAATCATAATACTGTATCCTTTCTTTTTCAGCTAAAAATGAAGGAGAAGAAAGATCCAGTTGCTTCAAAAAGATATTTTTAAAGCTCTGGACTCTATCTGTTCAGAAGGGGAGGCACTTTTTGAGGTTCAACAAAAGGACATATTTAGCAGACTTACCACAAGTTTTGAATCATTTAAAGGCTATAATATAGAAGAGATACACAGGTATTTTAGTTGTATTAAACATGTTACCATCTTGAATCTTATGACTTGACTCTGACAAATGAACAGTAGGCATGTCCAATCAGGTGTCCCAGGCCTTTTGAACCAATGACAAAACTTAAATAGCTGATCTCCCATTTATTGTCCCTTATTCACAAATTTATTTGAGGAAGAAGGGTACAAGAAATTGACATTAACTATTCTACTTGGGGCAGTGGTGACTAATCAGACTCCAAGGGTCTCCTAATCTTGAGCCATAGGGCCTTGTACTAGGTACTCATAAAGCCTTTTGCCAATATGTGAAACAATTTCTAGGCTAATGGGAAATGTCAGCTTTTTTCTCCCTTTGTTCTGGATGGCCAAGGAGACATGTACATACGTTGATAGACTATACTATTATGGAATAAACAGTATATGTTAACATAAAGAGATACAATGAAGTATGGAAATTACATATAGGAATAAAAAATACATAAAAGATAGATATGTGTGAATGTATGAGAGAATGAGAGAGAGACAGAGGGAGAGACAGACAGACTAGGACATAGAAGCTAGGACATGCATATTAAAAGAGAATATGGAAATCAGCTAATACTACAAAATATGGGGCAGGAAAAAGAACAAATATGCCATCCATCATGCCAAATAAAGAACTGAGCATATTTGTCTGTTTGTTTGTTTGTTTTTAATTGGGCACAGTAACTAAATAAGTCTAGAAAGAGCATAAGTGTGTAACTTAATTCTACAAAGACCATTTCCCAGTTTTAAGCATATAATACTGACTATCATGTAAACAATTCTTGGCCTTTTGTAGATCCTACCATAAATGAGAAAGTGATTCAAAAACTTAAGGGTTCTAAGTTTGTCAAGAAAGTACATTAGAGACAAATCTGTTTACAAGGCAAAGAATTATTATCACATGAATGGTGTTTCCACTGTGGATTTGCATGAAATTTATTTTCTACCATTTAACCAGAAAGGAAGCATAAACATTTTATTCATTAAAAAAAGTATTACATGTCCTCTATGTAAAGAGCTATGTGCTAGGTATTGGGGAAGATATAAAGCATACAAAAACACTGGTCCACACCCTCATGGATCTTTCATTCTACTATCAGGGTAAGACTGAATTTAATGCAGCAATTGCAAGTTATCATATGGATATAATTATAACATAACATGATATGCATATTAGAAGGTTGCAAAACAAACCTATGGTAGGTCTTGAGGGGAAGTGTTTTATCCATCCACATTGGACATATCAGGGAAGACTTCATATGGTATTTGAATATCCTCTAAACTTTAGAATCTAAAGTATGGACACGAATTCAGTAAGTGAAGAGGGAAATAGATAGTTCCAGGCAAAGTGAAAAGAGTAAACAAAGGAATAGATGTGCGTATGTGCCCCATTTGAGTGAAAAGAGAAGACCGAGTGTTAGGATAATAGAGCACATAAAGCATGGTAATTTAGGGGAAGGTTAGAAAGGCAGAAGGACTCTGAATTGTGTCAAACTTCAAGTGTTAGGCAACAGAGCTTGAATTTTATTTGAAGGCAAGAGGGATGCAGTGAGAATTTTTGAGCAGAGGAATAGCACAACCAGATCAGATTTGTTATAGGATTTCAATTCAATAGATATTTATAAAGTGCCTTTACTACATGTCAAGCACTGTGCTAAGTACTGAGGCTATAATCAATAATAAGAAAGATAGCCCCTGCCCTCAAGGAGCTTTCAATCTAATGGGAAGGGGCTGTTAAGTCAAACAGCCAATGACACCATCAGAGTTGACATTTCAACTTCCTGATACCTTAATAATAAAACAGATGATGTTCTCTACATAACTGACTAGTATTAACAACAGAAAATTCTAATTCACGTTCAAACAAGCCACAAAAGAATATTTACACTGTTTATTGGCCATGGTGCAGTGGTTCTCTTCAAAAACAAAGGCAACAGCAATAAGGTGCAAGATATCAAAACCCAGAGAAGATTCAATGCCAAATTACAATTTGTTCATGCATTCATTCACTCAGGTGACTATTGGGTGTATGACTGGGTCCTATATCCTGGAAAACTTGAGTGGAAGCATAGTCAGCTTTGGCTAATTCGTGGTAAAACAGAAACTACTAAGAGGTGGACAGGCACAGTACTGTGACAGTCTGCCTTGCTACCCTATAGTTTGTGAGAATGATGAATCTGTTTCTCTGGGATTTGTGATTTAAGGTTTTGTTTTGTTTTATTTAAGTCTGTAGAATCTGTTCTTGGTTACTTCTTCAATATTAGTACCTTTGACATCCGTTCCTGACCAGTATTTGTTGTCTTTGGTTTCTGGCTTGCCCGCTTCTTGTCACCTATCCAAGTCACCTGTCAAGCATCCACAAAGACAAGTTGTCTGCTATAGCTCCCTAGGGCTATTAACCCTTGATTTTCTCCCACCTAGTGGCAAAATGAGGAACTTGTAAAAAAAAAAGTTCCTGCCCTCAAGAAGCTTAAAGTCTGGTTAGTTGCAAGATACAGGCATTTCTATTTGTTAAATAGTATTTTGTGCTCTCTTCTTTCACCTCTAGACACCATTTGATCTTCTTCCATCTTTGCGGTTCTGGGTTTGAATCATTGGTCTCCCTCTGGTACAATACGATGGCAGGAGGAATCATCCCTGGATTAATGCCTGATAAAGCAGTCAGTGCTCTGTTCACGGAAACAGAATTAGGGGGATCCCTGCCAGCCAATGCAAGAGCCCCACTGATTCCATGGGGCTCTTTTAGGTAAATGAAAATTGTAAGCTATTTGATCCTGAAAGCTTTCCCTGCAGAAAGGCAAGATCAGGTCTTTTTCTTCACATTCAGTCTTCTTTTGATTAAATTGGCTTTTTTTTTATAAGTGAGTTTCCAAAAGAGCTGAGTTACTGACGAAAAAAAGGATTTAATAGGGTCCTAGATTTTAAAGCCATGGGCAACACAGTCTGGATCTTTTATGGCGTGTAATGAATAAAAGAACCCAAATCACTGCTTTTTAATGTCATCTGCCTAAGAATTAAAATAATTTCTCCCTTTATTTCCTCCTCTCTTCCTTTCATTTTATGTCTCCCTAATGCTGTTTTCTCCAAAGTGCTGCACATTAGAGAAGCAGATATTTGGAGTCAGATGGTAGATCAGCCTGAGTGGTGGAGCCCCTTCTTTCCTCTGGGCAGACCCCTCTGCACTGCCCCCCAGCTGCTCTGGTAATTAGAGAATCAGTTTGTTATTGTTGCATTTTTCCCATCTGTTTTTCCTTGCTCTTTCCATCTTTCCATGTAATTTTCATTCCTCCCCATTCTTCCTCTCTCTTTATCTCCATCCATGCCCTTTCTTTTTCTACATGCTGCTTTGCTCACTTTCTATCCTTTCCCTTGATCATTTTTAACAAAGCTACACCACACTGATATGGAAACTTCAATAGCTTGATCATGGGCCCCACTCTAATCAACGAGAGTCATATGTTTCTTTTTATAAAATGAAAAAAAAAGTCCCTATAGCATGGAAACAGGATATTGTGGTTTGGAATAGGCCCCCACTATTTCAGAATTTTTCCCACAGATTTATTCTCATTTTGAGCAAACAGGCAGCCACTGTCATCCTTTTTTCAGCTAGAGTTTTCTCTCTTTCTAGGGGTCTGGGATAGAGCAGAGCAGCCACACAGTATGATCTGAACTGTAACAGTCTCCAAATTCTACCCTGGCATAGAAACATTGTCTGCTCTAGCGAAGAACAGAAAGACAAGGATGATGTGTGTCCCCTTCAGTCCTCTCTTGCCACTGAAACATCGCAAAGATGCCAGAGAACACAGGGGAGGCAGAACATCTCCATAAAAGTGTTTTATTTTAATCGCTGAACAGCTTCATGCCCATGAATCATCCCTCAGTTGGGGAAGGAGCACCTGCAGAGATCCATCAAGACCATTCCAGTCCATGATTGGGGAGCGAGTGGGAAGACAGGGCTGCAGGGGACATCCAGCTGTCATACCACTATCTGGAAAACTACACAGTCAGGCTGCGCACCACTGGATGTGGTTTGTTTCCGAGGTAGAAAAATTATTGCCTGTTCCAAGCCTAGGATGAGACACTAGGACTCTGAATCTCTTTCCAGCACAGCTGAGGATACATAGCTGGATACCTACATTCCCCAGGGTAAAACTCAAATCAAATATGTTGCTTAAATATCCAAATTATTCAGATATCCTAGATCGCAGGATATAGAATGGTAACAGTCCTTTGAGGCCACCTTCTTTACTTTAGAGAGGAGGAAACTCAGTCCCAGAAAGGAAGTGACTCTTTCAATGTTGCACTGGCGATAAATGGCTGGGCCAAAATTTGGACCCCCGGTTTTCTGACCCAAATTCATTCACAGAACAAAAAATTCTTAAGTGCCTGATATATATTGGGTGCTATTCTGTGTTCTGGGGATAGAAAGATCACAAGAGAGCCTATTTTCAAGGAACTTGCATTCTTTTTGGAGGAAATCTATGCTCTTTTCACAAATCATTATTATTAGTTTTCTCATTTTCATCCTACCTCTTGGCCCCTCATATCTAACGCTCCCTTAGTGATGTAAGATACATTTGTTGCCCATTTAGGTTATTGCTTGTCCTTATGGTTTTACCTAAGTATGATTCACAGGGAGACATGAATAGATATGTTTTGAAATTATTTCTACCTCACTCCCAGGAAGCTTTTGATGCCTGTCACAAGAGCAGGAAAATAAGGCCATGAGGCATCCCAACATGCTTTCATTAGAGAGGGAATACCTGGACTAAAATCATATCTATCTGCTCTCCCCGACCCCCTGCTAATATTGCTAGCCCTAGGGAAATATTTTTTTTAGGTCTGTGGCATTTTTCCTAGTCTCTCGCTCCCTTAATTGGGAAGGATTTCCCCAAGCTATATCAGAAGACTTGATTCCTTTCTCACCGAATACTAGTTACACATAGACCATTACACATACCAAATAGGAAATAAACTGATTTATCCAGGCAGATAGCTGTAATCAGGGAAGTTATACAGATGAGAATATTCCCAGACAATGAAGAATGAATGAGGTTTTCCACTGGAGGCAAGGTATCTCAGCTTAACTGAAAGAGTGAGTCCCCAATTTCACCCCTGGTAAATTCCCTGAAATAAGCTAGGACTAGAGATATGCTCAAGGCTCCAATTAGTCTGCATGTCCACTTCTCCCTGGAGGGTTTTATTCCCTCCAAGGACCTCTCCCTGAAGAGAGTCTGGAACCATGTGTAATATTTCTTGAAGCTAGAAGGGTAAAACAAACACGCAGACAAAACAGCTCTCTTTTGCTATACTCTTCTGCCAGCTCTACCCTTAACAAAGGTATGGAACAATCAGGACTCATTCATTCCACCACTAAGGAGAATCTGTTGTGAAATCAGAGGCCAGAACCCAGTTTCTAACTGTATGTAGTCCTAGCTGCATAACCACAGGGTCAATTCACAATGATGATTTGTGGGTAGGAAAAAAAAAAGGAAATTGTTTCCTCAGAAATGATTTGGAATCTAATTTCTAAAAAACCTCTGCTTGATGACAACTCCTGAAGAGATGAAAAAACTGGTTTTTCTTCCACTTCCTTTAACAGAAAGTGTAATGAAGATGCCAACTCAGCTTATATTTGAAATGGCAAGATGCAAACAATTCTCCCAATATCTTCAAGTATCTAGCAATTCAGGTTCTATCCATAAGATTCATATAATAAATAGAAGACACCAAAAGAGACTGCATAGGCTGGTCCAGATGATTTCCCTTGAGTTCGGCTTTCAGACAGATGAATGGCTATTGGAATCAATTTTTTAGTTTTCATCTGGGTGTTTGGCAAAAAAGAGACTTTGGCTGAGTCTGAAAGGGTGAGTAGAGCAACAGCATCCTAACAAAAACTCATTTTACCAAAGTAATTTGCTATCTGTGATTTAATGGCAAGAAAAGAAGTTGGTTCCTTTATGAAAGCTTAAGACAGCAAGCACTTTGCCAAAAGCAAAATGGTATAGTGAAAAGAGTGTGGGGTATGGAGTGAAAGGACCTGGGTTCTAATCCTTTCTCTAGCATTAACTAGCTTGCAAAAAAAAAATTCTCTATGCCTCGGTTTCCTTATCTGTAAAATGAAGAGGTTGGACTTAATGGCCTCTGGCTTTGAATCTATGATCTTTATTTTCTTATATCTGAATACAAGTCAATGTGAAATACATACACGCATACCCACTGATATATATATAGAGAGAGATATAGATATAGATATATATGTGTGTGTGTGTCTGTGTGTGTGTGTGTTTGTGTATTTATACGTTTGTGTATATACACACACATATGCTTTATATGCCTATTCTCCAAAAGAATGAATGGTCTCTGGAGACTGTCTTGTCTGTGGCCATACCACAATGGAAACTTACTATGTTTTCTGATTTCAAAAGGTACGTTAATGACAATTCGTATTTATATAGGACTTTACAGAGCATTTTCCTTACACCAATCCTGTGTGCTAAGTAACATTTTGAAAACCTTAAAGCATTATATAAATTTCAGTTATTATTATCAATGCAGACTTTATAGATGAGGAAACTAAGGCTCAGAGAAATATCAGCAGCAGCACCATCTCAAGTTCATCATCATCATCACAATAATAAATAAACTAGACTTTACATAGCAACTTCAAGTTTCCAAAGAGCTTTAAAAATATCATTTCATTTAATCCTCACAAAAGCCCTGGGAAATAGATACTGTTATCCCCATTTTACAGATGAAGAAACTGAAGCTTTGGAGATTAAATGACTTACCCGGTGTTACAAAGTTAGTGTCTGAGGGTGGATTTGAACTCAGGTCCTCCTGACTCCAGATCTAACACTTCCTCCCCTAAGCCCCCTACTTGCCTCTGCTAAATGACCTTCCTAGTGTTTAGCAGTTGTCTGAGGTAGAATATGAACCTCAGGCTTCCTGACACCAAGTCTAGTGCACTATTCACTAAAAAAACATGCTGCTTTTCTTGACATGCTGACACACTCGGAGAAAGTCTAAGATGGTAAGACGACTTGAAACCATGACATAGGAGGAGTGGTTGAAGGAAGCAAGAATGTTCAAGCTATAAACAAGATTTATGGGAGAACTTATCTTCAAATATTTAAAC
>CM053582.1:196900296-196954593 GCA_028627135.1 Pseudochirops cupreus | reverse complement strand
GGCACAGCTTTATTTTCTCCTCATTCACAATTGACTCCCTCTCTGTAACTTGTGTCGAGCTGCTCTCGCACGGAAGAGGCCCCGTAAAAAGGAATTGTACCGTGCTATTAATGGCTCACTGATAACCATCAGTTCTTTTTTTTTAATTTTAAGCAACTAGCCAAACGACCACACGTTTTGGGACACAAAGGCCCTGGTTTATGTCTTAATTGGACTCGAGTTCTTTACAATGTTAAACCATAAGAAGCAACATTTCTTCTTTCTTCATTCAGTTTGTGATCCCAGCCTTCCCAGGGATGCTTCTCTTAATCATGAATTTGCATAAGCTTTTCTCTAAAGCATGAGAATCAACATTACTTTGAAATGGCTTCCTACATTCAGGGTTAAGGGCCCAGGAAAAAAGAGTATTGAATTGACAAAACCTGAGGGCTGGAACATATTTCTCCTTGAACTAAAAAGAAAAAAAACAAAAAAACCCCTGCTTTCTGAACTTAGTTTTTGGTCTTTGGGGTCCTGATATAACTGAATGAGAGGTGGAGGCAAAACATGGCAGAAAATGAAAACGTACAGAAATATTTGGCCTGGGTAGAATAGTACCTTCTCACATCAGCTCATTGTTTTTGCAGTCAGCATAGCAGATGCTTTTGGGGAAAAAAACTGGCAGGGTATCAGGTGGAAGAAGACAAAGCAGAGTGTGGGAGGCGCAGGATGTGAAAGCGGCTGAGTTTACATTTTCTTTTTTTAAAAAATGAAGTATATTATTTTACCATTTCCTAACAACACCAAATGGCAACTGTAAGTGGAATGGTGGAGAACAGCCCAAATACCTCTGAATAGATAGGAATTTGAGCCCGAGGGGATGATATGCCAAATATATTTTATATCCTATATGCATGTATGCATAAAATGCCTCCAAAGGATGGTACTTGACATTTATCTTCAGCATTCAGGAACGTAGGGGCTGGTTACCCCTGTTTCCCCCAAAGAGTGAAGGTAAATGTCAGAAAAGATTAGTGGTCGTGTACTATCCACACACTATGTATATTTTTCATTCTCTCTGTGTTCCCCATGCTGCTATTCGTTTAGGTAACAGTTTTGAGAAATTAAATGTACCTGTGCTCTGTAGGGAGTAGGATTATGGAAATTAGTGCTGTGGTGTCATATGGCACTTTAGCTCAAAAAGGCATCTTAATAGAAAGGAAAGAGCCATGGTCCTGAAATCAGAAAATCTATTTAAGACTATAATGATATTTCATTGCCTCTGTGACCCTGGATAAGTCATTGTGCCATTCTGTGCTTCCTTAGAAGTAAAAAGAGATGCAATACAAGGAGATAAATGGGAGGATTGTCCAAAGTATTAGGTGATGAGCTTCATTTTTATTACTAGTAAAATTCTATAAGAACTTATTTGAGGGATGTTTGTGAATACTTAGAAATGGAATGAGTGATCACTAAGAGTTACCATGGGTTCACCAAAAACAGGTCAATGCAGAATGGACCTTTGTTGACAATGTTCTTGGATTAGACCAGTTATTAGGTGGGTAAGGTGTGCAATAAAATCTATATGATGTCTTTTTATTGTTTGAAAGCATCTTTATTTTTAACAGTATTTTTATTTTTTTTCCAATTATACATAAAGCTAATTTTTGGCATTCATTTTTAAATAAAATTTTGAGTTCCAAATTTTCTTTTTCCCTCTTTCCTCTTCTCCCTTCTCCCTAAGACGGTAAGATATAGGCTTTATATCTGTGCAAAAACATATTGTAAAACATATTTTCATATCAGTCATGTTGTGAAAGAAGAAAAAGAACAAAAGGGAAAAATCACAAAAACCAAAAAGTGAAAATAGTACAAATTCAGACTACATATGATGCCATTGTTGATAAAAAACAGAAATGCATGGACTAGATTATGATTTAGGTAGGTTTATAATGGGGTGAGTTACCAGAGTCAAATAATATTCATTAATTATTTGACATCAAGCTGGATGGAAGACCCTATTAAAGAGAGAACACTTCAGAGATCTGGTCAAGTATTTTTTTTTTATCAGCAATCTGAAAGAATATATAAATGGTATGGTTATCAAATTTGTAGATGACATAAAGCCAAAAGGAATAGCCAACATCTTGAACAACAAAGTCTGCATCCAAAATTATCTCAGCTGATTAAAAGGAGGAATAGAATCTTATAGGATGGAATTTAAGAAGGATGAACTATAAATTCATACAGTTGGGTTGAAGAAAATGAGGTGTATAAATGGAGGACAAAGGACACATGGCCAGAGGGTGGGTCTTATGAAAATGATTTTTTTTAGTGGATTGTATGCTCAATAAAAATTGACAATTAGGTAGGCAAAAAACCAAAAACCAACCACAATCTCAGGCTTCATTAACAGATACCAAAGTAAGTAGAACAAATATATTTTTTGTCCAAATATCCTCTCCTCCGGTCAACCCCATATCTTCAGATTATGTTCAGGTCTATAAGATCCATTTTAGGAAGGATATACACAGACTGGAGGAAGGTAAATAGAAGGGCAAGAAGATAGGAAACAATTCTATAGAAGGACTAATTGCAGGAATTAAAGACATCTAGCTTCTAAAGGTAAAGACTTGGGAAGGAGTTAATAGCTGTCTTCAGCAATATTAAGAACTATCATATAGAAAGGTTAAATTGGTTCTGATTTCTCTGCAGAGAGTAGCATGAGGAAAAATGAGTAGGCATTATAGAAGAGCAGGTTTTTCATTATAAAGGGAAAAAAATTCCTTACAATTGAAATTGTCCAAAATTAGAATGGGTGGTTTCAAGAGGCAGTAGTTCTCCATTACAAGAGGTCTTTAAGAAGAGGTTTTGTTTTTTTGTTTGTTTGTTTGTTTGTTTTTACCAAGCAGTAGCCAGGGATACTGTAGAGCTGACTTCTAATAAGGCTATTAATTCAATTCAACTCAATAAATACTTATTAAGCTACTCCTTGGTGCCAAGTACCATGCTGGTGCTGGGGATACTTTTTAAAAGAGAAAATCTCTGCCCTCAAGAAACTTATAATCTATATGATAGGGGGTGGAGAAAACACACATAAGAAAGCTGAATAGCGGGAGAGTGGGGGTTGCCAGGGCATTACGCCTGGCATGACGACATGTTCTGTGGAGTGAAAGCCAATAGAGCTGCTGGTGGAAAATGGAGTTACTAGGATCTCAGATTATTTCAAGAGGTCAGAAGTTGGTGATAACTATATAAAGGAAGACTTTGGTAGGAATTTAGTGCTCCATTCCTCCAATTAGAGGGGGGAAGAAACTAAATGTGAATTGAGAAAGTTTAAAGTATCAAAAGCTGTCATTCTTCATGGTGACAAGATTTCAGGTGATCATCTGGGAGGAGAGGGCAAAATAATTTTTGAAGTTGCTTCCAAATCTGAGATTCTGTGATTCTTTGAGTGTGCACTCTATCCAACACACAGATAATATTAAGAACATGGTATGTAAGCCTCAAAGCACTATGTAAGTATGTACTCTAATTTTCCCATCTTTTTTAACAGGAGGAGAAAGGGAAGACATGGGAACAATTCTTATATTCTTAGAGCAGATAAACAACTTGGGGTTCCCCAGTTTCTAGAAACTATAGTGACACATTTGTCTAAATGTCAGAGAAGAATTCTGCTCCCACTGCAAAAATCAGTCCATCAACCATATAAGCTAGGATTTAAAGAATGTTTCTATAATCCCATCTCAACATATGGACAATCAATGAATCAATTTGAAATGACAGGGCTTTTGATAAAAGGCAGATGATGCCATGTGGGGAACACTTTGTGATTAATACAATAAATAAAATCATATCTCTAGTTCTAGGTATAAAAATAGCAGTTAGTCCAGTGATGAGCTCATTTTTAACAGTGCATCAGTCAAGTGGTGTGATGCTCCAGGCCCAAAAGTGGTTTGGACAGTCAAAAACTAGTGCCTGTACCAGACAGGCAGTAAGGGAACAGTGAGAAGAAGTATGTTTCCAAATGGAATGTTGCACTCTCCCCTCATCCTCATCCCCTGACCATGTCATTGGAGATACTGGAACAATAAGAAGAAGCCTTCCAACTAGGAAGAGAGGAGGGACACACTGAGGACAAAAAAAATGGCAAACAGATGCTGATGGATGCATGTGGGAAGAAGTATGAGTACGAAGGAGTACAAGGAGTATGTAGAAGAGAGTGCCAGCTATTGACTCTCTTTAAGTCCCTAATCTCTGGCGGCCAGTTGAAGGTTAAACCAAAGAGGAACTTCAGGAGTTCTCCATAAATAGAGAAAAGGACAACTAGTGCCAGGTCTTACAAGGTACACTTTTGAAACATGTATCCCTTTCACTTATGATTCACTACCTTCATATATGAAGTTTGAGCCCACTCTTACCAAGGACCTTGTATGTGCAAGGGGAGAGAACATTCCTGGCTTAAGATGAATGTTTCTTCAGTAAAAGTCCTTTTCAAAAAAGTTAATTAGTTCTAACTGCTTATCAGTGGGAAGAATACAGATGGGGCCTCATGAAGAGCTACACTAGAAACTTGTTCTCTCAAAGTTATACCTAAAACCCTGAAAAAATTGTAAACACCTGACTTCCTGGAGACCCCAACCTATATAGAACAAGTTGTAGAAATGGTTCCAGAGGGATGATACACACATAACCAATGTGAGTTATTCATTTCTCAGTATGAACACTACTCACTACTGACATAAATCTATCGTTTGGGCAGGTGGAGTGCTCTACAATTATTTGTTGCTTCACCTCATTGGACTCAATGATTTTGACCATCTCTTAATACTTAATACTTTTTGATTCTATAAACAAGATATGTCTAGGCTGGTTTGCAAATCAATCTTTAAAAAACAAACACTGATTTAAATGGTTCATTAGAGTAATTTAGGCAAGGAAATACAAAACTAGGAGATGGAAAAATCAATCACACTTAAAGGGTTCCTTAGCAGCAATAATGTGTTGAAAGCCACCAAGGAAACTAAGCTTTTCAACAGTAGATAGCAGAGAGAAATACAACATGAGCAATAAGAGGATTTCATATTTCACTCAGTGTTAATACCCCCATCTCTGTGTATTTATTTTGTATATCTCCTATATTTATTCATCTGTAAAATATGCTGTCTTCCTCTAGTAAAATGTAAATTTCTTGAGTACAAGGATCATCTCATTTTTTGTATCCTCCCCATCCCCCGCCACTTAGCACAGTGCCTCGCACATAGTCCGAACTCAGCAAATGCTTGTTGATTGATTTAATAACCTTGGAATGAATTAATTAATTATTCTTGGTATACATTTGCCAACCAACATTTCCATTCAGAGATTCCCCTCCCCCTCCTAATACCTTACTTTCATTCCAAATTTATCTCACTGAATGTTTTGAAAGCCAAGTGATTTTCTGTCCAAAAAATTCCATTTTGAATAAACAAACAAAAACCCAACAATCAAATCCCAGCAAGTCACATTTTATAAATGTGTTCAGAGGGCATTTTCATTCCTGAAAATATCCCATAGAGAATGAATTAGATCCTGATAGGAGTACCCGGATGGAGCTAGAGGCATTTAGTTCTTTGCTAAGACCTGTTTGCTTCTTTCCATGCTCCTTATCACATATGATCCTAAACAGGGGATGCCACAAAGCTCTACAAATTAAACTCCTGGAAATTCTGACCAGACATTTTCCTTTCCTTAAGATCAGAATGATTTCAAATTCCACTTCAAGAATCCACTCCCATCAGCACCCTCTTTCTTTAAGTGGAATAGCTCTAAGATGATGACACTCTCAAATCGAACCCATTCACTCCTCCATAAGAAGGCAAGCAGTGGAGAGGGGCCTTTTGCATTGCTTTGAAGACTGAAGTTGCACTAGACAATTGAGTTACTTAATAGGGTGTCACCAATCCTCTAAGTGTTACACCACTGCCTATAACACACACTCCCTGAAGCCAAAAGAAATAAGTGATACATGCCAGAGGAGACTTCAAAAGGTGGCACATGTATTTTAGAAAACTCTCTGGATATTTGGGGTCTTCATTCACCTTCCCAGAGGCTACATACCCATGAAGGTGTATAAAGTAATGAGAAGAAGACTTCTGATGAAATATTTTAAGACCTTCACTCCCATCTCTTCACTCTTCCAGGAATTTAAAAGAATCAGAAGAGCATAGCAGGAGTAAGAAGCGATAGAAAACAGGGGAAAAAATAAGAATAGGAAACTACTGAGGTATTTTCTGAAGTTAAAAACATTCAGTTTGGATTCATTTGTATAATACTGATTGAATGTCTGCCTCATCCAGAGCACAGTGAAAGGTCAAAAAATACTATCAAGATGTTTAGGGCAGTTAAGTGTCCCAGTGGCTAGACTGCTGGGCCTGGAGTCAGGAAGACTAATCTTCCCAAATTCAAATCCGGCCTCAGGCACTTACTAGCTGTGTGACCCAGGGCAAGTGACTTAACCCCATCTCTTTTATTTTCCTCATCTGTAAAATGAGCTAGAGAAGGAAACGGCCAACTACTCCAGTATCTTTGCCAAGAAAACCCCCAGAAGGGGCCACAAAGAATTGGACGTGATTGAAAAAATGACTAAAATTACTAAACTGAAAATTATTTTAAAAAAGAACAAAACAAGCAGAAGTTTGGGAGTTAAATGGGCACGTAGTATAGAGAAAAATGGCATGCAAAGTTGAGACATGGGTCTTATTTTCATTATCATTTCACTCTTTCATACAATGCTTTGTATCTTCTATCAATTAATCAACCAATTACCATTTATTAAGCAGCTTCTATGTTTCAGGAAGTACGCTAAGTGTCAGGGATAAAAAAAAGGCAAAAGACAACCCCTGCCCCCAAGGAGCTTACAATCTATTCTAGATCCCCAAATCTTGAAGAGAACATTCTCAAGCTTATATTTCTTTTGTTTGATTTTAATATCAAATATAGGGATACGCATGTTGTTTCAGAGAATTAGGACTGGGAAAGCCACAGTAGTCTTCCAGTCTAACCCCTTCATTTCATAGTTGAGAACGCGGAAGTACAGAGAAATGATTTAATTTACATAAGGTCACACAGCTAGTAAGCAATGGAGTCTGGACTTGAACCATAGCCCTCTGGCTCCAAAAACAAAACTCTTGATACTCTGTCACACAGAACATGTTCTCAGAAGCTAAACCTTTCTGTGATCCAGATTGTGAAGTCTTGTCATCATGGCAGATATGCCTTTGTACCTTTGTACAGATGAGCCATCTTTCAGGAAGGGAGACTCAGTCCAAAAACACCCAAAGCAGCAAAAGTGTCCCAGTTTGCCTGATTCTGTCCCCAGTCAGAAGGACAATAAATGCTATACAAGACGGACCTACCCAGAAGCCTCAGCTGCCAGATGGCTTCAACCCCACTATCGCTTCAGTAGACCTTGAGAGTCTCCTCCATTTATCTATTCACATCCTCAAACTCTTATGTCTACAAATATAAACATACTCCCAAGAATACAGTAGCAGTTTTCCCTCTGTCTGCTTTCCTTAAATATCTAATAACTTAAGTCTCAGGGAGGAATACCAATCACCCCATCTGTAGCAACCTCCTCAAACACAATAAAAGCACTCCAGAGTTATCTCTGGTGCCCACTGCATGGTGTCATTGATGGTCTTTCCTATCTGAGTATTCCATTCACTAGGTTGTCATGCTATGGTAACAAGTCATGTCAACAGAGGCAGTGAAGATGACTGAATTCATAATAGGAGAGACTTGGGTTCAAATTACATCTCAGATACTCCACTAGCTTTATGACTAATGGCACTGAAATAATCAAACAACCAGCAGGCATTTATTAGCTACCTATTATGTTTGGGCAGCTGGGTGGCACAGTGGATAGTGTCAGGCCTGGAATCAGGAAGACCTATCTTCCTGAGTTCAAATCTGGCCTCAGACACTTACTAGCTGTGTGACTCTGGGCAAGTCACTTAACCCTGCTTGCCTCGGTTTCCTCATCTGTAAAATGAAGTGGAGAAGGAAATGGTAAACTACTCCAGTATCTCTGCCAAGAAAATTCCAAAACAGGTCATGAAGAGTCAACACAACTGAAAAATGACTAAGCAAAACCAGCAACATTATGTCTGAGGCACTGTAAGGGTGCTGGAAATAGAAAGACTAAGACGAAACCAGCCTTCTACTTTCCTAAGCCTCAATTTCCAAATCTGCAAAACAGGGATAATAGGGGCGGCTAGGTGGCGCAGTGAATAGAGCACTAGCCCTGGAGTTGGGAGGACCTGAGTTCAAATCTGACCTCAGACATTTAACATAAAACTAGCCTTGTGACCTTGGTCAAGTCACTTAACCCTAATTGCCCTACCTTCCCCCTCCAAAAAGCAAAAAAAAAAGGGACAATAATGCAACGCTTGTCCCTTCACCCAACTGCCGGGATTACTCCTACTCACATACTGCCAAGAAGTCTTTGCTTATCCCCCTAAATAGTGATGCCTTCCCTTTGTTGAGTGTTTCTCTTTTATACTGTACAGAGCCTGTTTGGCAGAGCTGTCTGCATATCGCCTCCCCTTTGAGACTGTGAGCTACTTGAGAGCCCAGACTGTCTTTGCCTACTCTGTGCATAGCACAAGGTGTAGCACACAATAGACGGTAAATAAATGTCTTTTACTGACTGATTAAATGCAGGATCTTGTCATGGTGATGGGAATTTGAAGACCTTCCCTGCTTTGAAAATACATTCTGCCCCCGAATAGGCTGAATGTAGTCACGTGGAGCCTGTGGTGGGAGGGGTTTGCTGAAGGAAAGCAGAGCCCACAGGAAGCTGGGAGTCAGAGCTAGACTGGGAGGAGGAAATGTTGTGAGTAAATGTTGGTTTGTAGGAAGCCGAAAGGATGGTGTGGCTCTCTGTGCTGTTATGGCTTATTAAGTTCTATGCTGCTGTGATAGATTTGGTTTCCTGGTATTGGGATTTAGTTTTCTGGTGTCTGAATAAATGTTTTTCTTCTGTCTTCTACTTGGAGAGTCTGTTATACTTTACAGTTGAGCACGGTGCAGGTATATTTATAGTTATCACAGGCACTGTAAATATTTCATTCACGCTGCAGATCTCCATCACAGGGAGAGGGAATTTGTTTCTCATTTAGGAACAAATGAAGTAGGTGTTGAACAAGTATTTGCTGAATGAATAAAAGAATGGTACATTGGAAATACATGTAAAAAATGTCAATGAACATAGATCAATATAAAGCAATCCTAGGACATCAGTCAAAAGTGGAACATTGTTCTGAAATTACCCCCCTTTTGCACATCCCCACAGAATGTAAGGATTGTGAATAGCTTTCTTTTGTCCATTCAACAGTCAATGACCAAGAGGAAAGACAAAGATTTGTGGAATGGCCCAAGTGAGGAGAAATATTAGATGCTGAGGGAGCAAAATTATTGTGCTGAATGATATGCTGAACCAGAAATAAGAAAGAACTGATTTCAAATCCAACCCCAGACATTCAGTAGCTGTGTGATCTTAGGCAAACTAGTTAACTCCTCTCAGCCTCAGTTTCCTCATCTGTAAAAGGGGAATAATAATAGCACCTTCCTCACAGAATTGCTTGGATAAAATGAAATAATTTATGTAAAATAACTCACAAATATTAAAGTGCTGCTTAAATGTTTATCATCATCATCATAATTGTTATAATGTATAGGAATGTTGGCTATGGAATAAACATTTTCAAATCAGCAATATTATTAGTTCTTCTCAGTAATCAGTATGTTGCGCTGAGTTTAATAATCCAAAGAGCTCACTAGGGGGAAACAAGGCTAGAAAACCAAACAACAATTATGAAAAATATATCAAAACAATAGTCCAAAGGCTAGAGAAGGCCACTACAGAATAAGTCAGGCACAACTAGAAATGTCTGTATCTGGGGAAAGTGGCATAGTGAGATAGTATAGCAGATTTACCTGGTGTTTGACCACTAAAAGGAAAAAAAATGTTTCCATGAGGTTCTTAAGGTACAGAAGTGGGGAAAGAAGGATCCTGGGGCAGGGCCACTGTTCCTAGCACCATGAAAGAATTGGCAAGGAAGAAGGTGCCACTGAGATGATGTCATCTATACCACCAATACCAGAAGGACAGGGAAGGAGGAACCCAAGAGTTAATGTCAGTACCCTCGGAATTTTCCCCCGAGACAAAGTTTCAATCATCTCACTATAGTTATATCCCATGCAATATTATTGACCAAGCATTCCTGACTGTTAGCTTGTCTCTTCTAAAACATATGGCTAAGAGAGCAACTTTTTATTGTTTCAGTACCCCATCTTCTCCCTGATGTTATTCCAACTGCCTATACAGCTGTCCTGACCTGCCATATGCTTTTTTCCTCACTTCCGCTTCTCCACATTAATATAGAGTCCTGCTTAGGAAGAAGGCTGATTAGCGTATCTGTGGCCCATCCTAATTGGTTTCATGTCCTCCATATTCTTGAATAATTGAAACAATATTTTTCCTATTAAGTACATTCCATTTATTGTATGGGTTTTTTTTAAAGTCCAGCTAGAGGATACACACTGATTTAAACCTCTCTGGAGGGTACAGACTGGAGACGAGGAAGCCAATTCATAATCCACACAGTAGTTTACTAGAGATTCAGCATTAACTTAATTTTTAGTCAATTTGCTTCCACAAACATTTGCTAGGTACCTACTGTGTGTAAGTCACCAGAGATACACAGAGGAAATGAAACATAATCTGTGCCCTATAGGAGCTTATAGTTGCATAGGGAGAATGAGACATGTACCAAACAATTATGACACAAGACAAAATGTGGTAAGCACACAGGAGAGATAGAGACAAAGTATTTAATTGGTTCATCTCACCAATGTGTGTATTCCCTCCTGTAATACAGATCCCAAAGCATTCATGGATTACCTTTCTGTGCAACTTTGTCTCATGACCATTTATATATCAGACATAGGAGGTTTCCCCAATGTGCTGGGGCCTTTCTTATATGTTTTCCTGACATTGTGTGTATACCCATGGAGGTTATGGGTTTATCACATGAGTTATCTTTCATTCTTACTCTCACTATAGTGTTCCATAATGCTTGTCCTGGTCATGCATATCTTAGGGCATCTTTTACATCCCTGCTGTGAAATTACTCATTTTTAATGTGTTGCAATTTTTTCATACCCACTATATGACTCTCCTTTGCCATTTGAGAAGAGACTAAGTGCCTTGATAAATTTAAAGTGATCATTTTTGGCTGGATGCATTAGGGTAGACTATATATAGAGAGATCTGGTGTGCTGGAAATTCAGGCCATTTAGTAGTTCATCTTCATGAAAAAGTTTTCATTAACAGCCAGTTTGTGCAGGTCATGGCAAAGACCAGGTGATTTACAGAGCAGAATATGTCCCTGACCTCTAGTGCTTCACTGTGTAAGACAGAAAACTATGAAAAGGTGCATGCGGTGTAGAATAATGTCACTGGGGTAAATTATCGGGGCAACAGAGTTAAAGTCCAGTCAATCTTCTGGAGAACACTTTAGATCATGGGAAATCTAGATCAATGTGGGGCAGTTAGAGAGAGCTCCACCTTTTAAGGTTGGTGACCATTCTAAATATTAAATCACATTGAAAATACTGGCATATGAGATCTGGTCACTCTACCACACTTGAGGCCTTGTTAAATACAGAGGAGTTGGCAGTTGAGGCGGTGATTAGAATTTCAGTTTAGTCTCTGAAAACTTCAGGATACGTTGATGTCAGAGTGCATAAGTGTGTGGCTAGGGACCCCATAGGGTGATGATGGTGGTGGTGATGATGATGATGATGTGTATTTCTATAGCTCTCAGAAGCTACTTGGTCAAGAAACAAGAAACATTGGTCTGGATAATTGAAAGGAGAAACATGATCATGTATCTACAAATTATATATGTGCATGTGTGCATAAAGATATATTATTCACAGGTAATGTATGTGCATGTATGAATACATACTACTTACAGATAGCATATATATCATACATTATATAGGGACTTATCCTGTAAACTCATTGGTATAGAGACAATTCCCTCTATCAATGTAAGCTGGCAGTTAATAGTCCTAGAGAGTTGCCTAGCACGCTGCAATGTTAGATCTTTGTCTAGAGTCATACAACTAGTGTGTGTCAGAGTGGGAATTCAAAGTCCTTCCTTGGTCTGAAGTCAGCCCTCTCTTCACTACAACCCACTGCTGTTCCTGTGCATGCATATAGTGTAGGGAACTCCTGAGGTAGATGTGTTGTAGTGGATATAGAAGTGCCTTCAGTCAGGAAGACCAGTGTAAGTCATGTCCTGAACATATGTTAACTGAGTGACTATGGGTAAGTCACTTAACTTCTTGGCTCAAGGAACCAAATATCCAAAACTCTTACAGAAAATTGTTGATCTGTGAAAAAAAATACCTCTGATTTTGATTAACTCTACAGTTTCCAAAATACCTTCACATAAACTATTTCATGGACACCAGGAAGACCTTAGTTTATGACCAACCTTTGATTTATACTGGTTATATGGTGCTAGGCAAGTCACAAATTCTCAGTACTCAAATATAGGAAATTTTCTATGAATTATAGAGAAAGTGGTGACCTTAGTAGAGGAAGTTTTTTTTCACTTAGGACTTCCTTGAACCAATGAAATCATGTTCAGTCCCTCTCCCTAATGACCAGCTATTAATTAGCAGCATTGAGCCTGAATCCCAAAACTTCTTACTCCAGGTCCAGTGTTTTATTCTTAGGAGAACTGGAGTATACTGATATGATGAGAAAATGTTTTTCTTAGAGGGGAATGGGTTCCAGGTATCTCTGTCTATTGTGTAAATGCTTTTTCGCTGAGAAGCAGACATGACTCCCTAATCTCATCCTGTCTCAGTATATATTTCTATGTTCACATCTCCCTCTTACGATTTTGCCTTTCTATTAGTTTGTCTTGAGCAGCCAACTCCACAGTAGCAAGGAGGAAATAAATGGGTTCTGTATTTACTTTGTAATTGCATGCTAATTGATTTTTTTAAGCATTGCTACTGTATTGTGTTTACTCTGTAATTCATTGCTCTGGTTACAGATGTTTCTGTACAAACCGATAGAGCACTCTAGACTGCTGATAAATGGATCCATCACTTACGTCTTAAACACCTTCTGATTTCAATCGGTACCAGGTTGAGCAAGAGAAATAGCCAAAGGGACATGGTCAAAATAGTGGTTAGTCACCAGGTCAGGAAGAGAGTAGATACACAATTTGGATTCAGTAATTTAAAATGACTACACACAGTGGCTTTTTTAGGATGATGTGTGTGTTTTCTAGAACTTAGAAAACGTCATAACTACCACACACACTCCAATCAGAGATAGCAAATCTCATGAATATTTAGTAATTCTGGAGCCTAAAATGCTTCCACAGTGATACTAAATTAAGAGCATTCCAACCTGACATAAGTTGATTCATTTAATAAATACAAAGGGCCTACTATGTACTAGGCACTGTACTGTAGTGTGGAGACTGAGAGGCAGAACAAACAAACAAGCAAACAAAACCAGCTTCTGCTCTCTAGCAGCTAACCAATATATGTATAATTCAATGCACAATATATACAAAATGAAATTTAAAAGAATTGGGGAAGGGACTAGTAACTAAGGTAAGTCAGGAAAGGTCTGAGCTAGAAGGATAGGAGGGATCTTACACAGTAGAGATTAGGAGGAAGTACATGAATGAGGATGGAAATCTAGGAATAGAGATGCCCATTTCACAGAAATGACAACTACTGGAGTCAGGAAAATAATCTGTGACTCCTGGGCGCTCCTATCGGTCCCTTGGTCCTGTGGGTTTTTTAGATCTTCTATATGGATAAAGAGATATGAGATTATGTGCTGCTCTACTAAATGGCAGTTATAATGGTGGTTTCTTAGCTTTGGGTATCATATGCTCTCTAGTGATATATAAAAAGACAATATCTAATGGCTCCATACTTATTTGTCAAGGCGAATTGGGGTTGTACATCTGTGGCGACATTCACATTTTTCCATTAGAATATATTCAGGAACCTCTATTTCATCTATTTTGCCCTCAGAATCTGTCCAAACCAATAGTAAATGAACAAAATGATTCCCTCATCTGCCAGAGTTCCTATGGAAAAGTGGCCTTTTGAAGGCTGAAACCTCGCTTTCTGTTTTACTTCTTTGCCGTCAGCAATGCCCCCTGGAAGGCAAAGAGCCTTACAAATCATAACCATGCCTCAAATTGGAGAAAACAAGACAACAGAAAAAATCTTCTTTTGAGGCTTAAATCATGTTTTTCCTTTCTATTGATCTGGTGATTTCTGTTTTGAACCAACTGAAAGCTAAATTAGCTTTGCTATGTCTTTCTCCTGTTTCCTCTTATCTTTTTTCTCTTCCATCTATTCTTTTCTTTCTGTGGCCTGTGTACTCTTTTTGCTTCTCATCCTGTCTTCTTTTTTGTTCTTCTTCTAATCTTTTTTCTCCCTCCTTCTCTTCAAATATCATGGCCTCTTTCTATTCTTTTTTCTTTCCCCTCTATGCATTATTTTTTATTTTCTTGACCTTTTTCCCTCCCTCCTTCCATCTTCCTTTCTCTGTTTATGTCTCTGAATCCCTCTCCTTGTCTCATTCTTTCCCACCTTTTTTTGTTTCTGTCTCTGTCCTCATCCTTTCCTCCCTCTGATTTTGTCTGTCTCCCTCTTCTTTCTTTTTTCTCTCCTTCCTCCCCCTCTGTTTCTGTCTCGGTCTCCCTCTCTTTTTCCCTCTCTCTCCTTCCCTTCTTTGCCTTTCTCTCAGCTTCTGTATTTGTCTCCCTATCCCTCCCTCATTCCTTCCCTCCCTCCTCTCTCAAGCACAAGCACACACACACACACACACACACACACACACACAGAGTCTTCTTTAGCCCTCTCTCTGCAGTTCTCCTATTCCACCTTCCCTCCCCTTCCCCTCTAGCTCATCCCTCTCTGTCAGGCTACCATCCTCACAGCCCAGCTAAAGGAAGTTTTATTGATCTTTCTGTAATGCCCAAATGCCTCTGAAGGTTAAGGTCAACAAGAGTAAAGCATCCTGCTGAACCACAAAACTTAAACTCTACTTTGGTCTGAAGGGACATCAATAATTCAGAGATGTCATATCAGAGGCTCACCAACTCTGATCATACTGAATGGGAGAAATTTAAAGATGATCACATTGACATTTAATGTTGGGTAAGATTGGTATGACTAGTATGATGCTCATAACAGAACAACCTCAATGTTCTGAGAGAATTACAGTGATCAGAGTCATAGGAGGCCTTTGGGGGATGCCCAAGACCTTGTCATAAACTTATGGATGACAAAGAATGGAAAATAATGTTTAAGGGAATATATGACCATGACCTGGATAGTGGAAGGTCTGGAAATCTTGTCAGGTAGACAGGTTGAAGGAACTAGGAGTGTTTAGACTGAAGAAGGTTGTTTTGAAGGGGCGTGTGGCATGATAGCTCTATTCAAGTTTTTGAAGGGTTGTCAAGTAGAAGAGGTATTAGATCCAGTCTGTCTGACCCCAGAGACAAAAAAGAAGTAATGTTACATAAAGGTAGGCTTCAACTCAATAGGGAAAATTTTTTTAAAGTCCTCCCAAATTACAACTATCTGAAAGTGAAATAGGGCCCTCAAAAGGCAACGGATTCTCTTTGAGGTAGCAAGGCAGTTCAGTGGAATGCTGGGCCTGGAGTCAAAAAGACATGCATTCAAATCTGGTCTCAGACACTTAGTAGCTGTGTGACCCTGGGCAAGTTGTTTTTCCTGTTTGCCTCAGTTTCCTCAATTATAAAATCAGGAATAAGAAAAAACAAATACTTCTCAAGGCTGCTGTGAGGGTCAAATGAAATAACATTTGTAAAATGTTTGGTACAATGCCAGGCATATTATAGGCACTTAATACATGTTTGTTCCCTTCCCCTTCTTCCCTTCTCTGTCTTTGGAATTTTCTAGCTAGAAGCTGGAATACTTTTTCTGGAGTGCTATAGAGGGTATAAATTTTAAAATATTGTTTGGGATAGGTAATTTTTTAATTCTAAGATTCTATAATTCTGTGAAGATTCTGTGTATGAGAGAGAAATAATAAAGCACCAGAGCATCAGAGTACATATACATACATACATACATACATACATACATATATATATACATATATATGTGTCTAGTATTTTAAACATCTTTCTACATGAGTATAATTTTTACTTGGTCTTCATTCCCCTGTTTGCAAATTATTGCATAAACACAGAGTGAGGCACTATGGTACAGTGGAAAGAATATTGACTCTTGAGTAAGAAGACAAGGATTCAAATTATGCCTATGACACTTGAGTGACTTTGGGTAAATCACTTAACCCCCTTGAGCTTCAATTTCCACATGTGTAAAATGGGGGAGGGGTGGGGGTGGTGTGGACTCAATATCCATGGTCCTACTATGAGTCTTTCTTAAGTCAATAAACTTATCCTGATATCTACTTATCTACTTGGCTCTCTCTCTTTCTCTCTCTCTCTCTCTCTCTCTCTCTCTCTCTCTCTCTCTCTCTTATTTCAGGCTTATTTTGTTTGGATAGATTGTTTTGCAGAGGTTGCTATTGCTATCTTCACAGTAGGGGAATTTTGGTAAAGGAAACATATGGGTAGCCACATGCTCTGTGATATAAACTTTAGAAAAAAGATCTAACCCAAATTTTCCTGTTCTCAAAATCCATACACTCAGAGCAGATTGTCCCTAGAGAATAGATATTACCAAACGGCATTTTAAAATAAGAGGAGACTTCTGTAGGAAAACCAGTCCATTTTCTTCTTTCTCTGCAGGACCTCAGTCAAGCCATCCCAGACCAGTTGGTTTTTCCCCTTTTTGATGACTTTCAAAGCAAAGGGATTCTATAGCCTTTCTCGGATACCCCTACTGCAGTCAAAAAACTTGGTCAAAGCTCAAAAACTTGGTCAAAACCCAAAGCTTTCCATATTTTCATCAGGATGTTATGATATCCTCATAACAAGCAACTCCAAACTATTCTCCAAGAGGGTTCTTTCATGAAGCTGCACTGGGCACACATCTACCAAAATGACCATGAAGTGAATTTAATAAAGATAAGTCTGATAACTTTCTTGATATGCTAAGTATGGGTAGATAAGCATTGGTTACGTACCACATTCCTGGTTAGCCTACTGGCAACCATGGGAGAAGCAGCCTTGAATGAGTGATATTCCCACCCTTCCGTTCTGGCTATAATGAAGCCCCTTGATGCGTGCCTCTCTGCATGAGAAACATTCCCAAACCTCGCTTTGCCAAGCAGAAATGAATTCTCTGACTATCAACATTTGCTAATAATTAGTTGATCATTTCTAAAGTTCATCTGGTTCAGGAGCAGGTTCATTTTGCATACTTCCCCTCCACCCATATCAAAGTCATTGATTTCAGTGTGACACCACAGTAGTTGTAGGATGCAAATAAGCCTGTCTTTTTCTTTTTCATAGAGAAGACATGGGTTAGGGGAAGTTCTTGAAGTTAGCGCTAAATTATGAATGATGGTTTTGTATCTGCAGGTTTGGGCTTACCCCTGTGGTTCCTTATGTGGTTGCCCATATCTCACTGCTTTGGTTCCTCCTCCTCTCACCTATTAGGGTCTGCTAATTCATCTCAGAATATCAGACGTGGGAAGGGTTCCTTTCTTCTCTCCACGCCCTTTTTCTATGGTGCTGAGGTACCCAGGGATCTTTCTGAGTGCTTTTTATGTTCTATGCCTCTAAAGAGTGCTAAATTGGGTCAGATGTGTGGGATTAAGCTCACCTCATAAAATTTGCTTGAGAAAATCTCAGATCCATTAATGCTTCATAAAAATTTTACAAGGTTTCTGCTAAAGGAAGGAAAACAAACAGAGGTGGTGTCGGCATCTAGGCGCTCTTTAAATCAAACATTCTCTCTCTAATGCATTTTTTTTATGGTTCCAATCAGAAAAGCAATCAAGCATGAAGCTTGCGGCTTCCTCCACTTCCATTCCTAGAGCAAAATGTCCAGGATCCTAAAGCAGTTCAAAAAAAGTCAGGATGAACTCTCCTAGTGCTATATGAAGCTCACAGGAGAATTCCCTGCTCTTAAAAATACAGTAACTATATTAAGTGTCCCCTCTCACCAAAGGATTAAGAAAGGAGGTCAAAGTGATGAAGAAATTACCCATTCTAAGATTTTTTCAAAATTTTGACAGATGATACTGGGACCAAAATATTCAAAGTTAGGGTGATGGCACAACAAATACTCAAGGGTTTCAGCACTGGAAAAGTGGGTTAAAGAGTATTTTTGCATATCAGTGTATGGGTGAGATTCTTTGCCAAGTCTTCATTTTATAAAAGTGGTATCTACTGAATGAAGCTGATAGGGAACTTGATATCTCAGATAATCAGTTTCTCAACAAGTTACCTATCCTGTGCCAAGAACTATGAGAAATACTGACAAACAAAATTTGAAGACATTTCTCATCTCTCTTCTGACTTGTTATTCCTTCCCTCTAGCCCTCCCTCCTTCATTGAGACTCCATCCTATTCAATTCAACGAGATTGTATAAAGTACATATTATGTACAAGGCTAGGGAGGCATTATGCCTACAGTGGCCAGTCAGGAATTTAAATCTCATATATGATGTCATCTACCTATGTGACCCTGGGTCAAACATGTAACCTATACACACCTGAAGCAATATTTTAAGACTTATCTGCCATGTTTCAGATTGAGTTATGATCTGAGACAGTTGGGCAGGCTGGGCAAAGTAGCTTCTTGCAGACAGTATCTCTACAATAATACAAAACCAAAGATATTTTAGTGTTCATATATGTGAAAGTCATAATGTTGGGTGTTATATTACAAAAAGATACTGGGCAACCAATGTTTATAACTAGCCTTATTGGCTAAGGTTCAGGGAGGAGAGGAAGGGAAGGTAGGGGGCTGTTTTGAGACACAAAAACTGAAGCAGGTCTTTCCTTTTTCATTTCATTAAGCTAGTGATGGAAAGGATATAGACTCTGGAGTAGGAAAGTAAGTTATGGGGGAATAGAAAGGAATACCTAAACGATGAATGGAATTACAAAAGCACTGAAGAAAAGGAAATGTCTTTCTTCATCAGACTCTCTCAAATCACATAGACAGAAGATTGTGAGTAATTAGTGCTAAACAGCAGCCTGATGGATGGGAACTTCTTCTCTCAAGGCTCCATCAAGGAGATGGACACCTCTGCTCAAGAGAATCGAAGGTTTTGGTTCAGTGCACAAAGCCAGTGACAACGATCTCTCACCCTACTCTGGGAGAGTCTTACTTTGTTAAGAAAAAATTTTCCCAAATATCACAATAAGCTTTTTAATCATTCTACATGTCTCTCCCATAAGAACAAGAACAAAAATGAAACAAACACACAAAACAACAGAGCATCATTTTTTTTTTAAATCGTGGAGCTCTCTGGCCTTTTACTCTTATATAAGTTTTTATGTTGTTATGGCAACTAGATAGAGCATTGGGCCAGGAGTCAAGAAGATCTGAATTAAAACCTATACTCTAACATTTACTAGCTGTGTGACCCTGGGTAAGTCATTTAACCTCTATTTGCCTCAGTTTCTTCATCTGTAAAATGGGGGTAATGATAACACCTACTTTCTAGAGTTGTTGTGAGGATCCAATGACATAATAATTATAAAGTGTTTAGCACAATGCCTGGCATATAGTAAAATTTATATGAATGTTAGCTTTTCTTCTAATGGTTATGATGACAACATTGTCTCTCCCATTAGAATATAAGCTCCTTGAGGGCAGTTTTTTATTTCTTTTCATTTTTGTCTCTGTGTTTCTAACACCTAGGTTAGTGCCTGGCACATAATAAGTCCTTAAATATGCCAACTGTTTGATTGGTTGGTTGATGGGGTCATTTAGTGCTACAGAAATGGGATATCACAGCTTTCATCTAGCTGTTCTCACCATTTAAGTGTTATATAGCAGAGAAGAAACAGACCAAAGGTGGTAAAGTAAAATTAGCACCTGCAATTCCCGTTCCAGTTCCACTTGCTGGCTTTAGCCTGACCTCTCTAGTGCTGGCTAATGTATGTCTGTGGCATTTGCAAAGAGATTTGTTCTAAAGAAAATCAATGGCAGACTCTCAGACACCAGGTATCAGACATCCCAGAGACTCTGGCTTCCCCTTTTGGCCCAGGTTGTTCTCCAGTATAGAGAAAGGGAGGGAGGGAGAGAGGGAGAGGGAGAGGGAGACAGAGAGAGAGAGAGAAAGAGAGAGAGAGAGAGAGAGAGAGAGAGAGAGAGAGAGAGAGAGAGAGAGAGAGGGAGAGATGCATTCAGTCTCTGACCCATATGTTTCCTAAATAATTCAGCACAATAAAGATGCAGATATTTTAAGAACTGACTGTAGGTGTTGCCTTGCTTCAGGACCCCTAAAGGTCCCAGAGTAGCCCTTTGATCACTCTCTGCTCATATTTAAAATAAAAAAAAAATAAGATTACAGAACTTCTTTTTAGGAAATAAAGAATTTGAGGGAACAAATAATTGCCCAATCTGACAAATTAGGCCAGATGTTTTATTTCTTTCTATAGGATCCCATTAGCATTGGAGAGTACAAGTAATGGGAAACCAGTGCTAATAACTATCCTCAATGGGTAAGGTTTGGGGAGCAGAAGGGCAGAAGGCTGATTTGAGACACAAGAAAGAAGCAGTTTATTCCTTTTTTCATTTCATTAAGCTAGTGATTGGTGGGATACAGATCCTGGAGTAGGAAAGTAAGTTATGGAGGGGATAGAAAGGAATACCTAGAAGATGAATGAAATTACAAAAGCTCTGAAGAAAAAGGGATGTGTTTTTTTTATCAGACTCTCTCAAATCATACAAATGATTCAAGAAGAATTTGTGTTGCATAGCACCCTGATATATGGGAATTGTTGTGGAACCAGAACTGGGTCTGAACATAGCATTTTTCTTTGCTTTATGGATGGAAAGCAACGAAATTGGTCAGGTCTCTCACAGAACATTTGCCTTAGAAGTCTTCAAGTTCAACTTTCCCATTTCACAGATGGGAAAACTGAGACCCAGAATGGTTAAGAGATTTCCTCAAGGTCATTACCGTAAGGAATTTGAAACCACTGTACCTCACTGCTCTTCTTTATGGAAGCAACAGGAGTAAGATTGTGTTTCAGGAATTCATCTCTTCTCCAGTCACGAATTTCAGGAAGGGAAAGAGAATGGCTAATGGTCATCTTGTCAGCAGCCCATATTTCATTGCCTTCCCAATGGAGCCTCTAGTTAGGTGGAATTGTCTAATAACAGAAATCCATGATTCTACTCAAATGGAGGATGTTGTGAGAACTCGGAGATTTCCCCAGTAAATGATCTCTCAAGTCTCTTTGAGATCAAAATTCCATGAACCAAACAAACCAGGCAGTGTCGTGGTAGTACCAATTGGAGCAAGGTGCTGCATAAACCACGTGAAGGAGGAGAGCTGACCTTTAATGGACAAAGGTTTTGCCAAACCATGTGCAGATGAAAGTCGGCTGTCTTAAGTACATTATAGACCTCAAGA
Source organism: Pseudochirops cupreus (assembly GCA_028627135.1). Taxonomy (NCBI): domain Eukaryota; kingdom Metazoa; phylum Chordata; class Mammalia; order Diprotodontia; family Pseudocheiridae; genus Pseudochirops; species Pseudochirops cupreus. The sequence continues at coordinate 196,932,974 of CM053582.1, read as the reverse complement.
GATGTCAAACTGAAGTTCTGACCTATGACAACTGTTGCATCTTCCAAAGATTCTCTTTTCTCCTATAACCCAAATGGTACATAGGGCTACCAATGGGGGAAAGAGAAAGACTGGGGTCAGGATTTAGGGAAGCCCTTACAACATAGTTCTGTACACAGCCATTAATATTCTCTTAGTACTCAACTCCTTCTCCAAGAGTGGCATTCAGCAATTGCAACTGATGAGGTTGATACAAACTCTGGGTAAAATTTTACCATAACTTATTTGACTAAATGCCCTGAACTTCCTACTACTCCTGTCTCCACTTTAGTTAGAAAGATAAAATGTCTAGGTCAGGAATGTACTTGCCTTGGTAACCCACATCAACTCTGTGATCTGAGATCTTCACTGAATAGTTCCTAAACCTCTCCTTTTGGCATTTAAGCCCAGGGATAGGTGGTGTAGTGGATAGAGTGCCCAGTCTGAAGTTACGGAGACTCATCTTCCTGAGTTCAAATCTGGGTTCAGGCAATTCCTAGCTGTGTGACTCTGGGCAAGTCACTTTACCCTGATTACCTCAGTTTCCTCATTTGTAAAATGATTTGGAAAAGAGAATATGGCAAACTACTCCAGTAATTCTGCCAAAAAAAAAAAACCCAAAAAGGGTCACCAAAACCAAAATGACACAACAACAAATGCTACTTGCATTACCTTATACAAGTAACATGCTCTGTATCCTTGTCCTAGTCCCACTGTTATTGTTCAGTCATGTCAGACTCTTCATGGGTTTTCTTGGAAAAGATGCTGGACTGATTTATCATTTTCTCCTCCAACTCATTGTTCAGACGAGGAAACTGAGGCAAACGGGGTTAAGTGACTTATCCAAGGTCACACAGCTAGGAATTATCTGAGCCCAGATTTGAACTCAGGAAGATGAGTTTTCCTCACTCCAGTCCCCTCACTCTGTCCTCTGCACCACCTAGGGTCCATTCTAGCACCAGTTGTGTGCTATATGTGAGACAATATTCAGAACTGTGAGGCAACCTGTCAAGCATGCTATTCTAGAAGGTCCCTACCTTAAATAGCTGTTCTCTCAGTACACTTAATTTTTTGCTGCGGGGTAGAGGTAGTGTGTGTGAAGGAGGAACTTTTTAAAGATGCTAATTCATCTTTCCCCTTGGATCTGACTTATTTAATCACAAACTGCCAGAGAGAGGAGAAGCAGTCTTCCCAGTTTGAATTATATCACCAGAGTCAATATGTGTTGCATCTGAGAGTTGGGGAGGAGGTTGCAGGGTGACATTCTTCATCTTTAAAGAATTTCTTCCCTACTCTAACTCACTTTCCAAGTCATGCAGATGCTTTTGTTTTATTATGTTATTTCTTCATTCCTCCTGTTTTTCTTTCTCACTGTGGAATCCATCTCTTCTTCTTCTCTCCCTTGGATCACTCATCTTACTAGAGCCTACTGTCTTTATTGCCTCTAGCCTATGTCTTTTTTATTTTTCTTTTCTTCCTTCTTTCTTTTCTATCTGAATTTTTTTTTTTTTTGCTTTTTGGAGGGAGGAAGGCAGGGCAATTGGGGTTAAGTGACTTGCCCAAGGTCACACAACTAAGTGTTAAGTGTCTGAGGTCAGATTTGAACTCAGGTCCTCCTGACTGCAAGGTTGGTGCTCTGTTCATTGCGCCACACAGTTGCCCCTCTATCTGAATTTCTGATTGCTACTTCAGCAAGAACATGCATGGGTATTCTTGAACATGTGCCCCTGACCCCTGAGTCTCAAGCCTCAGCCATTCTTTAGCATTGTTCATCTATAAACCCATCCATCCACAAAATTTATTTAGCATCATTATGTGCCAGGCACTTGACTAAGTGCTAGAAATGCAAAAACAAAACAAAACAAAACAGGTCCTGCCTTCAAGAAGTTAACATTCTTTTGAGAAAGGAGAGAGAAGAAGACAATGTGTACCTCAAAAAAAAAATTTAAGAAATCCATCCATCCATCCATCCATATATAAATGTATATGTGTGTGCACACATACACACTCACGCAAAGTAATATTGAGAGTAAAAGGAGGATGCTAACAACTATTCTGGTGATCTTCCTGCCAAGTAATTTCATTCCACCCATCAGCCTCTAATTATACATTCCAGCTCCCACACTGGCACCTTATGCTTCTGATTAGTGAGAGTTTACCATATCTATAGCTAAGTGGCACAGCAGATACAATGCTGGAACTGTAGTTAGGAAGACCTGAGTTCAAATCCAGACTCTGACACTTTGTTGTATGACCCTGCATTCTTCTGTTTCATCATCTGAAAAATGGAACTAACAAGAGCACCTGCCTTGTAGGGTTGCTGCAAAGATCCAAGGTGATAATATTTATAAATATTTTTGTGAACTAGAAAGCATTAATTAAATACTAGCTATTATAATTATCTAGCTGGTCCTAAACGTTTCACAGGGAGCTCTGGACATTGTCCTATGATACCATTACACAGGGGGGTCATTTCTGCCTTCTCCCCCAACCAAATCAATACTAATATTCCTGGAAAAGACATTCCGATTAATTGCCCTAGGACTTCGTAATTTCCCAGACCAAAATATCCTTCCCTAATTATGATCTTTGGCTACAATTCATACATGCATATACATACACACACATATACATACACATATACACATACATGTATTAAGATATAGATATAGACAGATGTAGATATGGATATATATATATATGTATTGTCTTTCTCTCTTAAAATGTAAGTTTCTTGAGGGCAAGAGCTCTCTTTTGCATTCTTAGTGCTCAATACAATCATGGAACACAGAATTAATAAAAAGCTTTTTCATCCATTCATTCGCATGGCAACATCCAGCAGACTTGGACACAGGATATAAGCAATTCAGAAACATTGTTCAGGATACTAGAGGATCAATGAATGGCTGCTTTCTGAGACAAAAGAAACAATATTCATACCTTTCCAACAGTATGAATTTACTTTATTCACATTCATCTATAGAACTCAAGTGGAATGGAATCATATAATATAGTCATCTCCATGACCACTTAGTACAATTAAATCCATTTTCCACATAAGGGAACTTTGAAATGAAAATGACTTGCTAGGAATGAAACAAAACTAGGGTGTCTAGCTTCCTAGTGAAGGCTTCTACGCAGGGACTTGATAAATGTATGGATGACATAGCAGATACAAGTCAAAATATCTTGTTTTACATTCAACTTAAAGGTTCCTCTTCCTTGGCTTTGCATGAGATAAATATCTTCATGCTTGGTGTTCCTCTGAGTTTAGGGTTGGGAAGGGAGGTTGGGATTGAGGGTGCAATTGCTGTGGCCTGAGAGTTTTATCACTCAGCCCTAGATGTCAGGTAAACCTTTGCCAGGCCCATTTCATTGTTTCAGGATTCTTATTCATTGGGCCAGGTTAATAGGGTGGAGAGGGAGCATCTGCTTACGAGAAGGCTATCAAGTAAAAGGCAGTAACACAGTCTCCAAACCAGCTTTTCATAGGCTCTTACTTATTATTTAATTTGGCTGCAGCGTATGGAATTAGGCTAATGACTGTTAAGTGGCTAAGGCACAAACACCGTCCATCTGCCGAGAAGGCTTCAGGCCATTGTCTGTTCCAAAGGCTAAGGAAAAAGGATGAGTGAAACATCCTGTTAGGCTGAGAGCCTCATCAAATGGCTTTCTAATCCTCCCCTGCTCTTATTTCTTTCAGCCCATGTGCTTTTGCTGGTGTCATATTAAGAACTCAAAAGAAGAGCCTAGATTTGGGGTCCATTATAAAACTGAAAAAAAAAATGGTCTATCATTGCGTGACTTCCTGTATTAAGGTTTCTGACATTTAAGAGAACCTGGCTTTCAGGTCCTGATTGTATTATCTGGGGCTGAGCTGGGCAATGGTAAGACATGGAGAGAGAAAAGGACTAAAAGGGAAGGAGAAGTGACGAACCGAAGGATGGATGGAGGCTGTCATTAGGAAATGGGAGTCAGCCAAGGTGTATTTTTTTTTTGTCACATAGACGGGGTTGGAGGAATTCAGGAATGGTACTTGCCAATTGACTCCTGAAGATTATCTTCAAGGCTAGGTTCTACTCTGTCCTGGGAATGGTTTCTTATCCCTAAGAAATCTACATAAAAGTAAACATACAAGTCACCTTGCCTTAATATGAGGAATTCTACACCCCTCAAAAAGATACGGCCCAGAGACCAGGTGAATAAAAGATTTCAGCACACTAATAATAATAACAAAAATGGTAATCATAGCGACTTAAATCTGGGAGCTGCCTGACAGTCAGGAGGCGCTTTCACTGCATTACCTCATTTGCTCCTCACCACAGGGAGGCAGTGTGGATATTATCACCCCCCCACCCCTTTTGCAGATGAAACCTAGAGATGTTAAGTTTCTTTCTCAAGTTCATACGGATAATCAGTGGCAAAGCAAGTATTCAAACCCAGTCCTTCTGACTCCAAGTCTAGGGAACTCACAAAATGACTAACTTAACTGAAGAATGGACTAGACTAGACCTGGTAAGAGTTTAAAGGATGGCGTTTGAGATCCCTTTCAAGTCATCAGCAAACATTTATTAAGCATCTACTATGTGGCAGGCACTCTGACAAGCACTGGTGCTACAAAAAATAAAAAATAAAAAATTTTGTCCTCAGGAAGTTCACAACGGCCTAATGAGGGAGAAAATATGCAAAGGATAATGTACATACCAGAGAGATACAGCATGAACTGGACATATTCTTAGGGAAAATAAACTAACATTAAGTGGGATGAGGAAAGGTTTCTTGCCTTTATGATTCTGGGAGTCAAAGCTGGTCAAGATTTCTCCTTTATTCAGGGAGATTCATCTACCCTGGCATTCTGCTGCATTGGCCAAAATTTGGTTTCTTTCTTGAGGGGAAGGGGTGACAGAAGAAAGGTGATGGCAGAGTCTAAGCCCAGGAAAGGGGAGCTAGAGGTAATCATTTAGGTTCAAACAATCATTCCCTCAGTTACCTCAAAACAATAATAAGAACAGTCAGAAACTACCAGGGCTGTACTTCCTATCTTGTCAAATGAGAATCTCTCCCTTAGGGGAATGAAAGTGTTTTGGTAAATGAAAAGGACTAAGTCCTGTGGGTTTCCAAACATGATTTACCATGTAATGAGAATGATTGTTACTGTCATTTTGTATGCCTTGAATTAATATAGCATTCATTATTACAAGGCCTCAAAGTGTTTCACATACATGTTTTATCACTTTATCAGACAGATGAGGCCAAACTCATTATACTCCCTGGAGTACCAAAATGCCAAGCCCTAACCCAAGTTCACTAAGAAAATTGGCTGGAATTCAGCTATCAGGGTCTACAACCTCAGAGACTTCATTCTTTTTCCTCTGGTTCCCAAATTGTTGACTCAAACAGTTGACTACAGAAGATAAAAACACTGATAGCTCAGATACCAGGCCAGGGGGACACTGACTTGCTGTGCTGCTGTGGGGCAAAATGGAGGTTAACACCACATGTAAAAATCAGACAGGACCAGATGGGACAGACAAGTGTTTGAAGGGGTCTTTGTGTAAGAGGAAGGATCAGTACTATCCTTGATCAGAAAGAAAAAATAAAGTCACTTTTCCACCAGTTCTGCATGTGTCCTGAGACAGGAACTAAAAGGAAAGAAAAGCTGCTTAACTTCCAGAGACCCCAGTTTCCTCACAAAGGTGGGCATGGTGGGGAAGAAGGGCCCATTTTGTAATGCAAGCTATTCTCACACTTAATGAAGAGCAAAGTTGTAGATCCTGAAAGAGAACCCAGGAGGAGGAAAGGAGGAAGAGCTTTATGAACTCTAAAGAGAAACTGAAAAGCAGGGTAAACTTTAAAGACTTGGGACCAAATGCTGAGTTAAGCCTTGTCTCCACTTGCCCTGATAAGTGATCTCAACTAAGGTGAGGGAATAAGAGAAGGGAAAGAAAGAGAGTCTACACTTGGGCATGAAACTCTGGTCCTGCAGACCAACAATTCTTTTTTTTTTTTAATTTTATTTTCAACTCAAGGACCGGACTGCAAATACAGAATAAAGAAACAAAAACATCAAAAACTTAAATACTGAAGCTTAAAACACAAAGAAAGAAAAAAAGCACACCGTGTGCGTAGCAGAACGTAAGAGAGCGCTCAAAACATGTAACAATAAATTTTAATTTCAAGAAAGCCTGCATGATAAATAAGACACGTTGTGCCGAGAACAGACCAACAACTTGCTCTGGTAAACAGAGCAGCCAAAAGGTGAAGAAGACGGCCCAAGGGTGCTACCAACCAACTTATCCCAGGGAAATAAAGCAGCTATTTTTTCTCCCTATCAGAGGATGAATAAAGACTGTTTAATCCCTAAGACTTCTTGGAAATCTGCAATTAAATGAAGAAGTAACACACATTAAAAAAAAAACAAAAAGCATCTTGGACGTGGAATCAGAAGTCTGGGATTCTTGTTCCACTCGGTTACCAACTAGCTGGGTGAGTTTGGACAAATAATTTGTCCCAACCTCTCTGTATGCTGAGTAGGTTGGAGTAGGTGATCTCTAATTTCGAAATTTTGTAGATTTTAAAAATTGAGCAGGTTGTCTAAAACAAACCCATAAACTGTAGCCATATTGGGGCAGTTAGGGGGCACAGTGCCAGGCCTAGAATCAGGAAAACTCATGCTCCTGAGGTCAAATCCAGCTTCAGACACTTACTAGCTGTATGACCCTGGGCAAGTTCTTTAACCCTGTTTGCCTCAGTTTCCTCACCTGTAAAATGAGCTGGAGAAGGAAATGGCAAACCACTCCAGTATCTTTACCAAGAAAACTCCAAGAGGGGTCACCAAGAATCAGATGCCAATGAAATGACTGAACAGCATGGCCATACTATCCAAGTCACCTTGTTGATGCTAAGAATAAAAGATATTGAAGTATTTCTTCATTTAGAATAGAAGCTCCTTACAAGTAGGTGTTACTCTCTTCATTGTCTTGCTCTCCGTAGAATGAAGTACAGAGTAGGTGCCTAATAAATATTTGTTGGTTGATTAATTTCTCCCAGATCTCCTAAAATCTCCCAGAATGCCCGAAGGTGCTGTTTCCTAGCGTATGTTTATAGAATCTATCGGTCTGATTTATCTTTCCCTTTACTTTATTCCTTGGCTCTCTTTCCTCCTCTCTGTGGCCTGGAATCTCACTAGAAGTATCTGAGCTCTATCTGTCTTCCTTTGCTGTTGCTATCTCCAGTTCATTAGCGGTATACAAAGTATATGCGTTCAATCAATCACCCCACCTTCTGTTAGTGACCACGTAGGGAATGTAAAGAGCAGACTGCACTTGGAGACACTTAATAGGCAAGATTGCTTATCACTGGCAGAAAGAGATTTGCCCAGCACAATCTATTCATTTTAATACTTCTGTCGGTATATACATATTTCAGGGTGCAGAGCTTGAGCTTATGAAGTGCTGGAGGAATTTCAGGGCCTGGTCATTGTGTAGTTCTGAGACTATTAAATTAGCAATAAATGCACTACATAGCATATGCCATGCTCACTCAACTTTGAGCTAATAACACACTGGATTTAAGGGTAATGCACTAGTTTAAAGATAGCTAAATCACCTGGGTTTTTTTTTTTTATTTTAAAGTTTAGGTATGAGTCCTAAAACATTGTCAGTTTTTTTTTTTAGTATAATGTTTTGCTGCTTCTAAGTGGCATAGTAAATAGGAAATAAGGAAGACTCATTTTCATGAGTTCAAATTTAGTCTCAGACATTTATTTGCTGTGTTACCCTGGGCAAGTCACTTAACCCTGTTTGACTCTGTTTCCTCATCCATAAAATGAGATGGAGAAGAAAACGGAAAACCCCTCCAGTATCTTTGCCAAGAAAACCTTAAATGGGATCACAAATAATCAAGTATGACTGAAAATGATTAAACAGATTAAACAACATCCCTTCTCGCTCTTAATTCTGTGGTTGCGTGAGATAGATGAATGTTAGAGGCTCATAGCTGTGCTCCCCACCTTCGACTCATGACTTAGAGAGGAGCACAGAAAGGGTAGTAAAAGCAAGCACTGAAGAAGTAATGAGCAGTTCACTGGGCCAGCGCAGGTCACTCCCTCTTTGGTACCATAGAGTCACACATCTACCCTTTGGCTCGATCGACTGTGGTGTGAGAGAGAATACAACGTTCACCCCTGCCAGCTCCCACTCTGCTTAAAACGCACTAAATATCCCAGGAGTTATACATGGTTCTTGTCTTCAAGAACTAACTCAAATGTCATTTCTTTCATGATGATTTCTTTTATGATACCAACTTCTCTGGGCTTCAGTTTCTTTATCTGGATTATGTAGGGGATAGACTAGATCATTCTAAAATCCCTTTCAGCTCTGAAATTCAATTTTTATAAGATATTACAAGTTTTATATGTATATTTATGTGTGTGTGTGTATGTGTGTGCATATATGTATGTATATGTAGATAGATAGATAGATAGATAGATAGATACAAAACATGTTATATACGTAACATACACACGTATATACCTGCATGGTAACAGACTCTTCATATAGAAGACAGAAGCAAAACATTTATCTAGACACCAGAAAACTGAATCCCCAAACCAGTAAACCAGTTCCATCATAGTAGCAAAGAAGTTAATAAGCCATAACAGTACAGACTCACAGCATCCTTCATCCTTCCCACAAACCAAGCCTAACTGTCTGCTTGCCTGCCAACCTCTCTCCTACCACCATCTAGTCGGCTCTGACTCCCAGCTTCCTGCTGGCTCTGCTCCACCCTTCAGCAAACTCTTCCCACCACAGGCTCCGTGTGATTACATTCAGTCTATTGGGAGCAGTATATTTTCAGAGTAGGCAAAGTCTTTAAATTCCCTTAGGCTTATTAAGGGGCAGGGAAGATCTTCAAATTCCCATTACCATTACAGTGTGTGTGTGTGTGTGTGTGTGTGTGTGTGTGTGTGTGTGTGTGTGTATTTGCCACTTTGGACCTTGTCTGGAACTCTACCTTTTTATTATATGCTCACCACATCTAACTTGATATAACAGTTACTTGCATATATGCCCTAGATCACTCCAACCTCCAATTTGATTTTAAGTTCCTTGCTACACCTTCCTTATCTTTGAAGGGGAAAATCATTGAACAAAGACTTAGAAGGTCTGTGTACCACTTCTGGCCCCACCACCTAATAACATGGTAATGTTGAGTTAGTTACATAAACTTCTTTTAATATTTGTATCACTTGTGCCAAATATAGTGGGCTGCACATTTTTAGTGCTTAATAAATGTTTCTTGAATTGCTGTTGAAAATGTGGCAGAAGAGTTTTCTTCTTCATCCTCTATGGAATGGATGGAGAATTGAATTCTGCGATTTTTCTTTTCATGAATGTTTTAACTCATGCTTGTTTAAGGGGAAAATTTCCATGGATTTATATTTGCCTTACCTTATACTATTCCCCAGCTTCTCACTCCCTAGAAGGTGCTATAAATCTTCTTAAGTTTTTGTCATTAAAATTATGGAGTTGTAGAAGGAAGGAAAAGAGAGAGAGAGAAAGGAGGAAGGAAAGGGCAATGAGAGAGAGAGAGAGAGAGAGAGAGAGAGAGAGAGACAAAGATAGAGACAGAGACAGAGAGACAGAGAGAGAGAGACAGAGAGAGAGACAGAGAGAGACAGAGAGACAGAGAGACAGAGAGACAGAGAGAAAGGCCAAAAATGGTATAGAGAGCAGTGAGCTCCTCCTACCCCCAAAAACTCCTCTAAAAAGATTTAGACAAAATATCAGACAGAATCCTGATTGGAAAATCTAAGAAAAACTTCAGTCACAATGAGTCATTTTTTTTTTTTAGCCCAGGTCAGAATGTGGAGATAGCCAGAGAGATCTTTAGACACATGGGATGGGATCAGGCCAGGAGCATGAGAGTATTCCCACACAGGGAAAGTAGAGGTAAATGTAGCAGGGTAAGTAGATTTCCCAGACTCTACCATAGAAGGGTCTAAACTTGTTTTGGGTATAGGAATAGTTGCCAAATGACACCTCTGTCACTCACTACTCAGTTCTGTGTTACAGATCCAAGGATGAATGAAGAGGGAAACTGCAAAGCAAATAGTCACTGTGTGGCTCCAAACCCAGGAGTGGAACAGGGTCTTAGTTCCAGTCTCCAGCCTGTGTTGAGCCTTTAGTGGAAGAAGCAGGGCAGGAGTCTCTGACCAAATAGGAACCTGCAGTTCTTTTACTCTGAACTAACAGAGCTTTCTAGCTGGCTGATAGTGTCTGAGTCCAGCAGCAGTCTACTGAAACTACAAATGGGCCAAGACCACAGGCATGTAGCTCAGACCCAAACCCAGGTCAGGAACTTGCAGAGCTGAGACCAACATGGTAGCAGTCAGACTATGCCCAGATTCAGATCTTTGTTGAGAGCACTGAAAGCTTATTGGTTCATAGCCTGAGATCCCAGAATAACACAACACTCAATATCCCAAGAAAGCAGCTGCAAAACCAGACTACACATTCCTTTCAGAAGTGTGTAGAACCTAAACCTAACATCAAAAGGAGGTAGGCTCAAGGAATGATAAAAAAAAAAAGAATTCTATCATTGAAAAGCTACTATGGTGACAGGGATGCTCAAGAAACAAATCTGGAAGAAGAGAATGATGTCAAAACATCTATAAGCAAAATCTAAAAGAAAAACACAGATTAGACACAAGTTCTTCTAGAATTCCTGGAAAAGGTAAAGCAAAGAGTTTTCAAAAGAGGCTTTTTTAAACAAATGGAATGAGAGTGCTAGACAGAAAGGAGGAATAAAGAGAGAGAAGAAGAAAAAGGAAAGAAATAAAAGAGGAGAGAGAAGAAGAAAAGTAGGAAAGGGAGGAGGAGGAAAAGGAGAAAGATGCAGAGTGGTGCAAGTGAAATAGCTCTGACTCTGAAATCAGAAGACAAGTGTTCATATGTGCCTTCTGATGCTTATTACATGTATGACCTTGGGAGAGTCATTTAATCTACATAAACCTCAATTTTCTCATCTGTAAAATGAGGGATGAACTCTGAGATCCCTTTCATTTCTAGACCTATTATCTAATGAAAGTGAAAAAGCAAGTTTATATATGAAAGGGACTCTGTTAAAAACTCCAATATCATTAAGTTGAATTGAGCCAGAACTTGGCTTTTATCTCATTCAATTTAGGAAGAATCTCTGCTCCTTCCAAATTCCTCAGCCTAGCATTGAATGTACCCATACAATATAGTACAAGTACCTGCCATTTAGCCAAACTCCCTGCACCTTTAACACACTGCCCATGCCATTTTTCCTCTAAACTTTTCCTCATGCTTTTACTCCCACTCCCACCCCCACCTGGACACTTTACCCATTTCTTCAAGGACCATCTCAAATGCCATCTCCTACATTAAGCCAATTTTGATTCTCTTTGAGATGAGTAGGATCTCTTGCTTTTCTGAACACTCTCCCTCTTCTCTGCCAAAGCAATTCATTTTTACCTCTCTTATGCCAGTTGTAATATTATCCCTCATATTATAGTCATTTTTATATCTTTCTTATCCACATAAATATTCCCAACACCTCCCTAGATTATAAGCTACTAGAGGTCATATTAATTGGTAGAGAATATTATAATTATTGTAACAAGCAGTTAGGAGATCTATATTCTAGTCTTGCCCCCATCATCCTGTTCTTTCTCCTTTTGAGTTCTTTCTAAAGTTGTTTCATATCTCTGGACCTTGATTTCATCATTTTCTTAAAGGAAGGGCTTGAGATTTCTACACCATTTTATAACTCTAAATCTATGATGTGAGGACTCTTTGTCTTGCATCAGACCTATTTCAGTGTTTGCACTGAGCAGGAGTGCAAAAATGCTTGTTGAATGCAAGAACCAAGTTGAATTGAAAGGTAATGAAATGCATTTGCTTGATCTTCTAGCAGGACTCAAAGGCTGCCAAAGTGAACAAATTCTGTTCAGACCCAGGAGCACAGTTAAGGCTCTACACATGCATATGTCTAAATGGTTATCCTATAACACTGATACATCCTTATGACACTTTTTAAAGTGCGATCTGGCATAGTCTTCAACACATAAATGTGTTGTACACATTTGCGTTAATAAATAATTCATGACACTACAAAATTCTTATAGCAGCTTTCAACCCTAAACATGGTATAAGCACCCCTATTCCCCTGATTGGGTGTGTGGGGATTAAGATTATGTTTACAGCTAAATAGAGACAGTGGCTTCATTCCAGTGGGACTTCATTCTAATCAAAGGATTTGAGGAAGGGACAGAATGAATAATCTGCAAGGTACTGGAGAGGCTTCAGTCATTTCAAAGGAAAAACATTAACATTGTTTCTGATTCAACTTCATTCAACATTTATTAAATGCCTTCTATACACCATATGCTATGTAAGGACTTGAGGATACAAAAAATCCAATAGTCCCTGAGCTCAAGGAGGTAGCATTCTGCACAGGGTATATACGTTCCTACATATATATATATATATATATATATATATGTAAAGCAATTTTAAGGGTTAGAAATTGCTAATAACAGAAGGGGAAGGGAGAAAATTAGGACAGACCTTGAGTAGGACGTGGTATCTGAGCTATGTCAAAAGAGATGATATTTGTACAATGATTAGTACAGTAACTAGCACATAGTAGATCGAATATAAAAATGAGACTAGTATTTTTGGGGGAGAAGGAAAGTAGTTTCTATTGGCAGAGGTGGGTGATAAGGTGGTGTGTACCAGACATAGGGGTGAATCATGGAAAGAAGACAGAGAATGTCTATAAGCTGCTCCACCATGCAAACTGTGTATTGACTTCTTACCTATTTTAGGGGAGCTGTGTAGTTCTGCTTAAGCCTTCCCACAGACCATCATCTCCATGCCCTCCCCCCAACACATATACATTTAGAAACCTTTAATTTAGCACACAAGTCAAATTATCTATCTAAATTGAACTATAACCATAGGATCAACAAGCAGAAGGAGCACAAGAATTAGGAAATAGCACAGTGAATGGTACCCAGTAAGAACTTAACTGTTTATTTGAATTGGATTGAACTGAAGCTTGGCCGTGGCTCTTCCCTATCTCTTTGACTAGGTTTCTTCAGCTGAGAAATAGTGGGGGAGGGGGAATAGATGACTTCTAAATTCCATCTTAGCCCTGCATCCTATAATCCTATCTGAATACTAATTCGTCAGTAACCAATGGAGTGCTGATTCTGAGGTCCCTTCTACATCTCAATCTATGAGCCTACAAGCCAGTGAATGTGTCACTAGTGAGTGTTTAATGTACGTGAGCAGAAAGACTCCCACAAGCAGTCTGGAAAGGAGATGTGACAATCTAGTGACTAATGAAGAATAAAACAATAGAGAGTTCTCTCCTGTGCATAGTGACTCAGGGATGTAGATAACTTCATTGTTTTTTCTAGCAAATTGTCTTCAGGTGAACCAACTACATTTATCCTCATCGAAAAAGCATCCCAGTGTCAGAAGCAAGTTTTAAAATTGCCAGCCTATCTCAAGAGCTCTCTGAAAAGAGAAGACAATAGAACCTGAAAAGTCTGTAGGAAAAGAAGGCTACCATTTTCCCATATAACGAGGTTGCAAAAAGGTATGTGTGTGTGTGTGTGTGTGTGTGTGTGTGTGTGTGTGTGTGTGTGTGTTTTAACTTTTCAAAAAGAAGATTCAACTGTAAGGAATATTAGCCTAATGGGTATATTTTTTTTCTTCTTCAGAAAACTGTGAGACACAATTAGAGATGCTTCCAGCCTCTGAACTCACAAGCACACTAGAATGATATTAGTGAGGGAGTGATTATATTCTACTGCTTGGCTTTTGATTATGAGGATTTTGGAGGATTTTCTTGGCTTACTTGTGGCCTAATTTAGTGAAACTTTTCCAGGGATTGAGCCAGTATTTGCAGTCAAACAACAACAAAAATGGTTGTTATTTTAAATCTCTTTACCTATGGAGACCGTGGTGAGCTGAACTGACAGAATTTAATGAAAAAGGAAGTCACCTATGAGCAGAAGTAAGATCTTCTTCAGAAAGTCTGGGAAGAGACCAAATTCCATTTCTTTGTCCCTTTTTAACTTGTCCCCTTACTTTCTCAGATTCACTGTCTCTTTCTTTCTCATGTATTGCTTTATGTTTGGAGTTGACAATCCAGAAATACACAGACACTTCCCAACTTAGCTGGGTCATGTTCCAAAAGTTAGACTGTTAAATCAGTTGCTTGGAACTCAACACATTTCCCCATAGAAACCACTTTATAAATAGAGGTTAGATTCCCCAGCACCCAAATTACTTTTTTAAGCCATGATATACATGAAGTATAAAGTGATATTAGACTTGATGAGTCATGTATAATGACGACTCCAAAGGAAAAATATACTCAGAATTTAATTCAATTTGGCAAATATTTATTAAGCACCTACTGTATGCTTGCAATAGTGCTACTTGAGGCATGGTACACAAAAAACTGTGATAAAACTTGTACAAAACTCCCAAACTATTTAGTAGCTGAGTCAGGATTCAAACCAAGGTCTTCCTGACTTCTAATTTAGTCCTTTTTCCATTGCATCCTTTTATTTTGCTGTTGCCAGATCAAGAAAGGTTCCAGAAACATATTCTTATGGTAGGAGAGAAGGAAGAAAAAAGAGGACAGAAGAAATTTTTGAACTAATTTTAAATGAGAAAAAAATTGGCTTTAAAATGGACATAGAGAGAAAAAGCTGGCTTATTATTTAACTTGACCTATTATTTTTTTTGGTATTGGAAGACCCAGGTAGAAATGTTCTCTATTTAAATAAATTGGCACCATTTCTGAAGCTTATAGTGTTAGAGGTTATGAATAGCCATGTCTTGTCCAGTCATAAAGTCAGTACAGATCAGATAGAAGACTTGAGACCAGGTCATCCTGCTTGCAAGGCCAGATCTCAATCCATTTTGTTATATTAACCCATTGGTATTTTATCCATTAAAAATATATGACTCTTCAACACATAACAAATCCTATCTTTAAAGGAGATCAAGGAAAAAGGAAGAGAAGAAACTAGCTGTTCTTTAGTGCCCTACTACGTGCCAGGAACATATATGTGTGAAGCTATATACTAAGCTCTTTATATTATTAAGAGAATGAGGTGTAGGTCAGAATAAAATCTCTGTGTGGCATTCAGCTTTAGCTAGCCCTTAGAGATACCAAGACCCAAAGGTAAACTATAGATCAGAACTACAGTTCATAACTGCGAACTTTTAGGTATGAGTCAGACAGATCTTATGTGACGAGACCCATAACTAGATTATGGAAAGCAGTGGAAAGATAGAAATTACTTTATGAGAGGAAAGGTAAAGGGTAGTAGGGATTTCCAGGAACCAGGGAGCAAGCAGAGAAAGAAACATGGAGGTGATTATTTGGGTGAAGATCAATGAAGATAGAAACATCAGCTACAGTCTAACAGAAGTATATTATAGATCACCTATGCAAAAAGAGGGAACAAATGGGAAGTTTAAGAAACGGATTACAAGTATGGCCTTGTCTTATAAGAATAACAACAGAAATTTGTTAGAGCTCAAGTTGAGGTTAATGAGGAAAAATAAGGATGACAAATTGTAGTAGTAGTGGTAGTAGTAGTAGTAGTAGTGGTAGTAGTAGTAGTAGTAGTAGTAGTAGTAGTAATAGTAGTAGTAGTAGTGGCAGTGGTAGTGATGGAGGTGGTGGTGATGGTGGTGGTGGTTATTGTGGTGGTGATGGTAGTGGTGGTGGTAATAGTTGTATTTTTAGCTCTAGAAAAGACAAGATCGAAGAAGGCACAGAATCACACTTTGAAGGTGGATCCAACAAAATGACTGAGATCAGAGAAAAGATTGATCTATTTGTCTCTTAATTTTCTTCCATTTTCTCCGCCAAGAAAAATGAATTTTGTAGTGAAAAGGACCCAGGATAAATAGGGAGATAATAAAAGACCACATAAGCCACCCTTGATGAGTTCAAGTTAGTCAGCAGGGCCAGGTGAATGACATCCTAGCACAGTGTTTTCTTAAACTGTTGTTTGAGACCCCATATGGGAGTTGGAAAATGGTAACTATCATTCTGATTTTTTTAAAAAGTTGGTAGTTGTGAATTGTGTTTTGAAATAGCTTATGTTATGCTCAAATGTGACTGTCAAATCAGCCCTGCATCACGGAAGGCCAGAATCACTCTTTGCAGCAACAGGTGAGTGTTCCTGTGCAAAAACTATCCTTGACAATTCCTATAAGTACTTGCATGTATTTTCAAACTTACTGGGCAATTTAGAGATCTGTACTGGGTCTGACGCAACTGCAAAAGGAAAACCTTCATTTGGTTGCCCCATCTTTCCTGCCATACCCTGCCTCCTCCCCCTATGCCTCCCCAACCTCTATTCCAGAAACAGAAATGTGTATAGAAGTAAATGAAATACATCTGTAAAGCTTTTGCTCGCTCAGCAGTCTGATTCCTGACATATTTGTGAAGTGGCTGTATCCTGAATGAGATAACGAAATATTGCCAAAGACATGCCAACTTAGGCTCTGGGCCAAAGGACTATCTCACAAGCAAGTCCATGACCATTCAAAAGTCAAAAAATAAATAAATGAATCTAAGATGTAAAAAGCTGTGAGGTACCATCATTCTCCCTACCATCTGAAACCCCAAGAAGCCCACACAGAGATAAAAAAGTAGGAATCAGACAGAGCACTGCCAGAAGGAGATATAAAAAAAGGATGGAAAGGAGGTTATCAGACTTGCATGACCTCCATCCTCAGGAGTTCCTTGTTTTGTATTAGTGTGTTTCTATGCAGGCCTGGACAATATGTCCTCTGTGGAACCAAAACTAAGCATGTATCAGTGGATTCCCCCCAAAGTTACTTTTCAATCTGTCCAGATGTAGAATTACATGTGCTTGAGTGAGTATACTGCCGAGAAAAAGTGAAACCAAAGGCATGTAAGTGTATGTGTTTGTGTCATGTAGTGTTGTGTTATTTCAGCGTCAAGGGGAGCACAGCATATCCCTAAGGTCCAGATCTTGAAAGTGGAAGAAACTAATCATCTCATTCATTTGGCAGTGCAGGACCTAGTGCTTGCCCATCACCCAGATATTAGGAGCAAGACTGATCATCCCCAGACCAATGATGTCTGGAAACAATAAACTCAATTTTGTTTTCTAGCAAATTCCCCAAACATATTATTGAAGGGATAGTATAGTGAACATCTAGACAGGGTTTTTTAACCTGGAATCCATGAATTTGGGGGGGAAATGACAACAATTTCGGCATAATTGGTTTCTTTTCTAATCCTGTGTATTTTGTTTTATGCATTTAAAAACATTATTCCGAGGAAGTGTATAGGTGTCACAGAAAGGACCAAAGAGTTCCATGGCACAAAGAAAGTCAAGAACTCCTGATCTAGAAGAAGTGGTAGTGATCAAGTATCAGCAAGAAATCATATCAAACTTAAAACATTTCCTATTTCTAATAGGGTTATTAGATTATGTATGATATGAAAATATGTTTTACATGACTTCACATGCATAATGAGTATCATTTTGTTACCTTCTCAATGGCTAAGGGAGGGGCTTAAGGCAAGAAGAGAATTTGGAAGCCAAAATTTTAGAAAAAGTAGATTTCAAAAGAAAGAAAAAGAAAGTAAAGAGACTTCACAAAGACCCTAGACCTTTGGAGAAAAGGGGGACTGACTATAGCCAAGAATTTCACAGGATGGGAAGAAATGGACCATTGGTATCTGTATTGATGTCAGATATAATTACTTTCATTAGTCAGTCAAGTATTTATAACGATGAAGAAGAAAATGATGATATGGCAACAACCAAAGAAATGTTCCACATAGTATTTCCATACATTTTACCAAAGAATGTGATGAAAGTTCTCTTTCTAGTCATGTAATCAAGGTGGTGTGACACCAGTTAGAGGATTGTATGCGTGCAAAACTGATTAGATGGCTAGACTCAAAGAGTAGTCATTATGATTCAATTTCAAGCTGGAAGGAGAACTCCAACAAAATGTCCTAGATTCATCTTTAGCTCTTTGCTGTTTAACATTTTTTAATGACATATAAAGAGACAGATGTCATGCTTATAAAATTTGCAGGTGACAGAGCTGGGAAGGCTAGCTAACATGCTGGATGGCAGTCGGGATCCAAACATATTTTGACAGGCTAGAACATTGGGCTGCATCCAGTGATATGGACAATAATAGCAATTACACTAGACTTTAAGAAATCCATTTGATAAATTAAAATGGAGACGGCATGACTAGGGAGCAATGCATGCCAAACGAGATCTCAGGGTTTACTAAACTGAAAGTTCAAGAGAATGGGGCAGTTAGGTGGCACAGTGAATAGAGCAGGGAATGGAGTCAGGAGGACCTGAGTTCAAATCTGGCCTCAGACACTTTAACACTTACTAGCCACGTGACCTTGGGCAAGTCACTTAACCCCAATTGTCTTCTCTTCCCCCTCCAAAAAAGACCAAAAAAAAAGTTCAAGAGAAGTCAACAATATGCTATGGAACCCCAAAAGACATAGGTTGAAGACTCATGCTTCCCGAGACTAAGGAAGGGACAGTACTGTTATAGTCAGGTTGGACTACACCTAGAGTACAGTGTTCAGTCCCAAGCAACACATCTTAGCAGTCCTATTGATGAGGTGAATGGTGTCCAGAGAAATGCAACAAGTATATTCAGAATGAGCATGGGGCAACCAGAGCTGTGCTCTTCATGCTGTCGGCCCAGGAGGGCAATTCCTCCCCTTGGGGTAAGTGTTTTCTACCCTTCCCCCCACCTTTTCCCAGCCCCTGCCCACAGACTGATTGGCTTCCTTCCCTCCCTCCTCCCCCTATTATACCCCTGGTCTCAGCGGGTCTAGCGAAACTAAGTTGCTCTCTGAAAATATGACCCTTAAGAGCCATCTGGCTTGGGGAACCATTCCATTCAGCATCCAGTGTCAGTGAAGGTTTACGAGGGGTAGAGGTGGGGATCCAAGGTAAAGATAGTGCGCCACTGTGCACATTGGCCACTACTGTCCTCATCTTTCTATAGTAAATTCACCTTAGTCTTCTCCTAGTTAGTATCTTTCTCTGCCCTTCTTTTGTTAATACAATATTTCATTTTTCTCCAATTCCATGTTAAAACAATTTTAAAAACTTTAAGTTTAGAGTTCCAAATTCTATGCTTCTCCCTTCCTGCCTTCTCCTTCCCTCTCTGAAATGGTAGACAATCTGATATAGGATACACACATGCAATCATGTAAAACATTTTGATATTAGTTGTTTTGCACAAGAATACTGAAGTAAAAAGGAATGAAGGAAGGAAGGAATAAAGGAAGGAAGGAAGGAAGGAAAGAAGGAAGGAAGGAAAGAAAGAAAGAAAGAAGAAAGAATGAAAGAAAGAAAGAAAGAAAGAAAAAAGAGAAAGAAAGAAAGAAAGAAAGAGTGAAAACATATGTCAGTTTATATTCAAACAGTATCAATTCCTTCTCTGGAGGTGGATAGCCTACTTTATCATGAGTTTTTTGGGGGATTGTTTTGGATCATGGTATTGCTAAGAATAGCTAAGTCATTCACAGTTCTTCATCATACAATATTGCTGTTATTCTCTACAACATTCTCCTTGTTCTGTTCACTTCACTTTGTATCAGTTCATTTAGGTCTTTCCATTTTTTTCTGATAAAGGGCTGTAAAACTGCCCTCCTTTTCCACTGTATCCTTTGAGAAGCTTTCTCTGTTAAGTTACAGTGGAGAGATCACCAAATTTTGAATCAGGGCCTCAAGTTCCTCAAAGGTAAAATGAAGGAATGAGATTAGATGAACTCCACCCCCAACATCCTTTCTGGGGCAGCTAGGTGGCACAATGGAGAGAGTGCAGGGCTTGAAGTCAGGAAGACTCATCTCCCTAAGTTCAAATCTGACTTCAGACACTAGCTGTGTGACCCTGGGCAAGTCCCTTAACTCAATTTGCCTCAGTTTTCTTATCTGTAAAAATGAACCAGAGAAGGAAATTTTAAACCATTCCAGTATTTTTGCCAAGAAAACCCTGAAAGGGGTCACAAAAGGATAGACACAATAAAAGACGATTGAACAACAATAAAAACAGTCCTTCTAGCTATAAATCTATGGTCTTATGATTGATCCTAGATTTTTTTCTCCTCATATTCTTTCCATATACTGTTTTTCAATGAAACCCAGCTTTCTTCTTCTCTAGATATTCTTGCCACCACCTCCAAGACTAGCTGCTCCTGTCCTATACCCTGACACAAAGGACAATAAAAGGAGTTTGTATATTTCTTGCTTCCCACTACCAATTTCACACCCTCTCTTTGCTCAGCAGTTTCTATGCCTCCTTTTAAATAATAAAAATAGCTAGCACTATACAGACTTTTAGGGTTGCAAAACACTTTACATAGGTTATTTCATTTGATCTTCCCCCTCTATGAGGGCTATGAGGCAGGCGCTTATCATCTTCATTTTTCAGGTGAGGAAACTGAAGCATGTGCATATTAAGTGACTTGCCTAAGGTCACACAGCTTGTGTATGAGGAAGAATTTGCATTCAGGTCCCCCTGACTCTAAGTCCCTGTGCTAGCCAGTTGCTTTCTTTTCAGATCCCCATTTCTACCATCTATGAAACTCTAGGTCACTCTCCTTAAAAAACTCAGCACCTAGCTAACACTTTTTTCCTCTATTATGATTCCTGCCCCTTTACAACACCCTGCTGTCCCAATCCCTCAAGCTCCTCAATTATCATGACCTCTTTTTCAAATTTACCTCTAACTTACAAAGGAGTAGTCAGATAGTAGACTACATGGGATTTGCTCAACTAATGCTGAATATATTGGCTTGTTTTTGTACGGACGGTGAGCTAAAAATGGTGTTTTTTTTACATTTTTAAATACATTAAACTTTATTTTAAAATGTAAAAATCATTCTTCACTATAGAACCAGGCAAAAGCCCAAATCTGGCTCATGGGCTTAAGGTCACCAACCCCCCCTGCCTTAATCAGACAATCCCATATTCTCCCCCTCCCTCACCTTCAACTTCTCCCTACCTCCTAACCAACTAAATCTGTCCTAGGTGTTATAATTTGTAGTTATGACTCTGACAACCAGGAGAGTGAATTGACTTAAAATCAAATGGCACAAGGAAGACCTGGGAATGTTTAGATCGTAGAAGAGAACACTGAGAAAGCATGTGATAACTAATTTTGACAGGTATTTGAGGAGTTACCATGTAAAAAGGAATGGTATTTGTAGAGCTGGGTTTTTTGGTCACAGAATGAAGAACCGGGATCAATAGGAGATGTTTCAAAAAGCTCAGTGTTAGGAAAGACTCCATAACAATCAGAAGTAAAGGGAATGGAATGGCTCAGAAGGTAGTGGGTTTCTCTCTAGAGATCTTCAATCCACAGTCAGAAGGCTGCTTGTTGTTTGGGCTGAACTGAGGATATTTTCTGACTAGTAGTTGCATTATATGGTCATTAAGGTCCCTTCCATCTGTGATAGTTTGTGATTTGGTGACTTTTTCAATTTCTAGCCTGGAAGTGTATTACCTCTATTAAACCTGATTAAAGTAAGAACTAGTGAGATTCTGACCCAAAAGACCTATTTAGAAATGCTGTGGGGGTAACTTACTTTTTTTTTTTTTTGCTTTTTGAAGGAGGCAATGCAGGGCAGTTGAGGTTAAGTGACTTGCCCAAGGTCCTACGGCTAGTCAGTGTTAAGTATCTGAAGCTGTATTTGAACTCAGGTCCTCCTGACTCCAGGGCTGCTGCTCTATTCACTGCACCACTCACCTGCCCCAGGTAACTTACTTTTGAGGCTTTATGGATCTATGACAGGTTTGTATAGGTATCATCTCCACTGATAGAGTAGGCTTGCTACAGATGAATAAGGTCTTTGAGATTTGCTGTAGCTAAAATATCCATAACCTTTGTGGACAATCTGGTTACAGACCTCCCCACCCTTCATGTGACTTATCTTCAGCCAGCAGACACACAGACCTTTGATGGGTCTTTCCATCTTGGTAGTAGCAGCCAGTGCTATTGCAGATAGTGAGAATCTAGAGTCCCCTCTCCCTGCCCTGAGGTGAGATCAAAGGAGGGCTTCCATAAGTGTAAGTCCTTATGAAATCTCTAGACTCTTTGTTGTTGTTAAGTAATAAGTATGTCTGTGGCTTAAATTAATTGGATGGCAGGTACTCACTGTGCATAGACATATAGGAAGCATTGTGCTGTAATAGAAAATGCTCCACATCTAGAGTCAGGGGACTTGGTTCAAATCTTGACTCTGCCATATATTACCTTGATCAAATCACTAAAACTCACTGGGCCTCAGTTCCTTAATCATAAAATGAAGGGGTTAAGAAAGATGTCCTCCTCTACTACCATTAAGTTAGTAGCCAATAATAAAACTTTTTTTGTTAATTGCAGCTTCTAGTTCAGCACATTTTACACTGATTGTACATGTGGGCACTTATTATTTGTAATACACAGGGGGCCACAATGGTAAACACAGACCTTCCCACCCCAGGAACTGTAAACTTTAAAATATTTATCCAACTATTTACATCAATTACCATCTTTACTTATTTTATCTTCTCTAAGCCCTCTCTCCTCGCTTCCCCTGGAATTACACACATGGGAAATGGATGGCATTTTGCTACTATTTAAAAGTTCCATTATATTATCTATTAGTGCAACAACACTGTAGATGTAGGTAGCCCCTTGTATGAGGTCAGGAATAAGAATAAAGAGAGGATATCAAGGGCAGTATCCGGACAGGGTGTCAGGATGAGGATTTAATGCAGAGAGGAAAGATTTCTTGCTGCTTTCTTTGTGCCTTAGTAGAATAGCATCATCCACAAAATGAGGCAGAAAGTGTGGGAGATAATCTTAGTGGTGAAATGACCTGAACACAAACTTTTAACAAATATGTCTTTTTCACTACACACATTCTTCTTAAGGACAGCTTCTGCTGAGCTTTTCAAGTAAAGGGTGAAGTGCAAGGGAGAAGGTGGAAAACATGAGTCAATCTGTCACAAGGGTCTAATTAAAGGTCTGTCTCTGATCAAACCTTTGCTTCTAGTCCCATCTCCTGTATGGTACCATTTTCTGTCAATCAACCATCTCTCCATAATGTATGCATGAGAGGGGCAAAAACAGATCGAGGGCCACCAACAGTTTTCCAAAAACCCTACCTCTCCTTTCCACAGATGGTGGGACTCTCTCTTCCCCTGTACTTTCGATAGGCAACAAAAATAAGTTAATAACAGAACTTATTTTGAAAGCAGAAAACCACCACAATGTACATTACAAGAATCAGATGTCTACGTGAGGAATAAAAAATCAGGGTAGCAAAAACCAGACTTCATTCCAGGAGCAAGAAGGCACTAAGTAGTTTCATGCCAGGCAATTTGTGACAGGCTTGCCTATTACTCCTCATAAATGCTGACCAACACTTGTCTTAGTTTTTGCCCAGGGCTCTTACTCAGAGAAACCAGAAGTCAAAGAGAACTGACTACCCACAACTTCTGAGACCCGGTACTTTCTCTGCCCCTGAGGCTCTTTGCTCAACAGCTTCTGGAAAGTTTAATTCACACCCACCACCTCCTACCCCCTTGCCATAGTTGAAAAATCAGGCAGATCACAATGAATGGCACATTTTATGAATGTGTTCAATGAGCATAGGAAGCCATTTTAAGAAAAAGAGGCAACTCATTTTGTACTATTTATATAAGGGACTTCCTGACAATGGTCATATGTCGTCTAATTAGTTCTATGAAAACAGGACTTATAGGTGAAATGACATTAATTCCATTGACACAGAGCTAACGAGAATAGAGCTGAAGCCAGTGGGAGAGTAAACAGAGAAAAGAAGCCATCTGGGAGGGGAAGAGAGGAGCATCACAGTAGGATTCCCTTTGCTGTGACACAGCCTGGCTATAATGTATTACAGCAATGTTATTGTGAAACACCATTAGTCATGGCAACATAATATGTACTATACCTATTTAAAGTGTATTTGTCACTGAAACAGGTTAGCAGAGATCAGGAGAGGGATCTTCTTTTCTTGGGGTTTTTAAGTATTAGACAGGTCTATGTTCTATCTGGGATAAAAGGTGTCACTATCTGGAGGTCATGTGATTCTGGACCAGATGCTTAGAAAAGTCCATTTAGCCCCAGGATTCTGTGAGTAATATTAATGCTGTAGGAACTCCATCCACATCTGCCCATTTATTTCCATGAAACAATTCAAATGGCCTCAATTGCTTTTTTAAATTTTTTTTGCAGTGATATGAAGGTCTCCTATTACAACATATATATCCTTTATACTGATGGTTGTCAGTTGCCCATGCATTATAAAGAGAACTGGACCCACACACATTCCCTGTATACCCCACATTTTAATTCCTTGTCATATCTGTCTAATAGAACAAGAAATAATACACAGAATATTAAAAAAACATTAATAGTGAAAATGAATTATTAATTCAATTAAAGCATGAGGCCAATAATGATTCTTTTTCATTGCATTTATTAAAAGGAATTATTAATTGCTAACAGGGTATTAAAACACACACACACACACACACACACACACACACACAAATGCAGAACTTTTCTTCTTTCAGTAGAAGTAAAGCAGAAGACACATGACATACAGTGAAGAGGGAGAAGGAGTACTTCCTCTAGCCTCTCTTGATCCGCTGGAGCTCAAACTGCACCAGAGATTCTCTGTACTGAGATGCTAAAAGACAAGACATCAGGACTGAAAGGAGAAAGTGCAAAATCTCAGTGTTCTCTCCCTAATGCACATATTCTATACTTTATTGCCCTCCATTCACTGTCCTCTCTGCTCATCTATTCTCATCTGTCCTTTATGGTCTGATTTTCATCAGACAAGATGGTCTTTGGCCCACCTGTTGAGAGAGTCCAAAATTCACTTAAATCCTGAGACTGAGGCAGGGGTAGGTGTAGGAGTAGGGTATAGCATCTGAAAGCAATAGCATTTAAATCAATCACATGCTAAAATGAGACCTGCAATAATTTATATAAGTAAATAAATTTATTTTGTAAATAAGCTTTTTATAACAATGCTTCATTCAGTTATCTGGAATTATCAGAGAGCATATTCCACGTGGGCAGCTAGGTGGTACAGTGAATAGAGTGCCCGGCCTGAAGTCAGTAAGAATCATCTTCCCTGAATTCAAATCTGGTCTCAGCCTCTTGCTAGCTGTGTGACCATGAGCAAGTCACTTAACCCTATTGCCTCAATTTCCTCATCTACAAACTGAGCTAGAGAAGGAAATGGCAAAGCACTCCAGTATCTTTGCCAAGAAAATCCCAAATGGGGTCATGAAGAGTATGAAATGACTAAATAACATTATAGAAACTAAATTTATGAATTTTAAGCCTGTCTACTATGTCTACCTGAAAGCCTGGTTTCCAAGGCTTTCACAATCTAGTACCACCCTACTTTCTCATTTTTCTCTCATGTTTCCCCTTCCATGTACTTTAGACTTTTGTTAAACTGTGAATGACTCACCATTTTCCATACCACACCATGGAATTTTCTATTCGTGTATCTTTGTTCATGTCATCTCCTATGCTTTGGATCTGGCCCCCAATCTCCACATAACAACTGCCTGTTTAATTCCTCTCAGCTTTTTAAGATCTGACTCATAATCTACTGTCTCCAAAAAACCTTCTCTGAACCATCTAGCCAGTGAGCACCTTGATTCCCCCACCCCCTCCCATTTATACACCTTAGATCTCATATAACACTTATTTTCAATCCTTATACACGTATCAATTTTTATTTTGAATTTTAGTTATAAGTTTATGTGTCATATCACTCCAAGACTGTGCCAAGGAGGAGAAGTAAGCATCCATTTTATTTCTCACTGTCATTTCCAGACCATCCTTTGCCACCGTCACTTTTTTTTTTTTAAGTTCATTCTATTCATCTATATCACCCAGTTCAGGTCCTCACAGCTGTTATCTACAATCTTCCTGGTCATTTTCTTTCTTTTTTTTTTTTCTCTCAAGGAGTTAAGTACCTAGCTCCAGCACCAGAACTAACTAATTTTGTCCCCAAGGCAAGAATATATAATCCTCTCCCTATCTTAAAGGATTGTACTGAGGAGTCAGTGCAAATGTTATGTTTTTATAAGCTCCTTCATTTTTGTGTGCCGATGGTAAATACTTTAGATGTCTCATCCTTGTTAAAATTATGCTGAATGACTCAGTCTTTCTCTCAACCTCAACTTCTAATCTCATACCAGGGAGCTCAATTAGAATGTTTATGTACCTAAAGTAATAATAATAACTCACATTTATAAAATAACCCAATGTTTAGAAAGTACTTTATATATGATGTTTCATTTGATCCTCACAAAAACTGTATGAGGTAAGTGCTATTATTTCCATTTTATAGATAAGGAATCTGAGTATCAGCGTGGTTAAATAGCTCATCAAGGATTAACACAGCTAATAATTATCTGAGGCAGGATACAAAGGCAAACCATCTTTCTTCCTGGTTGGTACAATATCCACTATACTCCACTGCCATTCTGGCTTCCCAGTATATCAAAATTGTCAAAGTTACTAATGCTTAGCAAACTCATCGACTTCCACCAATTACATCTTCACTCTACCTCATCCTCATACAGGAATAGTCATGTCTCTATTCTTTGAGCTTTAACTGTGTAATTCTTTACTCAGATGATAATCTTCTATATATCCGTCTTTCCTGCTGCTTAATTTTGCCTAGTAGATACACTATTCATCTTCACTACGGCCTTCAGTCCCTCTACCCCTCCCTATTTTTTCAGTCTAACACTTTGGCTCTGACTGCACCTTATTTTCATCAGAGTTTATCCTAAGGTTAACTACAGTCTATCTCCTACCTTTCAATCTCTTTTCCCTCTGCCCTATTGCCACACATGTCCTGTCCAAAGCTATTCTTGGTTTGGCTCCACTTTCTGCCCTCTCTGTTCATCCTCACATACTACCGAACACCACTGGATAAAATCACACTACTTCCTGACTGGGTCAAATACAGACTAACGCTAGTTAATCAAAATTGGGACCTCACTGGTGACAATCTCTTTATTCTTCCTTGACTGACTCATTATCAAACCCCCTGCAGAAGCTGTTCAGACTTTCTCGTCTCTGACCCTTGATTCCTTCTATCTAGAGGGACCTTGTCTCCCACATTACTGAGAATATTAAAGCCATTCTCCATTAGCCTCCCCTGCATACCTTAAAATCCACCTACTCTCTCCTGAAAACATTCCGTTCTCATGTTTTTTCTCTGTTCTCTGAGTGTTAGTTTTCCCCCCTTTCCTACTTATCTCTTTAGCCATATTCCTTTAAAAGGATCCAAATTCCTTTGAAAGCTCCTCCTACCCTCCCCATATTTAATCTCCCTTTATCTAATGGTCTTTGTTCTGATACTTACAAACACATGTGGGTTTCCCATCCTTTAATTTTTATCCCCCTTTAATTCTGTTGTGCTCTTAAAATATCATTTTTCTCCTCCCTTTCATAGCCAAGCTCTTTTTTAAAAAATTGCAGAGTTGTTTCTACTCACTGCCTCTACTTTCTCGAATTCCACTTAATTCTCAATACCTTACAATCTGGCTTCAAACTTTACCATCAAACTCTATTTACTCTATACAAAATTTACTAATGATTGCTAATTCTAATGGCTTCTTCTGAGTCCTCTTCATCCTTGACCTCTCTGTAGCTTAATCTTACACCGGCAACCATCGTATCTTCCTGAATTATATCCCCTTCTTTCACTCATATGTCACAGGGATTTTTTTGTTTGTTTTTTGCTTTTTGGAAGGCAATTGGGGTTAAATGACTTGCCCAAAGTCACATGGCTAGTAAGCGTGTCAAGTGTCTAAGGTCAGATTTGAACTCAGGCCCTCCTGACTCCAGGGCTGGTGCTCTATTCTTTGCGCCACCTAGCCGTCCCTATGGCACGGTTTTTTTTTTAATCCTCTTTTTTTCTTCTAGACTGTCTGAATCCTTATTATCAGTCATATTTGCTGGATCATCATTTATCTCCTGCCTATCCTCATATGTTAGTTTCCCCCAATGATCTGTCCTGAGTCCTCTTCTCTTCTTTCTTGATAGTATAACAAGATCTCATAGATTCGTCTTAATGTAGATAGCTCCCAAATCTATATATCCAGTAATAATCTCTCTTTTGACCTAGCTCTTCATAACCAACCCCCTGGTGGACATCTGCACTTGGATGTGCATTGGCGTGTCAAACTCAACATATTTACAATAGAATGAATAACCTTTTTTTTTAAGTTATCTTTTTGTCATCTAAAACTAACTTTTCTCTTGAGGATATCACAATCCTTAGAATGAATTTGGATTTGCAGATTTGTAATCATTTCCTACTCTTCTCACTCCACCCACATTTCCAATTAGTTGGAAAAGTCTTGACAATTCTATCACCATAGTTTCTTAAATTTGTCCCTTCTCTCTATTTACACAGCCACTACCCAGATCAGATCTTCAATACTACTGAGCTAAAACACTGAAATAGCTTCATAATGAATCTCCCTACTTCTGGTCTGTTTCCTGTTCAAGCCTTCATCCACACCTTTGGCCAAGTAATCTGCCTAAGACACAGGTCTGACATTGTCATTATCCTGCTCAAAAAACTTCAGTGGTTCCCTGTTGCCTCTAGGACAAGAAAAGTATCCAGCTTTGTGTTTAAAGTCTTCCATAGTCTAATTCCAACCTACTTTTTTCATTATATGTTTCAAATAATATCCACCTATATACTCTACAATCCATCCATGCATATAATAGCTATTCCCCTCACTCAACTTTATATGTTTCACAGAGATTACATGAACCCATGGCTAGAATGAATTTCCTCTTCAACTTCACCTCTTAGAATATCTACATGTCTTTATTGCTCAGCTTGGGTGATAACCTTTCATTCAAAGTCTATCATTTCTTCCATTTGGTAATATTTTCTTCCTCCTTAAATTGTCTTCCATTGGCCACTTGTCCATGATACATGTGTATCCTCTTGAGTAGAAAATAAGCACCATAAATGAGAACTGTGTCCTTTTGGCCTTTGCATCTTCAACAGCTAGTATCATGCCTTATATGTAGTAGACGTAAACAAATGTTCATAGAAGAAAGGGAAAAAAAGATACAGTATATTCAGAAGAGGAATGGGCTCTTCATTACCCCTCATCAATGGTCTCCAAGTAGAGACTAGACAACGATTTATTCACAAACTTGTAGAAAGGATTCTTGGTCAGGTACAGGTTGGAATAGATGGCCTCCAGAGTCCCTTCCGAGCCTGAGATTAGGTGACTCTTTTATTCTCAAACCTCAATACACCAAACCCCAGACATGCCAAACAACACAGTCTATTATAGTACTTTTAATAACTACAAACAAGATTTCTCTAATGGGCCAAGTTCTTCACATCACTAGGTTCAAATATAATTATACTGCTCCTCTGTTTGGTTTGTAAAACTCTTCACAACCTCGTCTCATTCTATCTTTCCAGACTCAATGGACGTGACTCCCTCCCCTGTACTCTATAATCTAGCCCAGCTGGCCTTCTTTCTTTTCCTCACACATTCATTCCATCTTCCATTCCATGACTCTACCATGGCTCCTCACTTCTGCCTCAGAGGATCCCTCTGCTCCTTTAAGACGCAGCCTAAGCACCATCTTCTCCATGAAGCCTTTCCCAGTCTCTTTCTAGTACTGGTGCCCTCCCTTCTGGATTACCTTGTCTTTGACTACTTTGTGTATGTAAACTTATTTTTACTCCTACAATTTATTTAGTTTTAGTTTTATTAACTTCATGTGATGCTGTGTATATTTGCAGGTACTTATCTTCTGTGTTAGAATGTAAGCTCATTCTGAATAGAATATTTTTCTTTATTTGTACTCATATCCCTGGTGCCTAGCAAAGCGCCAGATATACAGAAAGCACTTAATAAATGTTTGTTGATTAATTTCTCCCTGTGTATGAGTTAGGAACCTTTGGAAGTTGCATTTGCTTTACAGGCAAATGGGGTGAACTAAGGCAGTGACTTAATAACAGGTAGCTTAATTGGCCCTGGGAGACTTAATGCAGAATCCAAAGACATCTATCTTACTCCCAGCAATAAGCTCAGACCTAGAAAAATTTAGCTACACGACACAGCGTAATTATCTAGCAGATAGAGCAGAAAAAGTATATTTGGTAGTGAAGCATAACACTAACCTAGATAACAAGATTTCTAACTTTAGTGGTGGGACCAAGTTTCCTAGAAGAAAGCAAGGCATGAATCTTTGTGCCAAGTCAAGTGAGGTGAGTAGAAAAAAGCACATCTTGACTTTACCTTGAGGTCAGTAGGAAAAGGCCTGATGAGTAAACTTAATGAAAAAAATGACAGTTTGGAAACAAGGGTTGCCCTTCTCCAAGCTGTTGGCAAATGGAAATGTGTTTGCACAGGGCCTGGTGCAAGGCCCTCCATCTCTCAGCCTTTGGTCTCCATGTATTTTCCTGACAGTCCTGGATCCAGGAGCCAACTGGCAGTGCCGGCTGCATTTGCAGGGGAAACAGAGCGGCACTGCCAGCTTTCAGTGACAAAAGGAGTGTTTATAGCAGGCGCGCTGACAGCTGTCCGAGTGCCACATTTATTTACAAAACGTTAGTTAAATTAGTGACAGTTGGCGCTGGGGAGGAAAAGCTGAGAGCAAAACTGACATTACTTGATCTAGCTGGTGCTGGTGCCCTGGTTTGGCTCACCCTGTTTATTTATTTATTAATTCTATTTGCTTCTTAGTTTATTTATTTATGTGTTCTGCCTCATTTTCCAGTCACTGGTTTTAAGAGGCTATGTGATGCTCTCATCGGTGAGTGGTCCATTTTTTTTCTGATACAAAGTTCCTAATGGCTAAAAGTGACTTCTGGGGGTCTCTGAAACTCAGTGAGACTAAATAGATCAGAGATTTTCAAGAAAATTTCATGACAAAAGGGAACTTATCTCCTGGACTCTTCCAGAGAGCACTTCAGGATGCTCAACATATGCTTATTAAGTAATGAATTATCACCACCATCAACATTACTTGATTATTTCTCTAATGTTGATCAGTAGTATGTTTCCCAAAGATACTACTTCTACTTTTATTCTTTGTCACAGTGGTAATTAAATTGTAGGAGGCCAAGTTTCACTTACAAGTTTAGGAGGTTGTCCTAATGATAAAGGCTTTTTAAGACTCTGGAAACATGTTCTTAGGAAAGCCTATAGGATTTTCTTCCCTGCAGATTTTTGTAAAGCCTTACACAGCAACTACCTATTCACAGGCATATGTTCTAACTCTCCAATTAGGCTATAAACTCTGAGAACAGAGGCCTTTCTTTTTTCGAGGTGAGGGGTAACTCAATGAAAACAAATAATGTAGTTCTTTTATAATGACAGATTTTGGTTTTCTTATAATAATTATAACAATGATTTATGACAGCAGTAATACTAGAAGCTGATATTAAATAGCACTTTGAAGCTTTAAAAAATGCTTTATATACGTTATCTCATGTAAGCATCACAAATGGCATTTGAGATAGCTAGTGCAGTACAAGTATCATTGTCCCCATTTTACATATGAGGAAGCAGGGGACAGAGTGTAGGCCTAGAGTTAAGAAGTCTTGTCTTCCTGAGTTCAAATTTGGCCTCAGACACTCACTATCTGTGTGACCCTGGACAAGTCACTTAACTCTGTTTGCCTCTGTTTCCTCCTCTATAAAATGAGCTGGAAAAGGAAATGACAAACTACTTCAGTATCCTAGTCAGAAACAAACAAACAAACCCAAATGGGATCACAAAGAGTCAGACATGACTGAAAAATGAATGAACCGAATGGATCAGATAGAATAAGGAACTTAGTTATGATTCACAGTTAGAATGTTTTTTTTAATTGAATATTAATTTGAATTTCTTTTAGTACCAGTATTCAACATCTTAGCAAAACAAACCAAATTGTGAAGTCTTAAAAAAAAGCCTATCCATTTCAAAAAAGTTAAAATAAGTGGTTTTCTGTATTTCATGACAAAAAGTAGGAAATTGTCTATAAAAAAACCCTTCCATACACAGAGTAATGTTTTAAGATCTCTATATTGTGATTCACATGATATGTTTTGTTGAATGTATACACAAAATAAGAATGGAAGAGGAAAATGGGTGCAGCACATTGAATGTTTGTAAAATGTGACTTGAAGGGGCAATGTCCTAGCAAATTAACTTAATTAACAAAAGCTAGAATGTTCCAGAGGTGGGATTTGAACTCATCTTCTTAACTGGGGCTCCATGACCCCCTTCACTGAATCAAAGTAACCATAGAACCTTAAAGATTGAGTGGAATTTGTCACTCATGTAGTTAATTGCCTTATTTTATGGACAAGAAGGCTGAGATACAAAGTGAAATGATTTACTCTCCATCACACAACTGTTAAGTGTCAAAATTAAGACTTGAACTCAGGTGTTCAGATTCACCAGCTTAGTGCTCTTCCCATAATATCATAAATGCTTTGGACTTGATAGTGAACCATGGAATGGACAACTTTTGGAG
>CM053582.1:196830057-196899796 GCA_028627135.1 Pseudochirops cupreus | reverse complement strand
CCACAAAGAAGCGAAGAGCTGCTCCCTACCTGAGAGTGGCGCTCTCCCCTTGCCTGACCGTCACGTTGTCCATAGCTTTGGGGAAGGTGGCATCTCCGCTGCGCACTGGCACTCCTGTGGGCAGAAGGAACAGCAGCCTGAGAGACAGGACCACGAGGAACCTCCAGGGCAGCAGCAAGTACCCACCGACCCCCATCCTTGACAGCCACAACTTCCCTGAACTGGAGCAGCGGCACCGCAGGCGCCCCCCAGCCAGTCACAGGAAGCGGGGCGGGGGGAGAGGAAGGGGACGGAGCGAACCAGGAGCACTGTGTGTTTGGGGCGGGGAGGGGAGCTCCTGCAAGTCTAATAATCCTCCCCCAAATCCAGTCTCAGCTTTCCAGCATCAGAGAACCAAATTCCCGGACAACAACATCTGAAGAGGGCTCCCTTGGTGTTCCTCCAGCAAGGGAGGAGTCGGCAGAAAAAAGAAAGGAGAAAGGCAGGTGCAAAGGTGTGGACACGTTTTCAGGAGAGGATTCTTCCAATTAACAGTTCAGACATGGCACTTTGGTAAGAACTAAGCACTTTGGTACTGGGGATGGGGAAAACGGTTTCATTCAGCCAACCACGAGCAGATCGGTAATTCCTTAGATGGTATAGGGACAAAAAGAACGATCCCGACACTTTCTATCAAGTTTTGGAGAAAAGGTTACCGCCAGGAGAGGAAGGGGAAAGCTGTAACAATAGTAGAGATAGAAAGTATAGATATACGGATATATAAAAAGCTGTAGTTGCTGCTGCAGGGGGAGCGCGACACAGAGGGCAATACACCATTCGCGCAGCTTCGGCACGGCACGTCCAAACCCCAGGAATTCTGCAGCAGCTCCCTCCGTTCAACTTCCTTGAATCCAAAATGCACACACTCCAGCCGCCCCGTTACATCCAAACCCTCCCAGAGAGACGCGGCACCAGCAGAGAACGTAGAAAGAAGGACCGAACGCCGGGGCCACACGAAGCCGCGCTGCCCACTCTATCTCTCTCCCTGGGTTTAGGCAGGGCAAAATGCAGAAGATGCAACCGGCCGACAGGAGAGCCTCGCCGGAGCCTAACCAAACTCAGCTGCTTCCCCCAGTTTCAGCATCTCCTTCCTCCCAGGAACATCTCCGACTCGCACAAGCACAGACTTCCAGGGTTGTCATGACAGCAACTCCATCACTGACCAACACTTTCCCTCCGATACAGACACACTGAACAGCTGAGATTTAGCACATTAATCTCCAGGAAGGACGGTGAGCAGCAGAGAGAGCTCCCACTTTAACCCCTGCAGTGCCTACACCCGGCGTAAAGCAGCAAAGGCTAAAACTATAGCAGAGGTTAACCCTTGCAGAGCTATGGAACCTAAATAGGAAAGTTACAATCCAAATGCAAATTATCACTCAGAAACATCTTCAGATTGTTAGTGATACTCAAGAATGTCTCAGTCAGTAATCTGTACTACCGAAGTAGTCTTGAAGCATGCACGTGTTACTTTTCGATTGTTCAGATTATATCTATTAGATATCCTAAAAAGCTTTAGAGATAAAAGGTTCGGGAGGGGGTGCTTACTTTAACATGATCGGATCCCTACATCAATAGGACACACCCTTCCACAGTACAATGCCTCTTCTACGGCCTCTACCTCGGAAAAGTAAAATAAATTAAAGACAGCATTCAAAATATAGATGCTAAATATGGTATAGAAAACCTTCTAAGAAGTTGGCAAAGTCCCCTTGATTTTTTTTTCTTCCAGGGAGCAATGGGGGAAATCCTAATCCTCTGGGATCTACTTACCAATTATTGATTTGGACAACATAATTTTCCAGACAAAGGGTTATTTAATTCAATCCCCTCGTTTCACAGATAAGGAAAACAAGACACAGATTATTGAATGGAATTGTCCATTGTCACATAGCTATTAAGTGGCAGAACCTAGGGAAGAAGCCAGGTCTCCTGATGCCAGTCCAGGCCACCTTCCACTAGACAGGACTGATTTTATGTATATGAGAAAAATGTCAGCTCTGCAAAAAGAGCTCAAATAAGGGAAAACCTAGACACCTGGTATAGCTATACTGAGGGTTCCCAGGTTTCCCTGAGCAGCAAACTCTTGCATAGTTGATTTCATTCTTAAACACTGTGTCTTTCAAAATCATAAAACCCTGTGGAAAAAAAAATGGATTTGCCTCGGTACCTGTCACTTCCCCTTTTCTGCAGTTGCTGTTTATCTTTGTACTTGCATTATGATTTTTTCCCCTCTTAAGTGCTGATAAAAGAACCTGCATTCCCCATCACAGGGTCTAGCATCCTCTGCACCTGGGGAGCATGGCCCAGGCAGAGTTTGGTTGGCACATCAGTGATGCAAAGCTGCTCAGCGCTGAGGGCCTCCATGATGTAAGCTCTCAGCATTGACCTAAATCCCCTCTCCTGATCTGCAGAAGCACTGGCAGTGTCTACTTGGGCTTTCTACTGAACCTATTAACCTGGCAGCTAATTATCTAGGACTGTTTGATAAGAATTCATGTTACTCGGAGATCTTCCAGCAACAAATAGACTTGAATAGGATGGACAAAGTATTGTGAGTAAGGGGAGGTCAGAGGAGGTAAGAGAGTCATAGAAATTCTGGGATCCCTAGTAAGTCAAGTTGTGAGATAGCAGAGAATAGGAATTACAAAGTCTACCTTCTTCACCTTATTATCCATCAATGGGTTTTAGTAGTTCATCATTTGAATGAGCAGGATGCTCTCAGAAAAACCTG
This sequence comes from Pseudochirops cupreus, assembly GCA_028627135.1. Taxonomy (NCBI): domain Eukaryota; kingdom Metazoa; phylum Chordata; class Mammalia; order Diprotodontia; family Pseudocheiridae; genus Pseudochirops; species Pseudochirops cupreus. The sequence continues at coordinate 196,897,023 of CM053582.1, read as the reverse complement.
GAAAGATTTACATGAGCTGATGCAAAGTGAAATGTACTGGGTACAGAGTAACAGCAATATTGTCAGATCATCACCTATGAATGACTTAGCTATTCTGAGCAAAACAATGATCCAAGAAGACAACTGTGAAGAACTTATGGTGAAAAAATGCTATCCATCCCCAGAGAAAGAACTGATCTGAAAACAGATTGAAGGATACATTTTTTAAATGTATTTTTTTTTTAGGGTTTTTTGTTAGTCGTTCACAATATGACTAATCTGGAAATGTTTTATATGTCTACAAATATATAACCTATATCAAATTGTTTGCCTTCTCAATGATGGGGGTGGGGAGGGAGGAAGGGAGAGAATTTGGAACTCAAAGTTTAAAAATGAATGTTAAAAAATATTTTACATGTAACTAGGGAAAATAAAATACTAAATAAATTTTTTAAATGGTTTATCATTTGAGCTTTTTAGTGACATTTAAGTGTTATCTGGCATAAGAATTACTGGAACTTCCCCCACCGTTTTCAGGGTTTAGGCTTCTTCACAATAATAAGCTAGGTGTTTGGGGAGAAGCAAAGAAACTTGAACTTGTAGTCAGCAGAACTGGATTCAACTCTCAGCCTGAGGACCTTCAAACTGTGTGGCCTTTGGCAAATGGTTTAATCTCTCCAAATCTCAGTTAACTGATCTGCAAAATGGGGCTAATAATACTCCATGCTATCTACCTTACACAGTTGTAGGATTATACTAATGTGGTCTTACGGTCATTATTTTAGATGACTAGAGGAACATTAGTCACACAGAAGCAGTAAATCATCATTTTGTGACCTGAAAGAATGAAAAGTTACTAGGAAATGATGAAGGTACTGAAGGAAATAAGAAGTTTTGTTTTTTTTTTTTTTAATTTGTTATTTTGATAGGGAGAGAGAAAGGCAAGGAGAGGAGATTTATGTTAGCATTACTTTTTTCATAGGATCTCAGCAGGTGGTTGCACTATACTCAGCCCTTGTTAGACCACATTTGTTTTCATTTCTAGATCCTGCTTGTTAGCAAATATAAGAGCATCCTGGAGAGGAAGGCTTAGATAGTGAGCAGACTGGAGAACATGCCTTGTCATAATCAATTGGCAGACTTCATGTTGTTTAGGCTGGAAGAGAAAAGACTTAGTGGGGGGCATGATAGAGCTATTCAAATATTTGACTGGCTTTTATGTGGAGGGGCGAAGCTGGATGGTGCAGTGGATAGAGAGCCAGATCTGGAGTCAGGAAGACTCATCTAGCCACCTGTATTTATAAAGACACCAGCTGTGTGACCCTGCGCAAGTCACTTAACCTTCTTTGCCTCAGTTTCCTCATCTGTAAAAAAATACTGGAGAAAGAAATGGCAATGACACCAGTAACTTTCCCAAGAAAACCCCAAAATGGGATCATGAAGAGTTGAACACAACTAACATAATCGAACAAAATTATGTAGAGGGGGAAATAAACATACAGAGTACCTGGCATAGAAAGGATGCTGGTAGTACACTGAAGAGAAGGCCGCAAATTTCTCCAATAAAGACCTCGTTTCTCAAATATATAGAGAATGGAGTCAAATGTATAAGAATATGAGTGATTCTTCAGTTGACAAATGGTCAAAGGATATGAACAGACTGTTTTTAGATAAATAAATCAAAGCTATCTATTGTCATGTGAAAAAATGCTTTAAATCAACATTGATTAGAGAAACGCAAATTAAAACAACTCTGAGGTACAACAGCACACCTATCACATTGACTAGTATGACAGAAAAGAAAATGACAAATGTTGGAAGGGATGTGGGAAAACTGGGGCATTAATGCATTGTTTATGGAGTGGTGAACTTATCCAACCATTATGGAGAGTAATTTGGAACTTTGACCATAGGGCTATAAAACTTTGACCCAGCAATATTGCTACTAGGTCTGTATCCCAGAGAAATCAAACGGGAAAAAAAGGAAAATGACCTACTTATACAACAATTATTTATATCAGCTCTTTTTGCAATGGCACAGAATTGGAAGTTTATGAGATGTCTTTCAACTGGAGAATGGCTAAACAAGTTTTGGTATTATGATTGTGATGGAATACTAGTGTGTCTTAAGAAAGGACAAGCAGAATGCTTTCAGAAAATCTTGGGAAGACCTATATCAGCTGATGCAAAATGAAATGAGAAGAACCAGACAAGTATTACACACAGGAATAGCAGAATTATATGATGATCAACTGTGAATGACTTGGCTATTCTCAGCAATACAACAATCATAGACAATTCCAAAGCACTTAATGATGAAAAATACTATCCACCTCCATAAAAAGAACTGCTGGAGTCTAAATGTAGATGAGAATTTTTTTCTACTTTATTTTTCTGGTGTGTGTGTGATGTGTGTTTGTGTGGCAGGGGGTGGGTAGGTTTTGTGATTTCTTTTGCAGCCTAGTTAATATGAAAATACGTTTTGCATGACTGCACATATATAATCTATACCAAATTGCTTGCCTTCTCCAGGATGGGGGGTTGGAGAAGGAGGAAGGGAGAGAGCAAATTTGGAACACAAAATTTAGAAAAATAAAAGAATGTTAAAATTTTTTACATGCGATTAAGAAAGAAAAAGTCCATGGATACAAAAAAAAGAAAAAGGAAAAAAAACGGATTAGAAGACTGGACCCAGAGTCAGGAAAACCTAACTTCAAATCTGACCTCAGTCACTAAGCACGTGAAACTGGACAATTCACTGAACTTGTATCTTCCTCAGTTTCCTCTTCTGTAAAACGTAGATAGTGATAGCACTTACCTACTAGGGTTGTTGTGAAGATAAAATGAATGATATTTATAAAGTGCTTTTCAAACTTTAAAGCACTCTATAAATGCTAGCTGTTATATTGCGTGGTAAGTGCTTAATAAATACATCCTGATGGATCAATTTAATTTGTCCTGCTTGCTCCAGAGGATAGAAATAAAAGTAATGTGTGGAAGTTTAAGGGGGCAGATTTAATTCTGATGTAAGGAAAACTGTATCCAATAATTACTATGTTCTAGATGTAGAATCTGCCAACTCAGCTAGTGGGTTCTCCCTCACTGAAGGCTTTCAAACAAAGGGTCTACTTTTCCATGTGTGGGTTGATCTAGATGGCCCTGGGGCCCCATTTAGGTCTAATATGCTGTGATCTCCATTTTATAGACTTAGAATGTTGAGGATACAGGAAGTAAAATGATTTAACCAAGTCACATAGTTGAATAATGGTGATACTGAGTCCTGAGCTCAAGTTCCTCACTTCCCTACTTCTACACTATACACACTGCCCCTGTTCCCCAAATGAAATGGGATGACCTGTACTAACAGTCCACTTTCTATACCTTACACATCCTCCTAGTCATGTTGAGGCAAAGGCTGACATTAAGGGAAGGAATTCATTCAAAGAGCCCAGAGTAATTTTACTATGCTCCTGAGAGGAGCCCTGTGTGAATTCTCCCATGACAAGTTCTCATCTTGGCCTTTGCTCTCCTTCCCAGGTAGGTACCTCCGAACATCTGTTTCTACATCTAGAAATGGGAATAATGAGAGCAACCAGCTTCCCTTTGTGGCTGAACTCTATGATTAACTCCCCAGCAAAGTACTTAGAGATCCATTTAAGGTAGAAGGTGCTATATTAATAAAGTTTGACTGTTATTGCTACATTATTACTTGTTCATGGGAAAGTGATTCTCCTTTTAGGCCTCTTTAAGGCACTCAGACTCTACCAGGCTGCCTGCTGTTGATCCAAAGATAGTAAAACCTTCTTTATCTCTGGCAGTGAAGAGATGCATCCCAGGAGCTGCTGCCTACAGAAGAGCAGGCAGATAAAGGTGACTCAGAAGGCAAAATAGCCGCCTGCAATTCCAGACTGGCTTTTGTCAGGCCCAGGCATCCATCATATATAAAATTTTATACTTACAAGTACATTATAATTACATTTACTTCTACAAAAAGGCATTAGAGCTGTCATAGATGTTCAAATTATTTAGATGGTCAAATGGATGACACAAATTTATTCTATCTAAACTTATAAAATGATTCCATCTAAGAAAGATCTAAATTAAGTAGGCCTTCCTCCCTGGTCCTTCAAATATCTATTTGAGTACCTTTTCCTAACATCACTGGGTTGGTATTATTTCCCTAGACTTTCTGAATTAATAAAAAGGGACCGTTCAGTAAAAACAATTTTATTATTTGTATTCTTTTAGGAAATAGTTTCCCTTCTGCCTCCTGGAAAGCAGATACCTAACCACCTCCTACCTCTAGCCTCTCACTTTCCCCCATCCCACTTCCTCTCTCACTTCCCTTTCCTCTTGCATACATATATACTGTACACATAAATCAACTTGTCACGGCTCGTCTCCTGGCTGACAGCTGTAATTGCTTCAGGTTATAAAAATATCTATAGGACAATACCTCTCAGGTACATAGACACACGCATATACATGCATACACAAAAAGCAAAAGAAAACAATAATATTCCCTTTAATATTTCTGTGACTGCAGAGGGAGGATCAGGGGAATCCAGCATGGAGCTCACCATAAAGACACTGGAGGGTGACAGCAGTCAGGTAAGGAAATGGGATCAGAGTGAGGCTTCTGGAGGCTCAACACTCAGAAGACAAAGCAGGGCCTGTCACAGGGGCAAAATTTCAAGTGACAGTTGAGTTCGTTGTTCTTTTTTCTCTTAACTTAGCCTCAGCAAGCAGGGGCAAAAGTACAAATGGGCTTATTCTGTGCAGGCAAGATTCAGAAGGAAGAATACCATCTTAAGAAATTTCAGCCCTTCTCTTTTGCAAGGCGAAAGGCCCCCCTCTCCTGGTAGAGATTTCAAGCACAGAGTGAAAGCAGAGAGAAAGGATTCACCAGGCAGTTAAAGAATGAGATGATGCCTAGTTCGGTGTTAGAAGATCTGATGGGACATCTCAGATTAAATTCCTAAATTCTGAAGCTTAGACCCTGCTTGGGGAGGGGGGTCAGTCACAGGCTTTAGAACAAACCTAGAGCTAACTCTCAAGTGTTAAATCAAAAGACAATGGGGGAGGGAATGCACTCTAAACATTCAGGGTCTCTGGAGAAAAAAACAGCTAAACTACTTGAACAAGGGTCCAACAACATAAGAGTAGTCAGGACAGAAATAAAGTGGAAAAAAAGAATGGACAGGGATTTGAAAGGTTCAGAAAAGCAAATCAAACTTTAGATTATTAAGATGATTTTCCTAATGCATAAGGGAGATAGACAACAGATATATCAATAATAATAATAATAATGATAATTCCTTTATATAGTGTTCATTGTTTCACTTCTGGAGCTGGAAGAGGTCTCAGAGAGTCCATTTAGTCTAACTCTCTCATATTTTAAAAATCAATAAAAGCAAGTGACTTGCCCAAGGTCACAAAACAAGTAAACACAAGAGTTAATATTCAAACCTGTGTCCTCTAGCATTAAATTGGTGGTTGTTATTATCCTACTACATCTCCAAACAGAAAACAGAAGCAGATCCAAATAAGTAGGTGACAACAAAAAGGATGTTGGGATAATGGATAGATATGTAGATAGTGACAGTCTCAAGCCAGTAAATACATCTTAGATATCTTCCACATACTAGACTCTGTACAAGGAGTTGGGGATACAAGGACAAAAGTGGAAAAAAAAATCCTACCCTCAAGGAGCTTACATTTTGCCAAAAAAATCTAAAAACATAGATTTCCATTGGTCTGTTCCAACTAATCCTTCTTCCTAGACTGGAGATTAGGGATGAAGCTTTCTTTGGGCAGATGGTAAGAAGGGGATATGTTAAGATACAGACACATAAGGTTATTTCAGAGACTAAATATAAAATGACATCCCTTTCTAATATGTCTATGGAAAAGTAGAAAACTACTGAGCAGTGGATGGCAGCATTGCCCAGTGTAGTCCTCCAGGAGCTGTTCATTTCCCATAGTACTGTGGTGAAATCAGTCCATGGCTTTAATCGCAAAAATTTCTATCAGTTGCTATAACACCCTGATGGACAGATCCTGCATTCAACAAATTGTATGGCCCTAGCAACTAAGGAGGAGAAGGCCTGGAAATGCTTTGTATCTTGTTGTAAACTCTGAGATTGTTTCAAAATGATCTAGTTTCAGAACTACCAGCATGCCAAACATGTGTTTCCTTCTCTCATTGAGAGACACTGTGTGTGTAATCAGTATCTCAGTCCCATTCACACTGAGCTCAGATGTTTTTTGTTTTTCCCCCTGGAGGAGTGGTTTGATCCTCAGGAAACTTCATGCAGAGTTGTGGTTACGAAGAGGAAGCAGCCCTTTGCTTAAAGTCAGGAAACCTGAACATCTCCAGGTCTGAGTTTATTTGTAAGCCCTGAGACCTGACCTGAGAAGTCTGGAAGAATGATGACCTGTTAGTTCCCTCCTCTGTTCCTAACTAATGTCCTGGCATCCTTGTTCTCACAAAGAGGAGAGAATATGGGCCCAGCTTGCAGGCTAAATGTGAGAATATTTGATGCCTGGAGTACAGGATACTGTTTTCCCTTCCTCTGGGGCATGGGAAACTTTATTTCGCTGTGTTCTCAGGTTTCCCAAATAATAATCCCAGAAAATCCATATAAAGAGGAAAAAAAATACTTCCACATTCTCCCTGCCTGCCCTTTTAAAACCAAGAATAATTTGTTTTCTTTTGAATTCATCTCTTCTCTCAAAATGCTGTTAGATGCAGATCCCCTAAATGGAAACCACCCTTCCTTTCCATCCATAATCTCTTTTAATCATTCCCAGTAACTAATATGCCCATTTTAGGGACAAAAGAACTGATGCATAAAGTAATTACTTGGTCTTTATGAGATCATGGGTTTACCAACATAGATGCTAAGATTACTAAAATACTATTGATGAAGGGTTTTCTTTAAAAAAAAAAAAAGCTCTGTTAATCTTCAATAAATACGCTGTTAATATTTAATTGGCACTTATTTAAACTTACAGTAACTGTCCCGTTAAATCTAAATTAATTGCACATTTGGGAATCTTCCCCTAAAGCCTAGCTGGGATCTGGCTGTCTGGATCCCTCCACTTATTATACACTACACTAGGCACCCAGCCATAAAGAGAATTTTTAACCCACTCTTTAAAGACAAGTTGATTTGGATTCCATTTTGTACTTTACTTTATTTGACTGTCTAGAGATCTGTCATTTTCATTCAACATTTCTCCTTTAGAAATGTCTCTTTTTCTTTGCTTTTATTTCAGACCCTCTTTCTATCCTTTCTTCTCTCTATTTCTGGCTCTTTCCCTCACCCTCAGTCCTTTCTTCTTGCCCCTCCATCTCCTCTACTTTCCTTATATCTTATATGACTCCTCCCTGCCCCAATTTCTCCATCTCTTTTACCTTCTTACTCCTTTTCTCTTCTAGAGGATTAATCTGTCTTTGTTTCTATATCTATCTCATTTTCTTGTATATTTTCATATTCATTCTCTCTCTCTCTCTCTCTCTCTCTCTCTCTCTCTCTCTCTCTCTCTCTCTCTCTCTTTCTCTTTCTCTCTCTTTGCCTCTCTGCATCTCTCCCCTTCTCTCTCTTTCTGCCCCTCTCCCTCTCTCTCTCCCTCTCTCTTGCTCTCTTTCCCTTTCCCTCTTTCCTTCTCTCTTCTTCTCTCCCTCCTCCACTCCAGTTAACAGGTTTTGGAATGACAATTAACCCTTTTCTAACAAGGACTAAAGGCTTGAGTGACTCAGCAAATGCTATGGGTTCTTTTTATTGTGTGTGTCTCAGAAAATCTTTTAAAAATAGCAATTACATATAGAGGTTCAAGAAATCTAAAAGAAACTGAGTCCTGTCACTCTGGAAGGGGCAGTGAGAATGTAATTAGGTAGAAATGATCTTTACCATCCCTGAAATTGAGGGCAGCTAGATGACCACATGAAGGAAAAAGCACCAGGCTGGAGTCAGGGAGATATGAGCTCAAATTAAGCTTCAGAGGTTTACTAGCTGTGTGACCCTGGGCAAGTCACTTAACCCTCTTTGCCTCAGTTTCCTCAACTGTAAAATGAACTAAAGAAGGAAAATGTAAACCACTCCAGTATCTTTGCCAAGAAAACTCCAAATGGGATCATGAAAAGTTGGACATGATAGAAAGGACTAAACAACACAACAACAAACTCTCTGAAATCAATCAATCACATTGGAGGTATCAGTCAGTGATCTTTCCAATGTCCCACACTTCCTCCTGCCTAAATTTTTATCTGTAGACAAAATATCCTACTTTCTCCACCTGGCCTGCCTCTGTATCATGTTACTATACAAACCATCCTATTTTCAGTTTTTTTTTCTCTCCTCCTTTTGCTTCAAGCACTATAAAGATAGAGCCAGAAGATACACTATAGCTCAGTACTCAATGTGTCTTGGGATACAATGTCTCTGTAGTCAAAGTGCCTCTTCTATTTCATATTATTGACTCTGAGAGATCCAAGAAATAATTAAACATATCTCCGTCTGCCTGTATGTCAATCTGTCTGCTTACTTATCTGCTTGTCTTTATTTATCACCATCAGGACTGAAGCAGGCTTTATAACGAATGTGCCCTCCTTCATAGGGAGAGATAATAAGTGCTTCTCTAACTCATGCCTCCCATTGGGTATTAGGCAAGGCCAACCGTCACAGAGAATGTCGGAGGAAGGAAGGGAGCCACTGGAACCTGAAGATGCCTTTAGATATAGGACATAGAAATAAGAAGATTAACTTGCTTTGCATAAACGATTAGGGCTGTCTAGCTCAGAATGATAGTGAACTGAGAAGGTGAAATACCCAGGTCTATAAAAATCATGAAGGATACTAGTGGGGAAAGAGTAATCATTGATATTCATAGACAACTTCACTTGTTCCATCTCAGTCGAATTTCACAATAGCCGCATAAGGTAGGGGTTAAAGGCAACATTATCTGCAATTGATACACCATGAAAACTGAACCTGAAAGAGAACTTGGGACCTAGTGCAATGGATTAGCAAAGCACTGTATATATTTTAATTATACTTGATTGCTGCCATAACCCTGAGAGGTGGATTTTTTTGTTTTTGTTCTTTTTGGGGGGCTGTTGTTGTTGTTGTTGTTTTATTTTTGGGGGGAAAGGGGAGAAGGCAGGGCAATTGGGGTTAAGTGACTTGCCCCAGGTCATGCAGCTAGTAAGCATCAAGTGTCTGAGGTCAAATTCAAATTCAGGTCCTTCAGACTCCAGGGCCCATACTCTATTCACTGAGCCACCTAGCTGACCCCACGGGTAGGTGTTTTTATGATCTTCATTTTACAGATAAAGAAACTAACCAAGTTAGGTAGGTTAAATGACTTGCCCAGGATCACAAAGCTAGTAGGTGCCTGAGGCAGGATTCAAACTCCCATCACTCTGATTTCTAATCTAACTCTCTTCAGCATTGCGCCACCTAGCTAACTTTAGTGATCATTGCTGTTATCAGTGCATTAATAGTTAACATTCACATAGTGCCTATTATGTGGCAGCACTGTGCTACGTGCTTTACAGTTTTGTATTGTCTCATTTGATCCTGATAATAACCCTGCTATTGTTGCCCACATTTTATAGATGAGGATACTAAGGAAAACAGAGGTTAAGTAACTTGCCCAGGGTACCACCTAGGTACCATCTAGGGGATCTATCTACTACACCACCTGGCCGCCCATTTACTATTCATGTTCACAAAGCTAATTAAGTGTCAGAGGCAGAATTTTAACTGAGGTCTTCTGGAGTCCAGACCCATCATTCTAATATATTACACCAAGGCTGCTTTTTATTCTTCAAAGTTTAAGAATACTAGAACTAAGGAAACGCCCCTTAATTTTTGGAATGTAATTTTAAGGTGTTTTTTTTTTTAATTTCAAAGTACATCTTTACAGAATGAACTTATAACTCATGTAATTTATATAGGATGAAAATATTTTAGGAAAGATTTTAGGGCAGTGGTTTTTAATCTTGGATCCATGGTCCCCTCTTCCCTTTCCCCTTACTCTTAGGGGTTTATGTATAGATTTTAAAGAGTCTACGAACTTGGATAAGGAAAATTTATCCTTATTTCAATATATTTTATTTCCTTTGTAATCCCATTTATTTTATGCATTTAAAAACATGATTCTGAGGATTCCAAAAGCTCCATCAGACAGCCAAGAGGGTCTAAGACTCAGAAGAGGTTAAAGATCCCCTACTAGAAAACCCACAAATAATGAAACCAGAGAGAAAAAGGACAATAGGACTATTTATACTCTGGATGTCACCATAATCCATATTATAGCCTTTTTATAGGTCACATAATTAATGTAAATAGGGTTAGATGAGACTCTTCTGATAATGAAGGTGTATAATAGAAATGTCCATGCATTTTTCTTTGTAACACTTTTACATATATTTACTAATTTGATACTTACAACAAACTTTTCACAACAGAGAATATTTTCCCTGTGCTACAGACAAGGTTATGGCTTTTGTGTTTTGGCTCCATATATATTGCATTTGTTTCTCTGAATATATGTTGCTTACCCCCAGTGGAGTATTAATTCCTTTCAGACAGGGACTGTTTCCCCCCACCCCAATATTTGCTTTTATATCATTTGTGCCTAGGACAGTTCCTAGAATATAGTATGCACTGAGTAAAGGCTTGCTGAAATCTATTGAATCCAAGGCTCTGGGGTTGAGTGAAAAGAACCAATATAATTATGATCTGCCTATCAGCTAATACAAATATTTCCCAGAGCACCCATTCAGCTTTTGGGGAAATCGACTAACAGCCCTACCATAATGAATCTACTTTAGTACCAGCACCCAACTTGTGACCTCCCAGCACTATCTGTCCAAGAATAACATTAATAATCATACTATTAAACAAGAGCTTGGTTTGCACCTGAAAATTTTGAGAAATGGTCTCATAAATTACATTCCAGGGATACCATCTTTAAGCGTTAACAGGCAGAACGGACTCTGAATTCTGGGAATTGAGCATAATTACATGGAAATTGACAAGACACAAATGCCAAGAATTCTGTTAACCTTTAATATTTTGAAAAAACTCTCCCCTTGTAATTATCTCTTTCTTTTGTCTTAAATGTTACTGATGAATATTTAGTGGCAAAAGCAAATAAGAATGTGAATGGATACTGGAAACTTAGGTTCTGTCTGGAATCCCAGGTCATTGCAGATATTTGGTAAATAATGGGAAACTGAAAGGAAGACTAGAAGTTTGTCTGTTTCCCAGATTGATGAACATTGTGGATGTTTCCCTAGCTCATTTTTCCAGTGATTTTCCAAGTAAGAGATAAGTTCCTTATACTCTGACCTAAAGTGTTAATCTAAGGTGCTAGTCCGGACTCAAGAAAAGACTTTGAATCTTTTTTATTCTTCAAATATCATAACTGGAAAATGTGGTGGTGATATTTAGCATTATTTTTAGTAGTGGGACCAATAATTGGCAAAGAAAGTCCCCTACCAGGAGCTCCATACACTGATGGAATCACAAAGCCAGTAAAAACCACCAGCAACAATAATAATACTGCCTTAAATATAAATCATCCTTTTTAACTTTCCAAAGTATTTTTGCATCTATTATTTCATCTGATCCTCACAAGAAATTGTTTGTGGTAGGCAAAATAGGCACCTTCATTTTACAGTTAAGAAAATTGGGCTCTAAATGATGCCTGAAAAGTATTCTTATTTAGATTTCAGAATGAGACATGATTCAGTAGGAGAGAATAATGTATTATGATTGTTAGAACGAATCTAGGTTAGGCCTTACTGTAGTATTAGCATAGCGAAATTATGCTAGATCTTCTCTGGGAGAAAGAATTCAGTCTTTATTTATAGAAATGTAGAAGTTTAGAGCTATGTGACTCTACCTACCACTGGTTATGGTATCTATTTTTCCTTAAAAACTCACATTCTAAACCAGAGCTACAATAACCCCCATTTTAAACCAAAATCCCCAAGAGATTCTAGCTGGATCATGAAATAAGCTTCCTGGAAGCATCCTCAGTTCTTCATCATGGTGGAGGAAGCAGATCAGCAGCTGAGCTCTCTGGCACATCTCCAGAATCAGCTGAGCCCATCTGTCAGTAGCTGAAGCCTGCCCTTCTCCCACTTGCTTGAATGTGGAATGGAAGTGGCCTTTTAACAGAACATTGTCTTAGGATTGTTTGAGGCAAGTCTGACAGAGAAAGGAAGATTCATTCCTGACACCAATCATACTAATATCTGCCACCAAAATGACATTTTCCTTTTAATGATGAAAAATGCATCTGGAAATCCAGAGAAAGAGCAACTTTTATCTTCTGTTCCGAAGTAGAGAAAGCCACTCCTGCTCCTGGTTTGCAATTTGAGGATAAGAATTAGGGGCCTGATGGCAATTGGGTTATTGCTCAAATTAAATTGGAACCCAATTTGGGAGAGAAGGATCTAAGTAGATAGCCTACAGCTCAGACAGCCTTCTTTACCAGTTGTCTAATTTCTCAGGAGACCTGCTGCCTAATTTTTGTTAGCATTGCCTTGATTAATGTCAGGCCCTGATCATATAGGCCAATGCTGGCTTTCATAGTTATCTGACACGTGTTATTTTCCATGCCCATGTCCGGTTTCATATAGTTAGTGAATCTCATGGGAATTCACTGATATGGATTTTTCAGTTTTTGTGATGTGTACTCTGTAGTGTGAAGTAGCCATGACAGAAAATAGATCTCCTTTTTGTTTCTACTATATTCTAAGAAACAGAGTTAAGTCAAGAATTTATTAGATGTTATTTTTCAAATGAGATTTCCAGCTTATGCACAAGCAAAATCAATGCGACGACGATGGAATGGGGAGAGGATGAAACTTGCCCATTTAGGTGATGTAAACTCAAATACAAAGGGATCCCTATAGGCAGCATATTGACTTAGAAAACAACAAATTAACATTATCTATGCTGTATTGAATTTTCATTTTGTTACTTATTTCTCAATAACATTTAAATCTGGCGCACTGATTTCCAGCATTTTGTCTGTGCACAGGAAACTGGCTACAAATTTGACAACTCTGGTTTGATAGGATAAAAAAAAAATGTTGTTTCAAATATCTATTTTAAGGGTCTGATATTTAAGCTGCTAGTTCCTTCTCCTCTTCTCCTCCCCAAAAGACTATCTTGTATTTTTTTCAATCTAAATAATTTTTATGTGTATGTTGTCTTCTGTGCTAGGATGTAAGTTCCTGGAGGGCCAGAACTGTATTTTAAATCCCAATATTCAGCACTGAGCTTACCAAATAGCCACTGATTAATTAATACTTTCTAATTAATTAACATAAGTTATCAAGAATTATACCTTAATGGATAAATACTCAAAAGATATGAACAAACAGTTTTTGAAAGAAGACTCAAAAACTATTATCAACTATAGTAAGAGAAATATCTATTAGCATCTCATGTTTTCATACAGAAATAAGACTAGTCAATAGGGCAAGCTGTAGACTACTGTCATATGTAAGGGAATTCACTACATTTGCAAGAAGTAACCTTTGGGATTCCAACCCAATGTTACTACTCCTTCCTTCTTAATTCTCTTTTTGAGATATACACTTCAGACAATGCATCGTTTTTAAGTTCTTACATTTTAACAATGCGGAGCTCATTATAATTATTAAACTTATAAGAATATGTATATTATTTACACACATGCAAAGTTGGTAAGCTCAAATTTAGTCCCTTTTTCACTCAGCCCAGGGATAAGGTGATGTAATACTTTAGAAAAAGATCTGGGCTTGGAGTCAGGAAGCCCAGAGTTCAAATTCCAGCTTTGATACACTGCTTGTTTGACTCTATCAAAGTTGCCTTACTTTAAAATGAGGGGCTTGCACTCTATGACTTAATGTCCCTTCTAGCAATAAATCAATGACATAAATGGCCTCTAAGATGCTTTCCAGGTCAAAATCCAGGATACTATGTTATTGACTTGGTCTACTTAGTCAGAAGGTACAAACATGCTATTCCTCTGTCATCCTTTCTCCTTCTCTGTCATATCCTTTCATTAAATTGAAGAATTCATATCAACCTACTAGGATACAGATGATACAATAGATACCCCCCAAGAAGAAGAGAAAAGCTGCTATGACTGTTTTCAGGGAAAGAACAGCAGGGAGCTAGAGGGGGAAAAAATCCTATCCTGTCTGAAAACTGAATTGTTGACCCACTTGACTAAGTGACATTGGCACCCCTGCTGCTAGCCTCCTGGAGTGAAGCATCACCAGCCTCACCCCAGATCCCTGTCAGAAGAATAAGATTGTTGTCAGTTATGGGGCTGAGTTTAAGACTGAACTCTAGTGACAGTCAGAGTGAGAGGAATAGAGTGTTTTTGCTGCTTCTGCCCCAAAATGGATAGCCAGAGTGGCAAGCCTCTTGAAATAGGGATAACTTGGGTCCATTCCATATGCTTGATCCAACATGACTTCAAAGTCTCATTCCCCTAAGGGAGAGCCTGAAGCTATGTAATGGATTGGTATCACAAAAGGAGCAACTCACTAGTGCTGGAGTAAATAAGCCACATAAAACAAAAACTGCATAGATATAAACAGGAAGACACTGCAGTATGAAGAACTTTGGTTAGGTTAAAAGTAGGACCTGCTGATAATACAGGATATTAAAGACCTAGTGAGAAAAGTTAGAGATTCTTTATATTAGGCATAATCTAAAACAGGGACAAATTCCCTACGCTTACAACCAAGAGAAGCATTTCTCCTGTTTGTCATTGTGTGTGTGTGTGTGTGTGTGTGTGTGTGTGTGTGTGTGTGTGTGTGTGTGTACGGTGAATTTCATGACTTTGGTTTTGTTTTTTAATTGAACCAATTGGATTTTATAACGACAATCCCATCTAATCTGTGACCTGGGCCAGCCTGGCAGTTGGGTTATCATATTTCTTTTCTTTTTGGCTTTTTGGAGGGGGGAAGGTAGGGTGATTGGGGTTAAGTGATTTGCCCAAGGTCACATGGCTAGTTTTTTGGGGTGTGTGTTAAATGTTTGAGGTTGGATTTGAACTCAGGTCCTGCTGACTCCAGGGCTGGTGCTCTATTCACTGCGCCACCTAGCTGCCCCAGGTTAGCACATTTCTTAACTCTACCTAGCATGGTTTTTGGTATATAGTAGGTTCTAAGAAAATATATTAACATTCCAACTATCTAGGAATGAGTCACTTTATTTAGCCAAATATTGTGGAGAGAAGAAAATTTTTCTTTAACTTTAATTTTTATGGAGATCTTTCTAAAATGTTTTACAGACTTACCTTGGCTTCTTGAGCAGAGATGCTGAACATAATTCAGCCTTTTCTTTATGACTCAGGGCTATCAGAATGAATGTTGATTATCGTACTTTTCCATAATACAAAATGTCTTGCATTCATATATCCATTGTATATATATTCATTTCATTTAGTTCTTCATATATTGTCTTCATATAGTTCATATATTTAAGCTACTAAAGCTTAAAACTGCACTAAGAATTTTAGGACACTTTGTATACACAAATTTTTTAATGTGTGCCCCTATATTAAATGACCCTGGACTATTGTGTTTTTTTAATTATTATGCTTTTTTTTATAGTAGTTTTATCTTTTTTATCATTTTCAGTTGCCACATCTCCCTACAGTCATTATGTCTATCTTTAGTTGCCCTTCTTCCAGCTTCTGATTTTCTGTAGTTAATCTCCTGTGAGGCTATAAGGTAGCTAGTCACATTCGTTAAAATCATATATAAAGGAAGAGTGAATAGGCCCTGATTGAGTGCTTGGATGGCTCTTTATGTATAAAGTGTTTTTGCTTAGTGCATAAACTCTGTGACAATTATTTGGCTGCTTGTAGATTTTTGTGGATTACTTCCTGGTTCTTGAACATGTTCTAGAGAGGTGATATCTTGGATAAGTAATCTTTTGTTAAATGAGATATTACCATGTTTATTCAATGAATGAATCCATCTATAAATATGCTCACATTCACTATAAATAAGTTTTTCCCTTGACCAATCTCCTTGAGAGATTTGATTCCTTTTCCTTTCATTATCAAACTTTTTCTGCTTCTATTTTCTCTTCATCTCCTCCCTCTTTAACCCTTTGCAATGATGACTTTTCACTAATCATTGCTTTACAATTACCCTTCCAAAGGCTGCCAAGTGCCACTTAATTATAGTGCAGGTGTGTTTTTCTCAGTCCTAATGTACCTTGACTGATCTTTAGCATTTGACACTTCTGATTACCCTCCTAGTGAAATTCTTTCTTTTCCTGATTTCCTGTTGCTTTCCTGTTCCTACCATTTTCCCTCACACAGTCAATGACTCTCCCTTTCATGGCTTCCTCTTTCTTTCTATATGGAGGTATTCTCCAAGGTTTGAGCCACATACCTCTCTTCTCCTGACTTTTCTCCCATCTGCTTTCTTCTCTATACTCTCTACCTCAGAGATCTCAGCTACTGTCTGCTCTTGAACTATCAACCTGACACCAGTGAATTCCAAATCCTAGTCATGATTTCAGTCCTAAGTTCTTGTCTTACATTTCCAATTGCCTGCTTGACATTTCCATTTAGAAGTCTCAAATGATCAGAGGTGTCAAGGATGGACAACAGCTCATAATCACATATGGGCCATCACAACAATGTATCACTTTAAAATTTTTAAACCTTTCATCTTATATCTCCTTTACCGTCCTCATGGCTTTCCTTCCTGTGATGCCTTTATGTGTTTCCCTTCCCCACCCCCCCTGCGCCCCACATCAAGTCAATTACCAAGTAATGGTGGTTCTTTCTTCTCAGTGTCTCTTGCATGGATCCCTTCCTTCCTTTCTTCACTGCCACAACTCTAGTAATACCCACATTAACTCTTGCCTGGACTGTTGTAGTGCCTTCATAACTGGTCTCCACTATCCATTCTCATCCCTTTGAATCCATTCTATACCTACTTACAAGTTAATATTCACAGAACACTGCTTTGATCATTTTCTGCTCAGATACTTTCAGTGATACTCCACTAACTGTAAAAACAATGATCAGATCCCTTAACTTAGCCTTCAGAGACCCCAGTAGAGAAACCAGTCTTTCTCTCCAGTTTTTCATTAAATACCTCTGCAATAGATACAGCATTGGACTTAGAGTCAGGAAGACCTGAGTAATATCCCACCTCAGATATTTGCTAGATTTTGACCCTGGGAAAGTCACTTAACCCCAGTCAGTTTTTCATCTGCAAGTCAGTTTCCTCATCCTCAAATGGGGCTAACAGTAACATCTATCTCTTAGGGTTATTGTGAGGATCAAATGAGTTAACATATGTGAAGAGCTTTAGAAACTTAAAAATATTATATGAATTCTAATTATTTATATTATTGTTATTATTCATCATTTCCCCTAAACTCCAACTATTCGTTGTTCCTCATTCTCTGTAAATGACTTTCCCTATCCCTGTCCTTGTGCCATTCCTTATCACGTTACCTCCATGTAAATGAATGGCCTTGTTCTCATCTCCACTTATTGAAATCTTTTTTTTTCTTCAAATACCCTATCTACCTGATGCATTCGCATCCAATAACCCTAATAGCAAAGAGGTGATTTTCCACAGAGTAGGTGCCTAATATTTTAAGAGCTTCTGTGAATTGACCATCCTATGACCAAAGGTGGCAAGGATGGGCAATGGATTTGGAGTGCTGAAATCAATCCAACTCAAAAGACAGAGCAGAGTTATATAAAAATATGAAGACCAGGAACATAAGTAATATCTTCCTTAGCCAATATTAATATTGTTAGGCTCCCGTATAACCAATTGGTTGAATTTATTGTTTTTATTATTTTTTTTTCATCTAACAGTAGATGAAAGTTGTTCATATGATTTCATTTTTATATGCAAAGAAATAAGCAGGAAATCAATTCAGATATAATAAAAAATGATTGAAAATTGCTAATACAAGCTCAATAATATAACCTATTTTGGGAAAAAAATAATTAAAACATATATGGATTTAACTGTATCAATACCGTAAGCCCAGTATGTTGGTTAGCTCCTATCATCATTACCTTCTTCCACCCACAAGTTTCTAGTGGTTATCCCAGGCACGAATCTTTGCCATTAACACAGTGATGGAAATTAACTGCAGTAATGAACAGACATCAGATTCCAGGAAAATCACAGTCTGTTCTGTGGCAGCCATTCTTGGCTCAAAAAATGACAAGATAATGTTCCCCAGGGAGTATATTGTGTGTCCTCACATGAACAGAAAGGGGCTGGGAGAGCCAGAGTCATATGGGGAGAATACATATGTCTGTGAGAAGACTTGGGGAAAACAGAGAGGCACCCACTTAATTGAAAAGCTGTAGATCAAGAGAAAGGCACTGGGAAAGAGAGGAGGCTGAGAAATGGAGTGGCATGTGTTTATGTATATGGCAAGGGTTTGGGGGCACTTTTCACATAAAAGCAGGAGGAGTCAGTATAAAGTCGAGAAATGAGACTTTGAGCACAAGGGATTCTAGTGATTGGGACTAATGCATGCGTAAGTAGCATGTTGCTGAAAGTGAAGGGAGAAGGGCTCCTGCAGAGACATCTATCCTTGACTTTGGCAACAATTTATCACGCAAAAAGGAGTCATTTTTCCTCCTGTTTCCCTCCTTTTCCTTCACCCATCTTCTTCATTAAAGACAGCCCATTTGCCCTTCCTCCTTTTCTTCTCCCTCTCCCCAACCCTCCTAACATTATAGCAATTTATTTGTAAATGATAGTCGAGAGGGAAGTGACAGCTGTTCCCTTGCTGGGAGCACCAGGGGGCTCTGGGTGATTCTCTGTGCCTGTTGGGTAGTGCCTCTTGGAGGCCAGTATGCAAAATATAAGTGGGAGACATCTAGGCAGGGAACCCTATGTCCCCTTAAGGACTTCGTAATGAGTGAACAAGGCCCTTTCTGGGACATCAGAGACACAGGCAAGGAAACAAAGTGGATAATCATGTTCCGTTTAGTGCCTATCAGAAGAACAAATGGGTTGCAAACGGTGAGATTGGAAGTGGTGTGTGTGTGCATTCATGCCTGCATGTGCATGGAAAGGAAGTATTGCTCCTGTGTTTCTGCCAGAGTATGCATCTGCAAGAGTCAATCCCAGCCTCTTGGGTCTCTGGTCGAAAAAGAAATAAGGCAGTGGGACTCATAAGAATCAGCATGAAGGACCAAAAGAAAATGGAATACTTTGTTTCATCTCTCCTTTTTTGTCACTTTTTGTTTTGGTTTAATTTTCACAGAAACCCATATTTGTGGGCAAATTCAAAGAAAGTTTGCTACAGCTTGAAGCTGGTGCTGTCTGCCTAGTGACAAAAATGGAGAAGGACAAAGAAGGAGGAAAGGTGAAGGTTGATTGGATTTGTAAGAGGCAAATAAAATGAAATACAATATTTGAAAACTCACTGCAGGGATGTATTGGGTATAGGCATGCCTCATCCAAAAGGTCTCATATTTGCTGGTTCAACTTGAAGGCCATAAAAATGGCTCCTGTGTAGTAGGAGATGGAGGTTTGTGGGCTGAAGTGGGTCTATAGGAAGCCATTGGATTAAAGATCATCCTCTAAGAAAGCAGGGCTTCCAGAGTTGTGTCTAGCTCTTCTGATCTAGCTCTTCTGACAAATGGGAGTGGAGGACAAGCAGGCCTGGGGGAAGTATAGAAGATGAGAGCCCAGGATGTTATTGCAAGGTTTGGGGTGATTTTCTTAGGGGGCAGTGGAGAGTTTAACTATGCATATTGCTGGGGAGGCTAATTTTGGAGAAGGAAGCAGGCAGGAAAAGGTAGGTAGGAGCTCATTTTCAGGATAGTCTAAAGAGGGAGGGAGTCATCAGCTTAAAAGCTTCATGCTTTAGCTAATTATTCTTCCATGAATGTAAGGGACTTCAAAGGTAGAAACAGTAATACAGCAGGTAAATTTGATGGCATCTCATGTTTTTATATCACAATGACTTCTTTGTATACCTCCACGTCTGCCCCAGCTCAATGAGTCTTCCTATTAAACAGCAAGAGCAGAAGCAACAACAAGAGTTTACAAAAGACCAAACAACGCGTCCAAACATTTACCATATCTGACAGGATGTGCAGCGTTTCACATCCATGGTTTCAAATCTCTTCGATGGAAGGAGAGAGGTACATTGTATTGTCTCTTCTCCACAGCCAAGACTGGTTTTATAATTACATTGTATTCAACTTCATTTAATGTTCTTTTTTGTTTCCTTCAACAACTCCCTTTGGATGAAAGAGTATCTCAGGAATTCCTTGACATTTCAAAATCCTACTGCAATAATTTGATGCAGAGGAAGACTGTTGGAGAAATAACATATGCTCCAATTCCTTACCAAGATTGAGAAAGGTGACAAAAGCGAAATTATTTATTTCTTATGCCATAGATACAACCTTCCCCCTCAGCTCAGACAACAGCCATTCCACCTCCTCATGTAATGATACTCATCAAGCCTCTTCTCCCAAATGAAATAATGTTCCATATAACTAAAGAGATAAATCCACTTAAAAACAACATTAAGGTTTTACTTCATACTAATCAAATTGACAAAGTTTGCAAAAGATGAGAATAGCCAATGTTGTAGGAGTTGTAGAAATGGAGACCCACTCTTAAATAAATTCTTGGAGTTATGAATTGTTTCCAAACATTCTGAAAAGTAGTATGGAATTCTGAAAATAAAGTGATTAAAATGTTCATGCTTTTTGACCCAGGGATTCCAATGCTAATTACGTATCCCAAAGAGCAATGATGAAAAGAAATAAGCCAAATACATAAAAAATATTTATAGGAACACATTTCCTTGTGGTAGCAAAGAAGTAGAAACAAAGAAGATGACAATTGATTGGGTAATGGATAAATAAATTATACTACATGAAGGTAATGGAATTCTGTTTCATAAGAAATTATGAATATGATGAATACAAAGGAGCATGAAAAGACAAATGAACTAAGACAAAGCAAAATGAGAACTGGGGAAACAATGACTGTAACAATGTAAATGAAAAAGCAACAACAAAAACATTGAAAATGAATGCTGCAGAGTGATAAAGACCAAGCTTGACCCCAGAAAAGGATAGGAGAAGAGATTTCCCACTTCCCCAATTTCTTTGCTAAGGTGGGAGACAGTGGGTGTGAAACATTACATTTAATATCATCCTCATTTGACATTTTGGCTATTGTTCCCGAACTTTATTTTCTTCCTCTTTTTGAAATGCTCTACTATAACCAAAAGCTCTCAGAGGAGAAGAGATAGAGTACAAAACATTTTGGTTTTGGTAGAACCAAAAGATATGAAAAGATTTTCAAAAAGCTGGCAAACCTATCATTTTAAAACTTAATCTGTAAAATCATGCCCCTCCTCACCTCCCAAGGAAAAGCGATTGTTAATACCTTTTCTACAAAACACAACAGGAAATATGAAAATACCATTTGTAGCAAGACTATTCCTGAATGCCTCTATTTAGTAGCATCAACGAGAAGGAAGGGATATTAAGTCGGAAATGGTGGAGGAAGGAAGAGAGTAAACCACAAAAGAATTCCAGGGAGGTTGAAAAAAAATGAAATTCTGCCCCCAAAGGAACTCTGACTGTAGCTTGAAACAAGAGGAAGGCAAACCCCAACTCTGTTCAGCTCAAATCCCAAAGCAAGTGAATAAACCAGATATGGGACAAGAGAGGTAACAGGAAATGGACATGAGTGCACTGCAGTATATAGCCCAGATGGGATGGGGCTCCCTCCACAAATAGAAGCTAGGCATATCCAAATGAAGCCAGTCACTGGGAGGAACTTTCAGGTCTCCCTCAATGCTCTTCCTTCCACATAGTACAGCAGTATAAAAATTGAAGGTTACTCCCCAAGGAAATGTCCAGTTGCCTTTTGGAAGAATAAATCATGGTACTGATCCTCAGTGGGCTAGGAATGTTAAAGGCAGAACAGGTCTGTCACCCGATACTTATGGGGGAAAAAAAAAACTGGCCATATTGAATTTTGATCCCAAGCTTGCCAGGAATCTAAATCTCAAATTCCTATCTGGATGTCTCCTGAACCTTTCCCTGAAGCCATGTATCCCAAATACTCATTCAAATTTATGCTCTTGGTTCCCTCTGTCATCATTTCCTGTCTTTTTTCTATCAAATGATTTTTTTTTCTTCTATGGGCCATTTGGAGCTGATGCAGAACACCTGAAGTACACCAGTACCTGTAACATAGAGAGTCATGGTTATTCCCTGCGTCCTTTAAGTATTTCTCTTTACATAATTTGGAACTCAGCCAAGATAGTAAGGAAGATAATTGTGAAGTTAGCACAGTATTTACTAAGATCCAAAAGAGTGTATCTAGGGTTCGAGTAGGTCTTCTTCAAAGACCAAAGGGGAACAAAAAGTAGCCCTGCCTAACTCAGTAATGAACTTACAGGGATGTACTGGGATAATATATATGCACACACATGTTTATGCATGTATACACATACACGTGTTTATATGTACATATGCACATTGCATATACATGTATATTTACAGAGCCCTTTGTTATATATGTATATATATATATATATATATATAGTAGAAATGCATACGTACGTATAGATCAGTGCTTCTCAACCTTCCTAATGCTGCAACCCTTTAATACTTGTATGTGGGCGTGTCTGCATGTGGGCAGACTCTCCTGGAGACCAATAGAGGAGCGCAGTGTCTTGGTTCCTAAGACCATCAGAAATATGTGTTTTCCAATGGTCTTAGGTCACGCCTGTGATCCCTGTGAAAGGGTGATTCAACCCCCAAAGGGGTCGCGACCCACAGGTTGACAACCACTGATACAGATACTCATAAAACACTTTTCAGTTTCATTTGCATGAACATTTTCTTTGTCTCTTTTTTTAAAGACAATGAACAAAACAAGACAAAAAAATCAAGTTTTGATTTGTAGCATTTGTCCATTTCCAAGGAGTCAATGCTCTCACTGAAAATTTAACAACCTGCTCTCCCTCAGGTAAGAGCTGGGGAAAAACTGAACTGTAATTCTCATCATCTGGGTCTAGCTGATGAGCATTAGAACAAATGGGCCTGATGACAAACAACACTTAGGAGAAATCATTCAGGGCTTTAACCCCATGTATAGAGAATGAAGGAAAATAGACTGCTCATTGTGACTTGACTATATACAGTTTATCTCCCCCAATACCCTCATGCTTTAGTAAAGTTTAGTTCTGTACTTGAACTGACTGCAAATTGAACTAAGTGGAATTGATGAGGTAGAAAAATATATTGTTAGTGAAGCCATTCAGGGCAGGAGAAAGGCTAGGACCTAGGGACTCAATTTTTGATAGGAAACAAATTCTTCCTTTTTTATCCCTGAGTAGTGCCAGCAAACAATGAAACTGAGCTTCTGCCAGTGGATGAAACAAGGTGCCACTATTCCATAGACTTTAATTTCCTTGGCTGTGAATATTCACCACAGGCAGACTTGTTAAAGGGTTAGGTTTTTCCATTGCAAGAAGTGAGATGCCCTGGAAACCACAGGGAGCTTTGTCCCATCAGGGTACATGTAGTACCATATTCATCTAGTCATTCCATAATTCAGTGAAGCTTTGGAACAAAAAGCCTTTGTGTTGTGGTGGCTGCTAATGCAATGAAGGGCTCTCCTCCCCATGCACTAATGACGTTTATACAGAGATGACATGTGGCTATGAAAATGGAATTGGATGGGGTGGGGGTTGGCTTCTGCCTTCTTTTCTTGCTCTTGTTGTTTCTGCTGCTCAACTCCCAAGGAAGAGCGTGGGATGTTATCTATTAGTCTGTGCATCAGGATTTTCATCTAATTTCATAATGAAGATGTTGCTCCATCAGATATAGATGACATGTCAGCAGAAATGCAAAAGGCCATTTTTATGTGTCAGCTGGCACTCTGTGTGGGCTCTCTCCTGCCTAGGAATGTCTAAAATGAGCTGGTCAAAAGAGCTGGCTCTGCTATACCAAGCATAGGACCACTGAAGTGAGAGGGCTAGCTCAGAAGCATCTCACTAAAAATGGGAAGAATACTGGATTTAGAGTCAGAGGAAATTATGTTTAAATCTTGTCTTTGGTGCTTATCTGCAGGACCCTGGTCTAGTCATTTGGCCCCTGTGACATTCAGTTTCCTTATCTGTAAAATGAGGGGGCAGGAGTAGATGCTCATGAAAGTCCCTTTTGGTTCTAAACTTATGATCTTATGACCCTTCCTTCTTTTGGATCCCTATCCCATATGATCCCTTCTCTTTGGGGCTTAACCTGGACAGTGAGAGCATCTGAACACTGAGGAAGGGAGGACAACAATAGTCAACCATAATGTGTTATCTTTTCAGAAAGAAAAAGGAAAAACACCTTTGATTCAGTTAGGCCTCTGACCTTTCTCTAGTGTTACAGTCACCCTATCTGTGACAATAAAGACTAAGAATGACAGTGTAGAGAGAACACTGGACATGGTATCAGAAGACAGAAGTTCTAGTGCCATCTTTTTTAGTAGCTTGCTGGGGAACATCAAACAATTCCCTCCATCTCTCTGGACCTTCCTTTCCTTATTTGTAAAGTGAGGAGGTAGACTTGTATTTTTTTTATATATAAATTTGACTCAATTCTCTATATATTTGAGAAATGATGTCTATATCAGAGATACTTGTTCCAATTATCTCCCCTCCCCAACCCCAGTTTTCTGCTTTCCTTTTAATTTTGCTACATTTGGTGGTTAAGAATTGAAAATTGAAGGGATGCCTATCAAATGGGAAATGGTTTCAAAAGATGTGGTATATATGATTGTGATGGAATATTATTGTGCTCAGATATGATGAGCAAGATAATTTCATAAAAACCTGGAAAGACTTACGTGGCTTGATGCAAAGTGAGGTGAGCAGAACCAGGTTAGTATTTTACACAATAACAGCCATATTGTATGATGAAGAACTGTGAATGATTTAGCTATTCTTAGCAACACCATGATCTAAAACAATCCCAAAGAACTAAGGATGAAGCATAGGATCCTCCTAAAGAGAAAGAACTGCTATTGTCTGAATACAGATTGAAGAATGCTATTTTTTAGTTTCTTTCTTTCCTTTTTTTTTTATTCTAGTGTTGTTGTAGAAAACAACTAACATGGAAATGTTTTACATGATTGCACACATATAGCCTATGTCTGATTGCTTACTGCTTACTGTCTTAGGGAGGGGGAAGGGGTAAGAGGAAGGGAGGAATAGAATTTGGAACTAAAAAAAAAAATCCAGAAATGTTAAAAAAAAATTTAACATGTAATTGGGGAAAATAAAATATATATTTAAAAATAAAATGAGTAGGTAGAATAAGATGATCTCATACATCTCATTAGGTACTTTGGGACATTTCTGATGTTACATGCCCAGGTTTCTGGTTTCCCAATGGGACACAGACCCAGTTGCAACATCTCCATACTTTCTTTCTATTGTCATGCTTGATGAACCAGCAAGTTTTCTCTTATCCAGTTGAGCAAGGCTACACCATGACCTTTGAATATAAAATATGAATGTTCTGACTTTTTCCTTTTTAATTATTTGAAAAACACCATAATTGGATAGAAAAGGTTACATGTTGATGTATATGTCTTATAGATCAACAAACACATTAAGACCTTATTTCTTGACTTTAGGATGGTCAGATGCCCTTGCAAACTCTTGAGCATGAGGCTAGAGAGGAGAGAAGTTCTGTCCTCTGGTAGTACTTGTCATTTTTTACCTTTATCTGTGAGGGATGAGCCTGAAACATTTCAGTCCCTTTCTTCACAACAGTTTCTGGGCTCTTAGAAAATAGGATAGTGCAGTAGTCCATTTTGAGCTTTTCTTGCAGGTTATTCATTTTGGCATGCTTCATGCCCAGTCCCAATCCCAGTTCCTAAGAGACTCACAATTCATGATCCACTGGTATTTTTCTAACCTACTCTCCAACAGAATAAGGAAGGAAAACTAATTTCTCTGTGGGCAACAAGAAATCAAGAGGCTCTGTGTTGTTATTCCAATCAAGTCCAAGCTACTGAGATGGCATTGAAGGTACTCCATAATCCTACACCATTTTACCTAAAGATTCTTATCTCTCATTTCTCTGCAACACATACCTTTTATCTGAATGTTCTATTGCTAACTCCC
Organism: Pseudochirops cupreus; assembly: GCA_028627135.1. Lineage (NCBI taxonomy): Eukaryota > Metazoa > Chordata > Mammalia > Diprotodontia > Pseudocheiridae > Pseudochirops > Pseudochirops cupreus. The sequence goes on along the minus strand of CM053582.1, from coordinate 196,870,846 downwards.
TACTTTCCTCACTCTGTATCCTATTTATTCTTGTCTCCATTCTAGAGGCCATTAAATGATATAGCAGATTGAGTACTTGACTTGGATTCACTAAGTTCCAACCCTTCCTCTGACAAATACTAGTCGTGTGATCCTGGGAAAATAATTTCCCCAGATTCAGCTTCCTCATCTTGAAATAGGCACAATAAAAGCAAATAACTCAGGGTTGCAGTTATTATCTAATGAGATCATTTAGGCAAGTAATTTTGTTAGCCTTAAAGTACTTTTAAAATGTTGAATAAAGACACCTATTCAGACCTTTGCTAATTTTGAAGGCTTACATTTGAAATAATCCACTATCACCTCCTCCCTTAATACTGAAGGCAAGAGGAAAATTAAGGAAGAGTTAGGACTCCTAGATGCTCTGAATAGGAAGATAATAATGAATAATGAACAGAAGGCAACATTTGTTTGTTTTTTTTCCCCTATAAAGAATGATATTCAAACTGATGGATAGAGCAAAAAAAAACAAAATATTAACGCGAAACTGAAACCAAAGATAAGTTAAGAAATGTTGAGATCACCTATCTGCCCCCAATAAGTTCAAGTCATCAGATCTAGATGAACTATGTCCCAGAGCACTGAAAGAACTAGTAGATGTGATTGTGGAGTCACTGTTGGGTGACCTTTGAAAAATTGAGGAGAAAGGGAGAGCTGTTGTGGGAACTGAGAAGAGTTAAGTGAATGTCCTATTTTTGCAAACGAAGAAGATAGATCTTTCAAATTTTAGGCCAGTAATTTTAATTCATGGCAAAAAACAATGACTGCATTTATTATAAAAGAATGATTTGTGGTCACTTAGTAAAGGAGAGATGATCACTAAGAGCCAGCATGGATTCATCAAAAAAAGTTTACTCCTTGTACTGCCTTTAAAAAAAATAGGAGTGTTAGACTGGTAGATGATGGGGACATCAGGTTTAACATTTGAGAGTGTTTTAGCAGGATATTTGAGAAAATCTTAGGAGATGTAGTGGAGATGGAGGGGGTTGGAAGGTAGATGACCAATCAATCACTCAACAAGAATTTATTAAGTACCTGTTATGTTCCAGGCACCAAATTAAGTGCTGGGAGAGAAAGACAAAAGTAAAATCATTGCTGCTCTTGAGGACCTTACATTCAAATAGGGGAGATAACACACACACATACTTGTGTACATACACACACATGTACACATGTGTACATATACATATACACACATGTACAAATACATATACATATACATGTCCATATACAGAATATATACAACAACATTAATACAAGGTAGTTTGGGGAAGGAAAGCACAGGTAGATGAAGGGATCAGGAAAGGTTTTATGTAGAAGTGAAAGTTTAAGGTCAGTCCTACGATAGCACTGTTAGTGTATTCTGGACTATTTAGAAGACTGTAGACTAAAAAGTAATCATTAATAAATCAATAAATCGATGTCAGGCTAGTCATAAAGGCAGACTAGGCCATAAAGGGAGAGAGGCCATAAAGGGAGGCCTGTAATGGAGAGCTTGGGAGCTGTCCTGCATCTGACTCTATACAATACTTCATCTTTAACTTGGGTGAATTATAAATAGCATGCTTATAAAATTTATGATGAGACAAAAGGAGGAGAAGTAGTTAACAAATGGGACCTCTCATGCCTGGAATGTCTGCCCTCCTCACCTTTGCCTATTAGAAATCATAGGGCAGGGGATGGCTACGTGGTACAGTGAATAGAGCACCAGGCCTCAAGGAGGACCTGAGTTCAAATCCGACCTCAGACACTTAACACAAAACTAGTTGTGTGACCTTGGACAAGTCACTTAACCATAATTGACCTAACTCCCCCCCTCTAAAAAAAAAAGAAAAAAGAAAAAAAGAAATCATAGGGGCTAGGACCTAGGAACAGTCAAGGTTCAATTCATATGAGTTCTATTACCCACAAAAATCTTTGATTAGCCCCCAAGTTAAGCTCTTCTCAATGTTTCATACGTATCCACTTCTTGGGTACAGGTTGTGTCTTCATTGAGGAATAACTCCTTGAGGATAGGAAGTAATTTTTCCTTTTTCTTTTTTTCTCTTTCACCTAACACAGTTCCTCACACATAGTAGGTGCTTAATAAATGATTACTGAATAGGGATTAGACAATATTGAATTGAATGGCAGAATCATGATCCAGATTGGCCTAGTCACATTAGAAAGTTGGGCCAAAACTAAGAAGCCAAGATTTAATTGAGTTTAAAGTTATAGGATCATAAGGCTTAGAGCTAGAAAGGGATTTCAGCAATTATTTAGTTCATCCTCCACTTTTTTATTAGACTCAGAGACAAGTGACTTTCTTAAGGTCCCATAAGTATTAAGTACAAGACCTAGAATATGAACCTATATTTTCTGATTACCAAATTACAAATCCAGTGCTCTGCCAATTGCTCTACACAGTTTCATTTACGATCCTGTTGGATGTGTGAAAGGCATGGGGGGAAAAAGTCAAATCAACATGCAAGGCAGCATATTGACTACCTCATATCAGTGGCCCTGGCAGGGAGGTTCAATGGATAGAGCCTAACAGTTTCAGTTGGGAAAACCTGGGTTCAAAGTCTTCCTCTGAAACCTACTAGTTACGTGGCTGTCAGCAAGTTATTTATCTCTCATTTTGAGGCTCAAACAAGATCATGTATGCAATGAATTCTTCATACGTAATGCTGAAGTGTCAAACACTCAACCTACTGGCCTCATCTGGAGTGTGGCAGAATTATATTAAAATATAATTGGAATATATTTAACAATAAATAAATTAATTAAATAAAACATAGATAATCCTAATGTGTGGTTTTCTAAGTCAAAATGTGACAGGCAGAAATCCTTATGTATGGTGTAGTGGTTCCTTTTTCTATTTGAGTTTGACACAAATGCTGGAAATAACCACATCTCTATCAGGTTTTATTATTGTAGAAAAGGTCTATAGAACTGAGAGTCCTGGTATCAAGGAAGATATTGGGATTGGGTGCCTGTAGGTTTTCAATTCCTACTTGGATGTATGGATGTACTTGAGCAAAATATTTCACTCTAGGCCTCAGTCTCCTCATCTGAAAAAAGAATCAGAATTGCACTACATTCCTTCTAGCTTCCAATTCTAGCTATGGATTGGACTGGGATATGTTACATAAAAGTTTAGAGAGGGAGATCAGCCTAAGCTGATATGATTTGGGAAACCGTCATGGGGAAGAGACCTCTCAGGCAAGAGGAGTAGAAAGGGAGAATGGTGACACCAGGAGCAAAATCTGCCTGAAGCAGGACAGAGAATGGACTTTGTAGGAGCTCTCTTCTATTCCTCTCTAATAGCTCCTAGTGAAACAGGCCCATGTCTTTTACCCTTTATGCTGAATACATAGTGGGTACAAAGTAAATAATCTTTGACTTGGCTTGAATATAGATTTTCACAGCCTGTGGACAAAAGAGAGTCAGAACTTTAGTTGGGGGTGGAGTCAAGCTGCCCTGTCACCTTTGGGAATGGAACAGAAGGAAATATTTGGTCTGCCAGGATAGAAATGAGATGCCTGAGGCAAAGTAGCCTTCATGGAAGTCATCCTAGAAATACGGATAATAACCAAAGAGCTTTGGGGTTACCACTGTGACCCTTGAATCCAGTAGGGGCTCTCCCTGATGCTGATTACCATCCATTTGCTGTGCCAGTATTAGACTCCCAATTCCTCAGCAAAGGGCCCGAAATCTCCTACCAGGAAGGAAATTTGCTTGATAATCTCTAGCCTAAACTTTTTCTTCCTTAACTTCAGGCTATTATTGCTCCTGGTCTAAGTACCTGCTGAGCCAATGAATAATTCCCTTCCCTCATTTGCATTGTTACCTTGAAGGTATTTATAGCCTGTGATCATCTGCCCCCTGAGTCTTCTTCTCAAGACTATAATTTAGCATTAGATCCAGGTCTGTTATTCCTGAAACTGAGCATGCCCAAAACTTATGTTGGTTGAGCTGAAACCAGAGTAGGACTGCAGCCCCAAGTAGTATTTGTCAGGCTGGGGAGGAGAGAAGCGGAGAAAAAAGCACCCCTTTCACAACAAATCCCTTAGTGAAGGTTTTACTCTCTCCCATCAATTTGTTCAAGGGATAAGAAGGGATTTATCTAATTCATTTTTTTTTTCTGCTGGGAGAGTCTCTGACAATGACTTTTTCCTTCAAACCTACCCACTTCGCTATGCCCCTGGTAGCAACCAAGGGACAAGCAAACAACAGGCTAACACTTACTATCTGCCAGGTGTTATTCTGGGTACTGGGGATACAGGTACAAAGAATGAAACAATCCCTACTTACAATGGACTTACATTCTAATGGAATAGACAAGTACATATTGAAAAAGATACATGGCATAAATACAAAGCTAATATATACAACTATATACAAAGCAATCAAATATAGCATTTTAAGGTTTGCAAAGTGCTTTACAAATATTACTACATTTTATCCTTACAACAACCTTCTCTGTAAGGGGGTGCTATTATGTCAAATGTCAATACTGAGGCAGGCAGAAGGTAAGGCACTTGCCTAATAGACTGGATGTGAACTCAGGACTTCCCGACTCCGGGTACAATGCTTTATGCACAGTACCTCCTAGCCACAAGGTAATTAGGGAGAGGCTACACTAGCAGTTGGGAAGAGCAGGAAAGGTTTCGTGCAGGAGATGGTGTTTGAACTGCATTTTAAATTTTAAGGGAAAAGATGTACTCTCTGAAGCAAAGGTAAGGAGTTTCATTCCAGCAAAGAGGGATGGCCAGTACAAAATCACAGAGATGGAAGATGGAGAAAGGAATAGAGAGAGTACTAGTACTGATGGAGAATGGGATTCCCACTAGATCCCTAAAAGGAAAAGGCCTTGAACTTTCCCACAAATGTCAGGAACCCAGCCCCCGAACCCAGATCCCTGATATTCACTTGAGGAACCTGCCCATCCTAGTCAATAATCTTTTTAAATTGCCCTTTCACTAGAGCTCTCCTGCTACTTAACACATTGTCCTGGCCCCACCCCAGGCTATTGTCACTCCTTAATCCCATCCAGATCTTCCCACAATATTTCTGTATAAAATATCAACCTTATCCTCATTGATGGCTCAAATTCTTAAAATCTGGCAATAAACTCCCTACTTGGACTGAAGGAAAGTTTGAGTAGTCAAATTCTTTCAAGGCAGACCACAACCTGTATCCTTGCATTTCAGGGTTCCCAGCACCCCTAGACCACAACAGTATGGCTTTGTGTCAAAGTGAGGGAGAGGCAAGAGTATCTAATGGAATCAAGTTGTATAGAGCATCAAATTCTCCACAAAGGACCTTATATTTTATATTGTCAGTGATAGGAAGTTACTGGATTTGGTTGAGTAAGGGAGCCATATGGTCAGATCTATGCTGTAGGAAAATTACTTGAGCAGCAGTGTGTAGGGCTAGAGAGGTGATAGATTTGAGACAGGGAGAGTAATTAGGAAGTTGTTTTAATAATCTAGGTGAGATGAGGAAAGCAATGAATTAACATGATAGTTTGGGAATAGCATGGAGAATTAAGGTGGAGGGAGAATCAAAAAGATTCTGAGAAATTCTCTCCCATTTGGGATGAGTGAGAGTCCTTCAATTTGTCATGTAAAGGCATAAAAATGCACAAAGATCAAGAGCTCCTGTGGAAAAGGGGAGGGTAAGGCACCATAGAAGGAATAGTAGAAAGCATTAGGAATTCTAAGCAAATAGACTCAGCTTCACTAGAAGCTAAGATAACTTTGGGAAAAAAGGGTAAAGAGCTCAGTTCACTCTTTCACTGAATTAGATGAAGAGAAGAGAACAAATCCCGCAGATTTAATTCCAGCCACTTTCATCCCACTCCTTTCATCATAACAGGGTGTGATGTAGTAATACACCAGAGCAGAAAGTTTCCCTGTCCCCAGCCCCAACTACTCCTGTCCTGGTTCTGCTGGATTAACCTCATGACCTTCCTCTTTCAGCTACAGGTCTTGACTAGTAGCCTTATCAGAGGCTGAGAGTGTTCTTTAAGAAACAGAAAACAACCCCTGATGTGGGTAGGCCCTGGGCAAGATTATGAAGTGACCCAAGTTGTTCATTGCCTCAAACTCCTGCATTCCTATTAAGACTGACAGAGATACCTACACTTTGTAAGCCCTTCACAATAAGGGGAAGAGATGGAATACAGTCCATGTATCCTCCCTGGCATTAAGCATCCCCTGCTGTGGGATTAACCTCACATTAGACAAAGTGCTATTTTGTCTTTCTGAGAACTGTTGATTCTTGCAAATTGCTGATTTGATACCACCTTTCAATCGGATCTGCTACTCTCTGGAAATGATCTCCACTAAAGAGTCTCAGTCTATGTCTTGTATTAGCCTCAATAACTATGAGAGGTAGCTAGTGTAGTGGATGAGGTACTAGACTTGGAGTCAGGAAGGCCTGAGTTTAAAAATCTTCATTATAACCTTACTAGCTTTGTGACCTGTAGGCAAATCACCAAAACTTTTTTGCCTCAGTTTCCCCATATGAAAAAGAAGGAAACTGGACTCAAAGGCTTCTAAGGTCCTTTTTAGCTCTAAATAAAAAATCCTTGAACTGCATTTCTCTACTCCATACAGATCCATGTTTGCCCAAATTTTGGTCTTCATCTTTGGAATTTCCCTGATCTTTTTTCCTGACATCACTTTGAAACTGTACTATTGTATTCTTTTTTCATGTTGACATCTTGCCTTCATTCCTGAGGATCCCAGTCTGGGACTCAGCATGGCACAGGACAGTATAACATCTCTGCCCTGGATTATTATAACATTATTATTATTATTATAACATATCTGCTCTGGATTCTTTCATTCCTCTCTAAATCTATACTCCCAAGAGTTTATAGCTATGGCCCACTTAACTAGAACTTTGCTTTCTAGATGGAAAGAACCCTGGCTCTGGAGTCACAGGACTTGGGTTCAAATACTGTCTCTATTGTTCACTTTTTTTGTACCTTGACCATGTCATTTAACCTCCATGATTCTCAGCTTCTTCATCTGTGAAATGAGGGCTTTAGGCTAGATGGCTTCTGAAGTCCTTTCCAACGCTCGATCTATGATCCAATGAACTAACCTCCAGTCTTACCTGATGATATATTTCCCTTATCAAGGGTCCCTCCTATTAGGAAATTTTAGAAGAAGTTGGGCCTTTAATACCCAAAATAATATTTTCTTAATACATAATATAAATTAAGGCAATGAGGACCTCTTTTTGGTAAAAGTGCTCTATTGCTATGGCAAGCAAGAAATACCTGACAAATCCAGCCTTAGTAGAATAAAATTGATTCCATAGGCCTCCCAAGCAAGAAGTCAAATGTCATCAAAGGTCTCCTTACACTACACACAAAGAGAAGACATTCCCCTTTGGTGCCCCAGAGACAGCTTGATGTAGAGGATGAAATCCCTTTAAGTAAAATTCCACAACAGGGCATTAAAAAGATGTGATAAAATATACACGAGTTATTAAATATTGTCATCAAGATGAGCGATAAATCAGACATTTTATGGTTTCTGATTATAAATTCCATTTATTCCGTAAGCGTTTAAAGAAAGAAAAATGGAGACTCAGCAGAGATTTAAGCATGGCCAAGATGGATATATTTCAATATTGCTCAGAGGATGTTACCACCTCAGGAGGGAAACACGAAGGGGTCCCATCAGAGTCAGGATGCATGACATTATCTCTCAGTAGTACCTACTGTCCTATACACTCAGCTTTTGTGACTCCAGGTAGCATTTCTGTGATGAATGAAAACTGAATCTAAGGTATACTCTCTTCACATCCTCTGTCTATATGTAGTTTGGCTGAGGACAAGGCACACTGGCCTGAGGGATCTGGGCTTCAGGTTGGATTCTGGTGGTACCCCTGGTACCAGTTGTACTTATTCAGGGTAAGAGCTTATCTGTCCTAAATGATTTAATAATCATGGTATTATAGATTTAGAGCTAGAAGTCCAATTCTCTTATTTTATAGATGAGGGACCTGAGGCATAAAGGAGATATGTAGCTTGCCTAGGTTATAAAGCTATTTAAGACAGGATTTGAATTTAGACAGTCCAGTTCCAACTTGGATATCTAGGTGGCACAGTGGATAGAGCAACAGATCTAGAGTCAGGAAGACCTGAGTTCAAATTCAGCCTCAGACACTTACTAGCTGTCTAACCCTGGGCAAGTCACTTAACCCAATTTGCCTCAATTCCTCAGATATAAAATGATCTGGAAAAGGACATGGCAAACCATTCCAGTATCTTTGCCAAGAAAACCACAAATGTGTCATGAAGAGTCAGATGCAACTTAAACCACTGAGCAACAACAAGAAAAATTCCAACTCCAACTCTGTCCGTTTACTTCTTTTTATATAAAAGATTGGTGGTATATGGTCAAGTAAGAAAATGACTCACTGTGCCAAAGATTTCAAGTTGAGAGGGATAAGGCAGAACCTGGAGCTGGAAAATGCATCAGACAAATAAAGGAGAGTCTTAGGCGGGGAGTTTGACCGAGTGTGTTTGTTTAATCTTGAACACAAAATTAAACAGAACAGATCACATATTAGGCAAAATCACTGGGCAGACACAGTGGAGTTTAGTATTTATCTCTTCCTAAACCATGCTTCATATTGCTGGCCACAATTTAATTTTTGAGTCATAGAACTCATAATTGGAAGGTCCTGTAGAGTTCATCTAGTCCAACCACCTCATTTTATAAATGAGAATACTGAGCACTAAAGATTAAATTATTTGCCCAAGGTCACACAGTAAGTAGCATTCATGATTCGATAATAACAGTTTTCTTCATTAAAACCCTTCATTGGCTCCCTATTGCTTTCTGGAGTTGTCCTGACCTATATTGGGTCACTGGGTCCAGATGGCTCTGGAGGAGACCGAAGCTGGTGACTGCACAGCCCTCCCTCACTTAAATCTAATTCACCTGCAAGTCATATTGGCATCATCTTCCTGATGTCATGATCTTCTTCAAGAACGAAGGACAAACCACAACCCCTTTGCTTTCTGGAAAAATCCAAACCCCCTCACAGCCTCACCTTAGACATTCCTTTCCATAGATGTCTGTTGTTATGATTATTGAGTTTTTTCAGTCACATCTGGCTCTTCAAGATCCCCCCCTTTTTTTTTCTTGGCAAAGATACTGGAGTAGTTTGCCATTTCCTCCTCCAGTTCCTTTTAAAGATGAGGAAACTGAGGCAAGCAGGGTTAAGTGACTTGCCCAGGGACACACAGCTAGTAAGTGTCTGAGGCCAGGTTGAGACTCAGGAAGATGAGTTTTCTGTTTCCAGGTCCAGTACTCTGTCGTCCACTGTAACACCAAGGTGCCCTCCACACACAATATATGCCAGCAAAACTCTATTATGTAGTGTCCCTCATATATGCCCTATGTTTTCCCACCTCCAAACCCTTTGCTTCTGTTCTTTCTTATATCTGGCTGTTTTCTTCTCATCTCTAGCTGTTGAACAGTTTAAATATCACCTCCTCCGTGAAATTTTCCATGATCGTGCTTCTTGAATATGATTGTTATTTCCTCAGGGCTCAGAGGCACTCTGGCTTATGTACTTACCATGTTCTATTTTGTAAGAGACTGATATGTATAAGTCTAATAAGGTCTTGTTAGATTGTAAGCTCCATAGCAGGAGGACCCATTTGTTATTAAATCTTTTTTATGTTCTCCTGTGCCAAATTCTTATGTGTTTTTGGCTTTGCATTATATCAGGTGATATTGTAGCAATTTACCTTAATTGTGTTTTGCCTGTATTAACATCAATTGTTCTTCCCTGATCACGCAGCAAATGAACGGTGGATGGGGACAAACAATGCAAAATTATGCTAGGTGTGGGGAAAATTAACCCAATATTTTTATTTGACATTCAAAAATCTACAAAGCTGAACAGGCTAAATGTGAGTTCTGTCTGAGAAGGCACATAAGCTAGGATCCAGCATCTTGTGTTTGCACACTCACATAGTCCCATGTGGCTGTGGCTTCTGCTTCAGTACACACAGCAAACACACACGTGCGTGCACATGTGTGTATCCTTCCACATCATTCACACTATTTACTGTCTCTCCAGACTGTTGACTTTTGGAGAGAGACCAGATAAATCACTTTGGAGAGGAAGGGAAGGATGAAGATGATAAAGAAAAAAAAATCTACCTCCCCCCTTCAAATACCACGAGAAATGTCAAGGAAATTGCTTTACTGGAAATAACACAAAAGTTCAAAACAAAATTGTCAAGTGTCATTCCCTTGCTCCTGCTCCCTCCCTCACACAAGAGCTCTTCTCTTGTTCTCTGCCTATTAGCCGTCCTGCTGCCCCTGCCTTCTTTTGCCCCTCAGGACTCTGTTCCACAGTGTTCCGAAGGAAGATGAACTGAGAAGCAGCCCTTTGAAAGCCTTTAGCTGAACGTAATAACAATGTGATGATAAATAAAAGCAATATGTTAGAGCGAATGAGCTCTTCCTTTGTCATCCTAGAACAGTCAACTCTGGGGCACAACCCAAGAGGGACCAGAGAGTTTCTTCATCAGCATTATCATCATCATTTAAAGGCTTTTATGAAATGATTAATTGTGCACGATGCTGGATTTTCTCCCTTAGGACAGTCAGACTGAAGACAGACACATTTATGGGAAATACACTTGTAAAGGACACAGCAAAAGCCTAGGAATGACACTGAAATAATACAGAAATGAAGAGTGAAGCATTTCCAGCACACACAGCTAGCCGGCTCAGGGATTGTTTCCAGTTTGGGAGCGGGTGTATAGGCAAAGGCACAGTGGTGATGAAGAGTAAGGAATTCCATGGAATTTGTCTCCCTGTGGAGACTGGGAAGGATGAAGGGAAGGCCTAAAGAAAGAACACAGTTTATGAATAGTAGAAGTCCAGGGTTCAAACAAGGGAGTCAGGAGCATCTATTTGACACAGTGGATAGAGTTCTGGACCTGGAGTCAGGAAAGCTCATCTTCCTGAGTTTAAATCCAACCTCAGACACTTATTAGCTGTGTGACTCTGAGCAAGTCACTTAATCCTCTTGGTCTCAGTTTTATTATCTGTAAAAATGAGCTGGAGAAGGAAATGACAAATCACTCCATTATCTTTGCCAAGAAAACCCCAATGAAGTCATAAAGAGTGTGACAGGACTGAACAACAACAGGGTTATAGATCACAAATTCAGAGCTGAAAGGGATCTTAAAGGTCGCTGAGTCCAATACCTTCATTTTACAAATGAGCAAAACTGAAGCCCAAGGAGATGAAGTGATCTGTCCAAGTAAGTGAGTGGCAGAGCCTGGATTCAGACCTAGGTCATCTGGCTCCATATCCAATACTTTGTATATAAAGCTTGATCCCTTTCTCAGGTGATCACCAATGCACCTATAGTATAGGGAGTGTTTGAGATTTCCTAGTAGTCTCTCTCTGGGGCGAGGATTTTTTCTAACTCAGGGCTGTAGAAGAGGTCACTGATGTTCTTATGGATGTGCCCATTTCTATGGCTGTCAAAGAAGCTAGTTCTTACCAGGATCATCTGGGCATTTAACTTCATAAATTATCTAGGCTAAAGCAAATGCTTCCTAGGAAATTTGGCTTCTGTGGTCTAAGGGAAGGGAAGGGAAGGGAAGGGAGGAAGCAGGATGAAATCTGGAGCATCCTAACCCTAAAAGGAGGGTCTGAAGCTTTTTTGAATACTATTTTCTTAATAGATTTGAAGAAAACAAAAGACCTATTCTTTGATCTTGGTCCTATGTTTGTTACAAAGTAGATTCAACCTAAGGTGGGTTCATCTGGCCAAGAGGATAAACTACTGAAGTGTTCAATGAAGTTCATTTCTAGACTGTCTCAGTAATAAGAAACTCCCTCAGCTGGGACCCTAATGAAAATGCTTATAGGACACTACACAATATTTCTTTTGTATTCCCTCCAGGATGTCTGGTGCTAGGCTCTACACCCAGTGAGCACCCAATGAAGGGTGGAGAGACCAAATCGATGTGTGAGTTTTGGCAGGAAGGGGTTGCATACCAGTCAGTGTCAAAAGGACTATGTGATTTTCTTCTCAGCTTTGGCCAAAAATAAATGAACTCCCCGTTCCCCTTATTTTTTGTCTTTGAAAAGAAAGGGTACAACAGAATTCTAATAATCTCTCTGGTGATTGGTTAATGCCAACATGGAAATTAATCTGGTATAATCATGACTTAATACTAAAATTAACCATGTGACAAAACAAACATGCTTCCCAGTCTCCACATGGAATACCAAACAAATTCCATGGAATTCCTTACTCTTCATCGCCACTGTGCCTTTGCCTATACACCCACTCCCAAACTGGAAACAATCCCCGATTTGGGGGAATGACAAGGGGATCCTGTGTAGATATAGTTGAATAGGTGATGAAGTGGAGAAAAACAGGGGAATATTCTGAACCAGTGATTCCCAGGCGTAGCTTTATGACATTCTTGGATTGTCTCTATTTCAAGGTGTCTCCAAATTTTGAAAATTAATTTTTTTTCAATTTTAGAAATAAATATATACCGTACTTATTTTGTAGTGTGTGTGAGTATGGGGCACTGGGAGGTGTTTCCTCAGCATAAAATCAAACAACTCTAAAATAGTTTGGGAATCTGAGATGTGTTAAGAGTGATATCACAAGAAATGTGAACCTGAAAATGGCCTTGCAGACTTTCCTCATTTTTTTTTTCCTTTTTCAAAAGAAAATGCACTCAAATCACACAATATAACAAGGTTTCACCACCCTTAAGGTACCCACATATCCCCTACCAGGAATTCCATTTGGGACTAAGGAGTCATGCTGTCATTTATTTTTTTCTCTTCTACCTTGACACTGAGAGTAGAGATTTAGGGACCATGATGAAGCTGAGATTTGGGGAAAATTTTGCTGTGCCAAGTAGAGAAGTACCTACATTGATTTCTCTAGCCAGACTGACTATGTGAAGTTCTTATATTAGAGAGATTAAGAAGCTGGACAGAGGAGGACCATGTCCAACGAGAAATCTTCATTCTAGCTAATTTTTCATTTTTTAGCAAGCATCATTCCAGACTTCTTTACTGTCTCCCAGAAACCTCTTCATCCTGGAAGACCACTCCAGCCTTGGAAGTTACATCTTGGTAATATCTTCCAGCCCTGTGACAGTTCCCTCTGATTGGAGAGCTCCTCACAGAACATCCATTTAAGGTGGGCACCCTGACCAGTCCTGGATTGCTCTCCTTACTTAACTGATATTTGAAATTCTCTACCATTTCTGCCCCCACTTGCCTTTTTTAGCTTCCTTTTATGGGTTGTGTTCCCCCAATAGAATGTGAGTTCCTTGAAGGCAGGAATCATTTTTCCTTTTACTTGTATCTGTATCCCTAGTGCATAGCACTGTGCTTGTCATCAAATCAGCACATAATAAATGCTTGTTGATGGACTGACTAAGAAGGTTGTCAAGGAGGATGCCTATGAGAGCTAGTAATCCAATACTATTATAAAAACTGTAGTCACACAGCATAGATAGATGCTCTCCAAGGAGCCAGAGTGTTGTGTGATTTTTTTTTAACACTCTCTAACAATTGGAATAAAAAATTAGGCTTCCTGATGAAAACAATTCACCCTGAAAGAAACCATTCAAAATCAGAATGAAAGACATGATTGCAGGCAATGTGTCACATGTTTTCATTTTGTTGCTTTGATTTTTAATGTTACTGGACTGACAGTCAGAGAGACTGATCATGCTGATTTATATGCAGAAAGGGAGGGGTTGAGAAATGTTCCCCAGCTCAGCAAGCTACGAGGAGCACCAGGAGGGAGCTGGAAAGGGCATCTAGGCTCCCTCCAAATAAGTCAGATTGGGCACTGAACAAGGTCTTAGGGTTGGTGCCACCAGCTTGATATTAGTCAATGGTATGATGTGGCTATTGCTTTGAAGAACCAAGAGTCTGCTTACAACTGGTATGATACCTAGAAGTTCATCGTATATTCATTGTACATAAACCCATATTCAAATCTCTTTTGGGGGGTGGATGAATTAACTGCCAACCTCCCTGATTACAAAAGGAATGTATAGATCAGTGGTTCTCAACCTTCTTAGTGCTGTGACCTGTTAATACACTTCCTCATGTTGTGCTGACCCCCAAACATAAAATTATTTTCGTTGCTACTTCATAACTGTAATTTTGCTACTGTTATGAATCATAATGTAAATATCTTATATGCAGGATGTATTTAAATTGAACATAACCCACAGGTTGAGAACTGCTGGTATAGATATTGCTTTATGTGTACAAACTTATCTCCACCAATGAGCAGAGACTGTCTTATTTTGGTATTTGACTCTCCACTGCCCAGCAAAGGGTGTAACATGTAGTACTGTTGTGGTGGGGGCTCTTCTCACTCAAAAATTATTGGGGTTTCATGATGTGTTGTGGTAGAACCATCTCAAAGAATTTAGAGTCAGACTACCTCCAAGTACAGGCATTTACTGAGATTGATGTTTCTCATGAAGTGGGCTATGTTCTAAGAGGAACCAGCAACTTCAGATTTTTATAGGGTAAAGATGCTAATTACACAATCAAAATTTACATAGGATATAGGAATATGATTAATATTTAAAAGGAAGGAGGAGTTTGTTAAGGAATTAGGTAATAGAGGAAGGGTCCCGTCTATGGTTCAGTGGTTAAACATTCTGGTCGGCTGCCCTCTAATTGGCTAGCTACTGCAGTTATGTCTGGGCAAGATAGATAGCTTTTGTGCTCTGTCTTGGGCTAAATAGATGATGTGATTGTGGTTGAATACAAGAACACACCTGTTTCTGTGAGAATGGGTCTTGGGGCAGTGACTAGGTAGAGACAATACCTGAGTTCCCATCACATGGACACACCTGCTATTTCTGTGGGAACTAAGATTTCAGAGACACACCTGTTGTTCCAGTGATGCAGTGAGGCATATATGAAGAAGTTAGGATATTGGTGGGGGTGGGGGCTAAGTAGATAAAGTGGGCTGTATCTACTGGTGTTAAATGGAGTCTATAATGAAATTAGGATATTGGGACTGGTGGCAACCTTATTAGGATTCCATCAGTACACACTGAATAAATCTTTTTTTGATTGATAGGTTAAACAATGGATTTGATATACTCTTGAAAATGTGGAATTTCTCAAGAACAAAGGCTTACTTAAACTTTCTCTTTCAGTACCTAACACATCATGCTGCAAACAATAGACAGCTTGGTATAATGGAAAGAACACCGACTATAGGGTCTAGGACGTAGGTTCAAATTCCGTCAGAGATTTATAGGGCTTATTCCCTGTGTGATCTTAGGTAAGGCAAGCAACTGTCCTGGACCTCAGCTTCCTCATCTGTAAAATGGGGAAGTTGGGCTAAATGGGCTCTAAGGTCATTTTGAGTGCTAAATCTATGCACCTATTAAATGTTATTGTTACTGAACTCCTCAACACATAAATCCATCAGCAAATATTTATTATGTGCTTACTATTTGCTAGGGAATTCTCCCACCCAAAACTGCTTTGTAATTCACTGCCTTTGTATTTTTTCTCTTTATATTTATCCTGTTTATACATACATACATACATATATATGTATATATGAATATATATGTGTATGTATGTTTGTTTATGCATACATACATATATATGTGAATGTGTGTGTATGTATGTATGTATAAACTTCTTGAAAGCAGGGCTATTTAATTCATTGTGTTTATATCCCCGGTACACTTAGCACAATGTCTGCCATATGATAGGTGCTCAATAAATGTCGATTGATTAATTGATTGAAGGAACTAGCATTCTTCTAGGAAGGATACAACATAGACTTGTTCCCCACAAAACACATACATTTCACATTCATTCCATTCTCTAGTTCCAAATTTTCAAATCCACCGAAAATTAAGAAAGTAAAACAAAATCAAAACAACTGTTTGATCATAAACCAGGATCATTGCTCTTATATTTAAACCCCAATGAAAGAAGATCTCAGTTTGGTAAAGTCAATTTCTGGGCCACTGCTTACCCTTTCAGGTAATCAAGAAAAATGAAACAAGGTGAGAAATTTACAAAAGGTGATAGTCTTAAGACTGTGACTATCTTTTCCTCCTGTGTTTGTGACCAAACAACAGTAAGAGAGGATCATGGGAAGTACAATGGATAATTAAAACAAAATGAAGTCAAAATTAGAAGGAAGGCAGAAAATTATAAAATAATTGTTACAGCAAGTTTTTTGATAACAGAACTAATTCATCAAATATATAGGGAACTGGGTCAAAATTATGAAAATAAGAACTATTCCCCAATTGATAAAAGGTGAAAGGATAGGAAGTCAGTTTTTGGAAAAAGAAATAAAAACCATCTATAGTCATATAAAAAAATTCTCTAAATCCTTATTGATTGGAAAATGCAAATTAAACAACTCTAAGGTACAACCTCACAGCTATGAGAATGACTAACATTACAGAAAAGAAAAGGACAAATGCTGGGGAGACATGGTAAAGCAGGGTCACTAGTTCAACTATACTAGAGAACAATTTGGAATTATGCCCAAAGGGCTATAAAATTGTGCATATCCTTTGATCTACCAACACAACTAATGAGGCTATATCCCAAGGAGATCAAATAAAAAGAAAAAGA
Organism: Pseudochirops cupreus; assembly: GCA_028627135.1. Taxonomy (NCBI): domain Eukaryota; kingdom Metazoa; phylum Chordata; class Mammalia; order Diprotodontia; family Pseudocheiridae; genus Pseudochirops; species Pseudochirops cupreus. The sequence goes on along the minus strand of CM053582.1, from coordinate 196,854,143 downwards.
ACCCATGTGTACTAAAATATTTCTGGCAACTCTTTTTGTGGTGCCAAAGATTTGGAAATGGAGGGTATGCCCATCAACTTGGGAATGGCTAAACAAAGTGTGGTACATGATTATGATGTAATACTATGGTTTTATAAGAAATGATGAGGGGGCGGCTAGGTGGCACAGTGACTAGAACACTGGCCCTGGAGTCAGGGGAACCTGAGTTCAAAACTGGCTTCAGACACTTGACACAAAGTTAGCCTTGTGACTTCGGACAAGTCACTTAACCCTAATTGCCCTACCTTCCCCCCCCTCCAAAAAGCAAAAAAAAAAAAACAACAACAAAACAAAACAAAACAAAACAACTTATGTCCTTAAATCATAAAATACAGAGGATTTCAAGGGAAATAATTAGATTGAAATAAAGGTATCATTAAAAAAAAAAAGAAATGCCTGCAGGATGGTTTCAGAAGAACATGGGAAGATGAGTATTAATTGACGCAGACTGAAGAGAGATCCAAGAGATCATTGTAAACAGTAACAGCAATACTGTAATGATAATCAGTTTCCACAAGACAGTAATTATGAAAACTATCTGGTACTGGCTAAGAAAAAGAAAGTTAGATCAATGGAACAAAGTAGACATACAATTTCCACCAGCAAATAAATATAGTAACCTCATTTTTGACAAATAGAAGGACAAGATTTTGGGATAAGAATTCATAATTGGGAAAAATTGTTAAGAAAATTAGAAAGTAGTACGGCAGAAATTGGGCATAAACCAATATCTTATATCATATACTAAAGTAATGTCAAAATGGATATGTGACCTAGATAGAGAAAATTTGAAGAGCATGGAACATATTAGTTATCAGACCTATGGACAGGTGAACAACTTATGAATAAACAAAAGATAGAGAGTAGTGTGAGGTGAAAAATGGATCATTTTGATTACATTAAATTAAACAAGGTTTGTACAAATAAAACAAATGTAGCCAAGATCAGAAAGAAAACAAAAAAATTTGGGGAAAATAAAGATAAAGATTTTACACTTCAAATATATAAAAAACTTTGTCAAATCTTTAAGAATGAACATCATTTCCCAATTGATAATTGGCCAAAGGATATAAACAAGCAGTTTTCTGATGAAGAAATCAAAACAGTTTATAGCCATATGAAAAATGTTCTAAATAATTATTGATTAGAGAAATGCAAATGAAAACAACCTTCTTATATGTGTGTGTGTGTGTGTGTGTGTGTGTGTGTGTGTGTGTGTGTGTGTATATATTAAGCCTATTAGATTGGCTAAAATGACTAAAGAGAAAGGTGACAAATGTTGGAGGGGATGTAGAAAAATTGGTACACTAACTCATTGTTGGTGGATTGTGAACTGATTCAGCCATTTTGGAGAGCAATCTAGAATTATGCCCAAAGAGTTATTAAAATGCCTATATCTTTTGACGCAGAAATGTCACTACTGGGTCTATTTCTAAAATTGATTAGGTAAAAAGGAAAAGAACCTATATGTTCTAAAATATTTTAGCAGTTCTCTTTCTGGTGTCAAAGAACTGAAAATTTCAGGAATACCCATCAATTGGAGAATGGCTGAACAAGTTGTGCAAATTATTGTGATGGAATATTATTATGCTAGAAGAAATGATGAGCTCAATGATCTTAGGAAAACATGGATAGACTTGCACAAAATAATGAAGAGTGAAATGAGCAGAACCAAGAGAACATTGTATACAGTAATAGCAATATTGTTTTGAGAAAGACTTTGAGTGAATAAGTCATTTTAACTATTATATATACTCAAATTAGCTACAAAGTACATATGAAGGAAGATGCTATTTGCATCTAGAGACAGGACTGACAAATAGAAGTATGTACAGAATTATTTTATGATATTACATATATACATATATATACACACACATATGTACACAGATATATAATAATAAATATATAACATGTATACACACATACATATATAATACACACACATACATAAATATATACATATTTGTATCTAATGGTAGTCATCTCTGGGATAGGAGTGGGGAGGGAAGAAAAAAAGAAAAAAATACATGATAACTTTATTATATATTTAAAAGGAATAGCAAGTTGTACATAAAAGATTCACAGCCTCATTTCTTTTTTATTTTACTATATTATAGAAATGCTTTTTTAATTCTATAAATTAAAAATTAAATAAATAAAAATTTTAAAAAAGACTTAGCTACTCTGCTCAATAAAATGATCAAAGATGATTCCAAAGGACTCATGATGAAAAACGCTGTCCACCTTCAGGAGAGAACTGATGAACTCTGAGTGCAAAGTGAAGAATAATTTTTTTCATTTTTATTATGCTTGCATTTTTTTTTACAATATGGCTAATATGGAAATATATTTTGCATGATTTCACATGTATTATTGATATCATATTGCTTGCCCTCTCAGTGGGTGAGAAGGTGTGGGAAGGAGGGAGAGATTTGGGAACTCAAAATTTGAAACAAAAGAGCATTATAAATAAGTAATGGATTTTTAAAAAGTGAAAAACAAAACTTCTTACCCAGTGCACAGTCCTTCCTCAAACTTCTTAGCCAGTGCAGGATGCTGCTAAGCCGCAGGAAACATAACAGGGAGAGTTTCCTCATTGGTAGTCAGGCACTGGTCAGAACTCATGATTTCTCTTTCTCAATTCTACTGTGCTGTGACCTGGTTAGGCTTGAATTTCTTCATAGAAATTAGAGAAGCTTCCTTTCTTTCTACAAATTTGTGCCATTGTGTCATAATAGAGTAAACAAGAGTTCCAGAAGTGCTAGGAAAATATTGGGTTTTCTATAGCATGTGTGTGTGTGTGTGTGTGTGTGTGTGTGTGTGTGTGTGTGTGTGTGTGTGTGAAGTGCTTTGAAAACCCTAGGAATCACAAAATCACAACCAATCAGAAAACATTTCTTAAATACCTATTATGTTCCAGGTACTGTCCTAGGTGCTAGGTGCTGGATGCTAGATATTATAGTCTCAGAACCAGAAAGGACCTGAAAAATCACCAAACTTATCATTTTTATAGAAAGGGAAAGAGAGACTCAGAAAGTTACTCACCCATGGCAACTTAGCTATTCAAGAGCAAAACCAGAATTTGGACACAATTCTTTGACTCCAGGGCTGCCTCTTTAACATTAACTCTTTTTCTAAGCTCTAGAAATCTGATATGTGGAAGATGAGATGAGACATATGCAAAAACTCTTCTATTTGGTAGTAAAAGCAGAAACTAGCAGAAGACCAGAGAAAGAAGAGGGACATAAGATAACAAGAATGGAGAAAAAGCTGGGGTTATTGGGGGCAAAGGAAGGTCATTTCTGCTTAAAGACACAGGGTCAGATGCCTACCAATGACAGAAAAGGAAAAGGAAACAAGAATGGAACAGACCAAATAACTAAAAGGTCTGAGAGGCTGCTTGATTCTTTATTTGAGACTAAAGAATGTCCATGGGAGCAAGATAAGCAAACCTCCAAACTCCTAAATTTCATCTACTGTTATTGATAAAATGTATAGGTGATTTTACACAAACATATTAATAAAAATGTCACTAGATGCTTTGGCTAGACCACTGTAGTATGACTGAGAAGACAAGGGTCTAACCAGCCTTCACTCTACTACTAAATGATCATGTAACCATGGACAAGTCAAGTTCTTTCTCTGAGTTTCATTTTGTTCATCTGTAAAATAAGGTGGTCAAATTAGATGATATAGAAGGCCCTGCTTATCTCTAAATCCATGATCCTGAAATTCAATTCATTAAATAAAAAAAAGCTAATTTTATTGATGCCTCTTCTCTTCACACCAGTCATTTCAATATATTACCCACTTCATTTAAGAGCACTCCTCCATGTTAAAAAAAAAAAAAAAGGCATTGAGCAAAATCAACCAACACATCTGTTTTGTCTGACCAAGGATTTCTCACTCTTATTTCTCCCACCTCCCTACTATTCTCTGGCACCAAGAATGTTCTTTACATTGTTATTCAGTTTGTAAATGATCTACAACTAATAACTTTAACTTTCTCTCCTTCACTACTGCCAAAGACCCCTGATTTACTAGGGGAGGATCCTAGTTCCGCTGATGCTGACCATAAGCCCTCCATACCTTAGTACAGTGATTCTCAACCTTCCTAATGCCGTGACCCTTTAATATTCGTTATGTGGGCATATCTGCGTGTGGGCGGACCCACCTGGAGACTGACAGAGGAGCAGTGTCTCGGTTCCTAAGACCATCAGAAATATGTGTTTTCCGATGGTCTTAAGTGACCCCTGTGAAAGGGTTGTTGGACTCCCAAAGGGGTCGCAACCCACAGGTTGAGAACTGCTCCCTTAGTAGACAATATTGTTGTTGTTGTTTAGTTGTTTTCAGTCCTGTCTGACTCTTCATGCCTCCTTTTGGGGTTTTCTTGGCAAAGATGATAGATTGGCTTGCCATTCCTTCTCCAGATCATTTTACAGATGAGGAAACTGAAGTAAACGGGGTTAAGTGACTTGCCCAGGGTCATTCAGCTAGTAAACGTCTGAGGCTAGATTTGAATTTAAGTCTTCCTAACTCCAGTCCCAGCACTCTAACCACTGTACCACCTTGTTGTCCTGTAGATGGTATTATTATGGGGCAATTCCTCTGTGATGAACATCTGAAGGCAGGATGCTCTGATGCCATGGAAAGTAAACAGTGTGAATGCAGAGGAACTGCGTTCAAATCCCAGTTCTGATTCATGTTACCTTTGTGACCTTGGGGAAGTCACTTCAAATCTCTTGGCTGTTTCCTCATCCACAAAATGAGAGGATTGGACTAGATGGCCTCTGAGATGCCAGAAAAGGTCTTAAGTAAAAGGTATTTGTTATGTATTACTTCTGTTGAATGTCTCTGTGACAGGTCAAATGAGATTCAATAATTGAGACAACTCATGTCCCTTGGGGGAACTTGTATCACCTAATTACTGGGTCCACAGGAGCTAAGCCTTATTCTAGCCAGTCTGAGTAACAGGGACTTACCCTCCTCCTTCAAAGTCCTGAAGGGTCAAAGAATTTCTCACTTCATTGCTTGGGATAGTAAGGGGGAAGAGGGTGTAGAGAGGCTAAATCCAGTCAGTGTTTTTCTGAGACACTCCCATCAAAATTAATGAGTCAATCGATCAATAAATATCTAGTTAGCACTGACTAGATAATCTTCTAAGTTCTGGAGACAGAAAGAAAACAAACAAAGCTAACTGCTTTAAACAACTAACTATGCTGGTGTACAAAGCAAGTCAGTAATGGCTCCCTGTCAAGCAGAAAGATGATGTTTCCCTTAGCTGAGATAGGTCACTGTTTCCTGAATGAGGCTTGTCAGGGTTTCGCTTTCCTTAATTCACCAGATGATACTTTGCTTCCAAATTTCCCAGGGTTTTGTCTTTCTAGCTGCAGGTTTTCACCTTAGAGGTTTGAGGGAAATAGAATGCCTTGAACTTCAGAAATGGTAACAACCTTAGCAAAAAGGAGCAGAGATCCTGCCTAAAGCTACAAAGGGGCTTTGGCCTGAAAAAATGATGGAATCCAAACAGGCTCCCTGTGGGTGGCAAAGCCTTGGCTTAGCTGGATAGAAAGTTATCCTAAGATCACCAAAGAGGAACTCTGTCCTCCTAGCCTCACGTGAGGGTCTTCAACAAGCAAGGCCAGGTCATGTCAGCTTCTGCCTGCTGGTCAGTTACACACTACCTCCTGCTCATGCCTGTCATGAGGGAGAATTCTCTAGGCCTTATAGGAAACAGTAACAAGACAGGTTGAGCAGCTGAAGTAAAAAACTCAAGGGCTGACCTAGAATCATTTTATCTCCTGTCATCATTAATGGACTTCTCCTCTACTCTACCTAAATTCATCTGCTTCCCAGAGGCAATTTTCCCCCTCTTATTCTTCTAATCAATCAACAGATCAACAAAAAAGCATTTCTGTACTAGACTATGTGTGTAGCACTGTGCTGAACACTGGTTGAGTTGGAGAATCCCTACTGTCTCTTCCAGGTTCTCTCCCTTCTGCTCTCACTCAGTAATCTCTCTTGCTTTGAGGTTCATGCTATTCATATCTACCATCCAAGCAAAATTCTCCTAGTATTTGTCTTCTTACATCTCCCTCCCCTCCCCCCAAAAAAACAAAAACAAAAACAATACAAAACTGTATGATAGAGTGGATAGATTGCTGGGTGTGGAGTCAGGAAGATTTGAGTTCAAATCTGTCTTTAGGTACTTACTAGTTGTATGTCCATGGGCAAGTTAACTTCTATTTACTTAGTTTGCTGAACTGTAAAATGGGGATAATAGCACCTACCTTGAAGGGTTCTTGTGAGGATCAACCGAAATATTTGTAAAACTGAACCTAGTAGACAGTAGGCATTATAAAAATACTTATTCTCTTCTCTTTCCCTTTTGATCTAGTATCATGGACCTTCTAGCTCAAACAAAATAGTCTTGGCTCTGGGCATTTTCTCTAGATGTTTCTTATGCCTGTAATGAACTTCCTCCTCAACTCAGCCTCCTGGCTTCCTGGGTTTCCTTCAAGTCCCAGTGAAAATCTCACTTTCTAAAAGAAGTCTTATCTAAACTTTTTTTAATTCTAGTACCTTCCCTTTATTAATTATTTCCCATTTATCTTGTTTACAGCTTGTCTGTAGATGTTTCATTGTTTACTGTCTCTTCCATTAGCCTGTGAGTTCCATGAGGGCATGCACTGTCTTTTGTTTCTTTTTGTAACCCCAACTCTTAGTACAATGCCAGGCAACCAGTAGGGACCAAATAAATGTTTATAGACTGATGAGTTGACTGATTGGTATTGAAGAAAGTAGATCCTGTGTTATCAGAGATTGTTCCCCTCACTGATGGCTAAACTGGTAGTAAAGTTGCTGGTCTACTATTGTTCCGTGAGTTCTTGGGTTCCAGGTCTTGGCCTCTCTCTGTTGTGATCTGAAGGGAGATGGTGACCAAGGTTTTTGACAAGAGTTTCTCTCCTGCTATATGCTACCACCTGTTTCTCCATTCAAGTCCTTTGGTGCTTCCACTTGCCAGCCTTCTCTGTTTCCTCCTTCCTATTTACTACAATTCTATTTCCCCAACATCTCACTCTAGATCTGTCTGCCACTTCTATTGTGTCATTTGAAATGTTTTATACGTAATTAACAAATTTTATTTTATTTTACACCACTTTCTGTGTTTTTTTCCTTCCATTCTCTAGGTCCTAGGATTTAATATGACTAGGCTCCCTTTGGATGGTACTACATACCTGGCTACTCTTTTGAATACTTCCTGTACTTTTTTGTTCCCCCTCAAAGCTACCTTTGCTTCTGGAAAGGCTTTGTTAATAGACTGTCGTATTCACTTTGAGGTTACCTCCCAGACCAAAGCTCTCTTCACTTATGATCTCTTCCTTACCTGTTTTTCCCTATGAGAATGCAAATGCCCATTAAAGGAAGGGACTGTCTTCCCCATGTTCCTATCGCCAGCACTTAACACAGTGCCTGGCACATAGTAACAACTTAGTGAATATTTGTTGACTGACTGGTACAGAGTAAGGGTTAATAGATACTTATTTCTTCAAGCATTCACGAATCCAGTCCACTTCCTCATTTTTTAGTCAAGACAAATGAGGCCGGTAAGGTCACCCAAGCTTGTATAGGAATTAAATGGAAGAGTTAAGATTTGAGTCTGGTCTCTCTGACACCAAAACCAGAGTTCCGCAGCTTCCAACTGCTGGGATTATTCAATAAAGGATAGTATAGAGAAGAGTCCTGCTTTGGGTGGAAGACCAGGTTAAACAACTTCTTAAAAGCTTCCCTTCCAAAGTTAGGATTTTGTTACTCTAAATGTGATTGTTCGGAGTCCACACTCTCCCCTCACTTCCCCCAAACCAACAGTGCCACCTATTCCAGTTTTTCTTATTGTTGAGACATTTCAGTTTTGTTTGACTCTTTGTGGCCCCATTTATGGTTTTTTTTTTTTTGGCAAAGATCCATTCCATTTCCTTCTCCAGCTCATTTTACAGGTGAGGAAACTGAGGCAAATGGGGTTAATTGACTTGCCCACATCTGAGGTCATATTTGAACTCAGGAAGATGAGTCTTCCTGACTCAAAGTCTAGTACTCTATCCACTGGGCCACCTAGCTGCCTCATTCCGCATTTAGTGACTTATCCAAAACTAGAATAGATACCTCTTACGATAAATGAGTTTCACATTCTGAGGTTGACCTGAATCTAATCTGATCACCATGCACAAAGAACAGAAAATAGTTCCATCACCTGCTAGACTAGAGAGACTCTTCATTCATGAACAGGTCCATGAAATAAGCATTTGATTACCATAGACTTCAATATAATTTGATGAGGACTAACAGCTTAGGTGAGGGGCTTCGTGTCTCCTGGCCTGTTTCTTTATCTGTAAAATTAGGGTGCCGGACTCAATTATCTCAGAGGCACTTTCTAGTTCTAAACAGGGCAAATACATTTGTAGTAGGGAAAATAGAGTGTGTAGTGAAGGAGCAACTCACAAGTGGGTCCCTGAATTTTCTTCCTCTCCACCTTGTGTGAATCTTCCTCCCTTTTACTTCTCCACTCAGAAAGGCAATTCTTTCTCTGATCACTGTGTAAACTTAATTTTGCTCACAAAGGTATCTCCTTCTTCAAATCTGTACCTATAGCTCCATCTACTGACAGAGGGAGCTGATGGATGGATGACTTCTCTTAGCCCAGGACACTTCTCTGCACACTGTCCCCACCCCCTTCTACATCCTCTACCTTAAATGGGCAGACTCTCCCACTTTGCCAGCAGTCATGTCTCCCCTGCTTTCTCTTTCTCTGTCTTCAGAAGCCCACTCTGTTTGTTCCCCAAGGCTCGCTAGTGGCTAAGTTGAACAGACCTCCTTTCTTAGTCCTGCTGCATGTGTAAACAGCAAATCGGCAGGACTACAATATTTGAGAGGACACACAGTTGGATATCTTAAGGGCTAATTTGCTGGTTAATTTCCTTTCACACTGCTAATTGATCCTGCAGTTCCATCCTGCTCTTTCCTCCCTTACTCCAAGAGACCCTGAAGGAAAGAGAGTCCATCTACTGTGGACCCTTCATTCATGGCAATTTCTTCCTTATTTACCACCCTCTTCTCATCCCAAATGAATTTGAGTCATCATTTGGATCCTCCAAAAACATTTTCTATTAACCCACTTTTCTTTAAGATGCCATTTTGCTGGTTACAATCTGAGTTCAGGTGTGTGTGTGTGCATGTGTGTATATATATTTTTAACCAGAAAATCATTTCATTATAAAATAACCACGTTTTCTCCTTAAGAAAAGGCCATTTTCTGCCACATAAGTGCCTCCTGGTGGCACCAATATGATGAATCCACCCAACCTGTTTAAAATGTGAGGGAGGTTAATTCAAAAGTAATCTGAGGGTGTTTCTGACTGCAAATGCAAATTCCTTTGTCAGCGATCTCTGGCTCCATGGAGCGAGCAGGTATTTTTAGTACACAGAGATTTGCAGGGGATGGGGGAAAACACACACACACACACACACACACACACACACACACACACACACACACACACACACACACACACCCCTTACTGAGAGATGGGTTCCTAGTTCTGAATATTTATCCCCTAGGGATTTGGAGATCCTAAGGCTTGACTGGAACTCTGGGGCTTTGTCCTCTGCTGGAAAATGAGGCATGGCAATGGAGCCCCTTGTTCCAGACCACTGCTATCTATCACTCACCTACCCACCCAGTAGACCTTATGTCAATTTAATCAGTCCCTGAAATGACCCCTTTTGAGAAATAGACATCACTCATCACCACTAACTTGTAAGCTCTAAGAGCCTGCCAGAGCCATCCGGAAAATAATTCATTTGAAAATGGTCCCATTTATATGATACATAAAGATTTACAAAGCATATTCATTACAAGCATCCTAAAGAAATTGAGGTTCTAGAAGTTAGTGTATTTGCCCAAGGTCACTCAGCTGGCAAGTCATAGAACTAAGAAGGGACTTGAGCCCAAGTCTTTCTGAATCTGAATCCAACATTATTTGATATATTCCTCCTTACTCTATCCTCAACATTTTTAATAGAAGTGAAATGTGGTTGAAATAAACAAGGGCAGCCTTGAAGGGAGAAAGAGGAAAGAGATGTCATAGCAGGGCAGTAAGTAGCCTGAGGCTACTCCCAGCATGATAATTACATGTATATCAGTGCCTGAGGTCTTTTTTTAGTACCATCTGGCAAGCCATAGCCTTCTGGAGAAGAGGGAAGGTGAGGGTGACCCTTTGGTGCCAGTCAAATATAAAGGGTCTATAGGCTTCTTATATACCTTAAGCTGAATGATTCAGAAGCAGAAGCCCTGTCTGACAGTGGGAACCTAGAGCACACAGAGCCTGTCTCCATTGTGCCAAGGAACAGGAAGGCATAAGGGGAGGGATGTAATGGATTAAACTCCCTTCACTCCCCAAGCAATCATGTGGGGATGGAAACTGCTGGCATCTTTTGTAGAGGTCTCCTATAGGCTAGTAACTACAGATGTAGATGGGGAAGACTGTCATCCCCAAAGCTTTCAGGTGACACTTTAAAACTGACTTTTTCCTATTGTGGCTCCTTAGCCTGACAAAATTCTCTCTTCCTAAAAGATATGGGTTACAGCAACCTTATACCTAGTACATACTTTATTGTTGTGGCTGAATTTTAGACAAATACAAGTTAAAACTTTAATTTCCTCATGTCTAATTCCCTTAATTTTAGTCTCTTCCACAAGGGACTAAGAATCTCTAGAACGGTTTAAAACCCAAGGAAATATGGATCATTTATTTCCTGGTGGCTTATAGAGTAATTTGAACTTCTGTTATAATTTTTGTTTGTTTTAAAAAAAAAACACCCCATCATTTTCAGAAGTAGTAGAAGATAGCAATAAAGGTTGGAGGTGGGTAGGGATTGGAGAAGGATGTTTAATAGGGGGATAGGACAAATACATAAATAAAGCAATCAGAGGCAAGTATTTATTAAACACTTTCTATGTATGAGCCACTGTGCTAAACTCTCAGTATACAAAAAAGGCAGACAGGTCCCTGCCCTCCTAAGGAGATTCCATTCTAATTGTGAAGCCAGCTTGGAAAGTCAATGGACATGCAAAATATATTTGGGATGAACTGGAGGTAATCTCAGAGGAAAAGTACTAATGGGGAGGGGGCAGAATAGGGTAAGAGGATGGGGAAAGGTCTCTTTTGGAAAAGGACTTTTGAGTCTGGAAGGAAGCCAGGGAGTTTGTGGAGTTAGGGTGGGGTGAGAGAGTATTCTGCATATGCACATAGCCGATGAAAACCCAGAGTTAAGAGATGGAGTATCCTGTTTGAGGGACAATAAGGAGGCCACTATCACTGTACGGTGAGGGGCAAAGGATAAAGATAATGGAAAGGTAGGACACGGTCCAGTTGAAAGGGGCTTCAAAAGCCAATAGGATTTTACATTTGATCCTGGAGGTAATACAAAACCACTTGAGTTTATTGCCTGGGGAATGCATGGTCAAACCTGATGTTTAGAATGTCTACTTTAAGAGCTGAATGATAGGTACCTATAGGGGTGATAGAGAGATTTGAGGCAGTATCCAGAACCTTTAAAAATTAGGCCTATGGCTTTACATCTTGATAATTGATCTACTTGGTCAAAGTCTTTCGAGTCTTATGGGTAGGGATCTCACAGTCCCTGAAATATGAGTGTTCCTGGCTATAGGGATAGGAGAAAAGAAAGTGGAAAGGCTCCTGTCCTGATGAGACCATTTAATTCCTGTAAATGTCAAGTAGCTTGTTTCTTCTGTCTTGTCTGCATGCAGAACGTGTATGTAGCTAATGAGAGGGTAGCAGATTGACTGTCCCAGCCTATATTTTAGGAATCATATTTTCCAAGGACATTGAGTGTGGGTTCATCCTTCTTTATACGGTGGAGTCAAAAAGGCATTTGTTAAACCTGGTTTTGAGATTAAAGGGGCTGAAAGAAAATGACGACAAAATGAAAATGAAAATCTTCCTGACACATTACTGAACTCTAACAAAAATGGACGCGAAATCATTCCTCCTTTATCAGATTTTCTTAAGAGTCTTTTAACTTTACTTCTGTTCTTTGACCATGTCACATTCTTGGGGTAGCTAGGTGCACGGTGGATGGAGTGTTAGGCCTGGAATCAGGAGGACCTGAGTTTAAATCCATCCTCACTAGCTGCATGACCCCAGGCAAGTCACTTAAGCTTGTTGGCCTCAGTTTTCTCATCTGTAAAATGAGTTGGAGAGGGAAATGGCAAACCACTCCAATATTTCTGCCAAGAAAACCCCATATGGAGTCACAAAGTATCAGATATGACTGAAATGACTGAAAAACAACAGCAACAACAAATCACATTCTATTTTCCATCACATTTATTTGCTCCCAGGTCCTATTTCCCATTTTAAAAAATGTACATTCCCTGAGGGACGAGACCATGTCACTTTTCATCTTTCACATATCTGCAAAAAATACATCAACATAGTAGGTTCTTGATTAACATCTTGAATTTGACACCATGAAAAGAGAGCTGATTCTGAGGGGAAAGAAAGAATCTGGGTTCATATCTCACCTCTGATTCTTACTACCCATGTGTCCTTTGGCAAGCCATTCAGATTCCATTTCTCATAAGTAAAATGAATGGATAAGACTAGATTACCTCTGAAGTCCCTTTGAATTTCTTCCCATGATACAAGTACAGCAAAAGAAAACACCATCAGTTTCACTGACCTGTTAGATCAGCGGGTTCTCAACCTGTGGGTTGTGAGCCCTTTGGGGGTCAAACAGGGTCGCCTAAGGCCATCAGAAAACACATATTTCAGATGGTCTTAGGAACCAAGACACTGCTCCTCTATCTGTCTCCAGGTGAGTGCGCCCACATGCAGATACACCCACATAAGAGTATTAAAGGGTCGCAGCATTAGGAAGGTTGAGAGCCACTGTGTTGGATGAACCCTTAGCTCTGAAGGAATTATTAAGGCATCATAGAAACTAAATGGCCAACCATAACATATAAAGTGATAGCTTGGCAATAAGCCCTAAGTTTTCTAAAATTTACAGGTGGAGGGTACTCTAATGGTGATCTTCCTTTATACAAATGAGGAAACCGAGGCCTAGAGGGGTTTAGGGAATCATCTGAGTTCACTCAAATAATAAGTGATTAATTCTAGATTTGAACCCAGGTCCTTCATAGAGGACAGAGGTCTAGAGGTGGAGTCAGAACGACCCAGCTTTGAATTCTGTCTCTGATACTTAGGTTTCCCTTGACAAGTCTCTTAACCTCCCCCTGTTTCAGTCTCCTCTTTTGTAAGATGATGGAGTTAGACCAGATGGCTACTGAGGACCTTTCCAAATGTAGAGTTGTTATCCTATGAGCCTAGGATGCCAGAGCCAATGTTTTTTGCATTTCACCATGACTCTCTTATCTAAGACCACACAGGTAGTTAAATGATAGGGCCATGACACAAAGCTATGTCCTCTGGCTGCAAACCCAGCATTCTTTACACAGCACTCTTTCAGAATTTTATGTCTATGAGAATCAAGGGATATAAAGAGGGGGATGGGCAATAAAGCAAAGTGGAAAATGGACTACCAGGGATTGATGAGATGTGGGTTCTCGTCCCAGCTCTGCCACTAATGAGCTGGGTAACTGGGTAAGTCACTTCATTTTTCTGGGCTTTGGTTACCTCCTCTATAAAATGAAAGTATTGAACAATAAGCTTGCTAGGGTCCCTTGCAACTCTGAAATCATGGTTCTGTTGAGTGTGTCCACTCTGAAATTTGAAAGTTTAGTTGTCTGAAGTCCTTTGATGTCAGGTTCCTTCTGTGGTCTTTGCCCCCTCTTAAGGGAGCTTCTCTCTGAGGATGATTTCACTGGGTTTATCTTTTGTGCCTGAGGGTCAGCCCCTAGTTTCACAGACCCTGGGTTTTAAGATAGACACTCTCTCAAAGAAAATTTCTAGGTTTGTAGCTTTGGGGCAGCTTGCATAATCACATTGCCTGTTGTCTGGGGAACATGAAATTTCACATGAAAACTAGATGTAAGCAATAAATAGAGCCTGAGAACGGGCAATGTTTTGCAACTTGAAGCTTAAATATGGATAAACTACCTCAATATTTGCTACCAATCACAAAACCTCAACACACGTACAAATGTCAACTTTGTGTTATCCTCATGGAGGGATGGCAATAATAGCTTGAACATTCCAGATCAATTAAACTGAATTCATTTAATAAGCATCTACTGTAAACCAAAGTAAAAGGGAGGGAAATACTCCTCCCCACATGCACCACAGCCCCAGCAGGTATAACTTCATGGGGCTATAGATCTAGCTCTGTATGGGATTTTAGAGGTTATCTAGACCAACTATCCCATTTTATAGAGGGGGAAACTGAGGCCCAGTGAAATTTAATGACTTGCCCAAGGTCATACATGTAATAAGCATCTAAAGTAGGATTTGAACCCAGATCCTTGGGTTCTAAAGTCAGTTGTTTTAGTTTAACACTGGAACTAATTTTTTATCTCCTAGTTATATCTACATACATTTCACTGCAATGAGTATTTATTAATAGACTAATGCAGGAGGAATTAGGACACGGGGACAGGAAGATGAGCCTCAGAGTCAAGGAGACTTGAGTTTAAGTCCTGGCTTCCTATGCCCACCCCCAACATCACAGTCACACACACACACACACACACACACACACACACACACACACACACATAATAGTTGTCTGATCGTGGCCAAATCATTTAGCCCCTCAGTGCCCCAGGCAACTTCCTAAGGATGGAAGTTGCAGACAGAAGTTGAACACCTTTGGCAGAGGGAGTTTTCATACCCCTCAATTCACAGTTACAATCATACATCTGGACCAAAAAGAAAAAAAACAAACAAACATAGATTACTCTGTTCAGTGTTGAGAAACAAAAAACAAAAATACAACTGAATCACCCCTGACTTCATGCAGCTTACACTCCCTATTAAGGGATGCTTCTCTTACTTTTCTTTCCTCATGCATTAATAACATTGAAAAATTGAGGAGAAGTATAGGAGAAGTGGCTACTGAGGAGGCAGTGAGATGGTCCAGCAAATACAGCACTAGGCCAGGAGTTAGGAAGACCCAAGTTCAAATCTAGACTCAGACACTTACTAGTTCTATGAGCTTGGGTAAGTCACTTAACCTTGTTCACTTCAGTTTCCTCATTTGTAATATGAGTTGTTGAAGGAAACGGCAAATCACTCCAGTACCTCTGCAAAGAAAACCCCAAACGGAGTCACGAAGAGTGAGACGTGACTGAAATCATTGAACCTCTGTTTGTCTTAATCCACTGGAGAAGAAAATGGCAAATCACTCCATTATCTTTGCCAAGAAAACCCCATGGACAATATGGTTCACAGGGTCATGAAGAATAGGATACAACTGAGTAACAACAACACATAAAAGTACTGGAAAGGACACTGAGCTATCAATCAGGAGAGCTGGAGTCTAGTTGGGATTCTGCCATTTAACAGCCAAGAGACCTTGAACAAGTCCTCACTTTGAGCCTCAGATACCTCATCAGTTAAGTGATGTTTAGGCTGGGTGATTTCTGAGGTCCCTCCCAGATTTCAAATGCTATGACTCTGTGATGAATAAAGCTGACCTAAAAGCCCAGTGAGTGGTGGGGTGATCAACCAGCACAGGATTAAACATGTATTATGAATAATCTGTAAATGAGCTTGCACTCTAAACTAGTTTTGCCCTTGGCTGCCACCTATGGTCTCTCTGCTTGGAAAGGAGATCAAGTGCAGGAAGGATAATCAAACATTAACAATACCCTTTGGGGCACCCTAGGAATAGGAGCAATTCCCACTGTTGAGGCCAGACCAGGCCAAGCACCACTCACTTCATAGGCCACTCCCTCTGGCTTCCTCATCTTCTTCCAAGAGGACATGATCTGCACCAGGCCTGTAATGCTGCAAGAAGCCAGGTGGTCCACAACACCTTTTTCTGCATTCTAAGACATATTCATTAGTGAAATATCAGAAACCTCTGGGGCAGCATGTGCTTCTAATTCATTTTCCGAATGTATAATGAGCAAGGAGTGAAATTTTTAGGGTGAATTTAATTGACCTTTACAGCAGCATCAGGCAGATTGGCTTAAATGCTATTAAAGCAAAGTGTAACCCAGTGAGACTTCATGGAAGGTTATCGGAAAATCTATCAACTTGTTTTTCCTTAATTTTCACCAAGAAAGGAAAAGATGGATAGAGGACACAGAGGGATGAACAGACGGGGAGACAGAGAGACAGAAGGGGACAGAATTAAAGTGGGAGCCAGTCAGACAGAGAGGAGGGGGGAAGACAAAGGGCCAGGGGAAGAGTCGGCCATGGATAAACCAAGATTCTTATTGCCAAGAAGAATTAAAACAGAGTTTTAATTGAGAAGGGTTTTGGAAAATGCACAGCCAAGCTACAGGTCACATTGATATGAGGTATTTTCCACATTTGGGGATAGACCAACTTATCATCTCCTCTTTATTTAATCATTAAGCTTTGGGGAATGTTGGCAAAGATACATTGGGATAGCTGTGGCTCTGCATTGTGGCAGTCATACGTTTGCATCTCTAGTGTAATGTATTGGAAAGAACACTGGACTTGGTGGTTGGTGCAGGGAAAAGAACTCTGGATTTAGACTCAGAGGCATCAGAAAGCATCAGTTTGAATACTGGCTCTTCTGCTTACTACCTTGGGCAAATGACTTAAACCTCTTTACCACCATCATGAGACAGCCAAGTGGTGCTGGGAAGAAGGAAAGGGAATAAAACTTTATATATAGTGTTGGCCCTGTGGCAGGCATTGTGCTTAGTGCTTTTACAACCACTATCTTGTTTTATCCTCACAACAATCCTAGCAGGTGGGGAGTATTATTATCCCCATTTTACATTTAATGAATTTGAGGCAAACAGGATTAAGTGACTAGTTCAGGGTCAAACAACTACTAAGTGTGTGGGACTGGATGTGAACTCAGGTCTTCCTGATTACAGACTCAGCACTCTATCCACTGAGCCACTGTCTGCCTTTAAGATAAGGAGCTGGCCCTGGTGACCCTGGATGAGTAAATTAAGCTCTGTCTTCCCCATCAGTAAAATAGTGAAAATAATAGCACTTGCCTCCCAGGGTTGTTTTGAGAATAAAATGAAATAGTACTTGAAAACCTTTGTAAACTTTACCGTACTAAATAAATATTATTATTAATTATTATTATTGTTGTTGTTGTTGTTCAGTCTTTTCACTTGTGTCCAACTCTCTATGATCCCATTTGGGGTTTTTTTGGCAAGATGCTGGAGTGATTTGCCTTTTCCTTCTCCAGGTCATTTTATAGATGAAGAAACTGAGGCAAACAGGGTTATGTGACATGCCCAAGGGCACTTAGCTAGTAAGTGTTTGAGGTCACATCTGAACTCAGAAAAATGAGTCTTCCTAACTCTAGGTCTAGCACTACACCACCGAGCTACCCCATTATTATTATTAATATTTATTATTTCCTGTTTCCTTATCTATAAAATGAAAGGATTGGACTAAATGACCTCTAATGTCTCTCCAAGCCCTAACCAAATGATCTACAAAGTCATTTAATCTCTCTGAGCAGGGGATTTCACATCTGTAAGATGGGGATAATATTTGTACTCCTATTTCATAAGAATTGTCCAAAGATTAAATGAGATAAAGGAAGCATTGTACTTTGTGGTCTTAAAGTACAAGACCATTGTAAGCTTTGTCATTGTTGTTCTATATGAGACTGGATATAGGATCCAGCCTTGGCCAGTGAAGAAGAGCATTCATGGGCCTTACTTGCGTCTCCACTCTTCAGCCCTATCTTAGCTGATTCAAATCCCTCATTTTCTAGCTAATCTTCATTTTATCCTCAACCTTGAGCTTCACAACTGCTTCTAAGGTCTCTCCAAAGACACGAATTAATGTTAAAGGAATGTGCTAACCATTACCATCAGCTCTGATTCAGCACTCTATTGTGGATAGAGGATTCTAGTAAAGCATTGGGAGCTGTACAATATAACAAAGATGCAGTTTCTCTTCTCAAGGGGCTTATAACCCAAAGCATAGAGGACAACAGACACCAAAAGCAACTATAATAAGACATCATCTGTCCTCACTGATGAGAATATCATATAAGCCTTACAAAAACAGAGGGAGGTTGGAAGATTGCAGTAGATGGTCAAGAAAGCTCAGTACACATTGAAAAAGTCTATGATTCAGAGTCTTGGGAACCTCCAAAATGATAAAGGATCAGATGTGCTACAAAACCAACCCTTCCAGCACCCTTCTTCCCAAGCTAGAGCCTTCCCTTGGAGATTGCCTTCACTTTCCCTGTACATAATCATTTGCACATTATCTCCCTCCCTTAGGATGTGAAGGTAGGCACCATGGAACCTATTTTGCCTTTTGTATTCCCAATGCTTACCATATTTTCTGGCACATAAGAAGAGTTTAAGAAATGCTTGTTGACTTGACTGAAACACACATTGTACCTTTCTACCTTTCTCCCCTAGTATTTATATTGGAGGAAACCAGGTGAGAATAACATCAAGGGGAATCTTGAATTTGAAATTCTTTAGCCTAAAGAAACTGTAGAGTGTAAAAGAAAATAGAAAGATAAAGTCAACTACAACTGCCTCCTTTCCAAAACAAACAGACAAATCAATCAATCAATCCATCAATAAATTTGGGAGCCCAGAGTTCATAGAGGCAGCTAGGTGTAGCTAGGTGTAGCTAGGTGGAGCAGTGGGTAGAGTACTAGACCTGTAGAGAGGAAGATAATTCCAAAACTGGCCTTACTAGCTGTGTGACCCTGGACAAGTCACTTAACTTCTGTGCCTCAATTTTCTCATCCATAAAATGGTAATAATAATAATAGCACCTAAGACTGCCAAAGGAGCCCATGAAACAAAAAAAAAAGAGCCTTGGATTAAAGGATTTATCTTCCACCTTTAAATTTTATGATGCTATGATCCCTTAAGTATTAGATCTTGAGAACAAGAAAAGGTTACTCTTTGGATTCCTGCCAATATCAATCTGATTCAGGAATTTGTAAGAAAGAATCAGACACTCCAGATTGTGTATTAGCACTCTGGTCTTAGAGTCTCTACTCCTAGACATGGGATACAAATATGCTAACCCCCCACTCTACCATCTCAGCCTTCCTGGTTGCCTGGTGGTGCCTTTCACAAAGAAGCCAAGGGATTTGTTGCTTCAGGGCCATATAGATAGTGGTCACTTTGTCCTTGATTAGCAGGAAACTTGCAAAGTTTGCTGCCTACCAGACTGAAATAATGTCTTTGAAGAAAGGACCAATCAAATTACCTTGGATATTCCTACCTTCAAATCTGGGCATTATGATGTAACAGCTATGAGACCTTAAGCAAATCACTTACATTTCTTGGTCCTTAGATTTCTCCTTCATAAAATGAAGAAATTCCACTAAAGCAGGGATTCTTAAGCTGTGTGTGTGTGTGTGTGTGTGTGTGTGTGTGTGTGTGTGTGTGTGTGTGTGATGGATCCCTTTGTCAGCCTTGCGAAAATGATGAACCCTTTCCCAGAAAAATGTTCTTAAATGCATAAAACACATAGGGTTACAAAGGAAGCCAATTACATAGAGTCATCATTAAATTAAATCCAGGATTCTGAACAGCAATACTGTAATTATGATCAACTGTGAAAAACTTAGCTGTTCTAATCAATACAATGATCTGAGACAATTCCAAAGGAATTGTGAAAAATGCTCTCTATCTCCATAGAGATGATAAACTTAGTGCAGATTGAAGAATTATTTTTCACTGTATTTTTTGTGGGGTTTTTTATTTTGTGACATTGCTACCACGGCTTCACATATATGATTGCGTGACTTCATAGGCATAATTGATTTCATATTGTTTGCCTTCTCAATGAGTGGGAGAGGAGCTAAAGGGAGAGAGAGAATTTGGACCCAAAATTTAAAAAAAAGAATGTCAAAATAATTAATTTTAAAAAATCATAGTCCCACAGGTTAAGAAACTCTTAACCAAGGAAATATCTATGGTTTCTTCCAATCCTGACATTTTATGTTTCTAAAAATAATCAGAGATTATTTTATAGGACAAAACAACCAACAAAATTTATTGAGCACTTCATTGTGTACTTTGAGGGATATAAAAAACCATAGGATAAGCTCCCTGCCTTCAAGAAGTTTACATAAGCCTGGGCTGGAAACAATTTATGGCATAGGTAATAAGTAGCAAGTAGAATGATATAAAGCAAAAGTGCAATAAGAGTTCAGAGTAAAGACAGAAACTCCTTCAGGCTGGTGTTTTCAGAAAGGGTCACACTTGCGCTGATCCTTGAAGGATGGATGAGCAGGATTGGTACACTTGAAGTGGGTAGGGCGGGGTAGTGGATGAACCTTTGGAAAGGTGAGGATAAAGAAGAGTATGAGTAAAGGCTAAAAACAGAAACACCAAAGCACTGTTCAGGGGATAGTGAGTTACCGTATTTGGCAATTTGTCTTCAAGCTACTTTTATTGTTGTTGGTGGTGGTGTGTGTGTGTGTGTGTGTGTGTGTGTGTGTGTGTGTCTGTGTCTGTGTCTGTGTCTGTGTCTGTGTGTGTCTGTGTCTGTGTACACATACAATCTCTCATTCTTCATGACCCCCCATTTGGGGTTTTCTTGGTAAAGATACTGGTATGGTTTGCCATTTCTTTCAACAGTAGATTAAGGCAAACAAGATTAAATGACTTGCTCAGGGTCACACAGTGAGTGAATGTCTGAGGTCAGATTTGAACTCACTTCCTAGCTATAACCCTATATATCCACACAGTAGAAGGTTCTGAATGTCAGACTAAAGATTTGGGACTTTATTTAAAGTCTTTCCTGATCCTTTCAGAGGCTAGTGCCTTCCCTCCCCCACTATGGAGGGCAATCTCCTTGAAGTCAGGAACTGTTTCATTTTTTGCCTTTTTATCTCAATCACTACCACAACTCCTGGGACAGGGTAGGTGCTTAATAAAATGGAAGATGATTGACTGATTGTTTGATGGACCTTTTGGACACTGGGCAGCAATCAGATTTTTTTAATAGTGAGATACCATCACGAAAACTGTGTTTTAGGAACCTTAATTTGCTGAGAGGTTGATAGATAGAATAAGGGAGGGAGAAACTGGAGACAATGAAATAGATTAGAATGTTATTGCAGTCCTGCAGATATGAGGGTCTAATAATCAGGTCTTTATTGAAGGAAGCAAGAATGTAAAGTAAAGGATATAGGCAAGAAATATTGTGAGGAAAAAAAATGATGGGTTTTGGTCATTGATTGGCTATTGAAGGTGGTGACACAGGGAGGAAGTCAAAGATTTCTTCAAGGTTTTAAGCCTGGTGACTAGAAGAATAGTGGTACCATTAGTTGAAGCAGGAAAGTTAGGTGGAAAACACAATTTTGGGAAATTATCAAGAATTTAGTTTTAGAAAAAGTACATTTGAGATCATGGCAGGATAGTCTGATAGAAATGTAGGAAGCTAGAAATGTGGTAATGAAGCCCAGGAATTAGGCAGGGCTAGAAAGGTAGCTTAATAGGTAGCATTTATATAGTACTTTAAAGTTTGCAAGACACTTTACACATATTACCTCATTTGACTTTCATGACAGCTTTGTGAGATAGATATTTTATTATCTCCAATTTACAGATGAGGAAATGGGATGGAAGAGGTTATGGGACTGCCCAGAGTCACATGCCTCATGAGGCCTTCCCGAGGAAAGATTAGAACTCAGGCCCTTCTGACTTCAAGGCTACCACTGTTAAGCAGTCTTCCTTTACAGAGATGAAAGCTTCAGTCACAGAAGTGAATAAAATCTGAGACAGGCACACACAGAGGGAGAGACAGAGACAGAGAGAAAGAGACAGAGACACAGAAAGTAAAGAGAGGAGAGCAAGAAGTTTTAAGGATTCAGCTTTGGTGAATACTCACATTTAGTAAATGGGAGAAAGATGAAGAACCATCCGGAAAGATACAGAAAAAGCTGTCCAAAGGCTAATAGAAGTGTCTTAATAATGCAGAGCTATAGAAGCCAAAGGATGGCAATGTTTCCAGAATAATAATAATGAAAAAGGCAGATGGTTAAGAGTGTCAAATGATGCAAACAAGTCAGAGAAATGGAGGAGCAAGAGAAAAATGATTGGACCTCTTGATTAAGAGGTCATTGTTAATCATGAAAAGGGTTATTTCTGTGGATCTGTGAGAATGGAAGCCAGATTGCAAGTATTTAAATAGTGAGTGGGTGGCAAAAAATAAAAAAAATTAAGGCAGCAAATAGAGACAATTATTTGAAAACTTTCCTATTGACCATATTCTCCATGCATTTAGTAAAGTGCAGTGCTATGGCTCCTTTGAAAGCTCAATGAATTGACTAATTGACATGATTGACCACACAATTACGAACGTGAGGTAAAAGAAATGTCAAAATGTGTCACAATCATAGACATCCAGACCAATATTCTGCTTCTAGCAGAGGCTGGGAGGGATATTTTCATAAGAGGGAATGGTTATTATCTTTGGTTACAATTTCAAAAGGCTTTCAGTATACTAGTATACATATCTACTTTACATGAACTCACCTAAGGTTTCTTGGAACATATTTATGCTTTCAGCCTCTAATATCTTTTGAGAATAGTGAGTTCTATATCTTTATTGCCTACTGTATAAAGAAGTGTATACCTTGTACAATAGATCCTTGGAAGAAGGGTTGGGGCCTTCTTTGGGATGCTCTCCACCAATCTTAGATAAAGCAGACAGATACTTATACTGTATTTACATGTCTAAGTATCTTTGCCTGCTCTACATCAATAGGGTCTGTGTGAAGCTGTAGTGGCAACCATACTGGCATACCCAGGATGACTGCTAGCATAGTTTCTTAGATCTAATTTACTAGGAAGGACAGCTGTTTAAGGGGTCAACAATCTTTTTAAAAGTATGTTCACTAGTTCAGGGGAAAAGTCAGCACCCTGAGCTTCAGAGAAAACAAAAATAGAAAAAATACAAGCAGAGAAATAAAGACAGACAGGGCTCTGGCTGCCTGAATCAACTATACACTTTACATATACCCCTGGATCAAGAGGGCCCTTATATCTGAACAGTAGGGGAGCTCTGAACATATGGCCACTCAGAATCTCCACCAGGGAATCACAACATCCTTCTCATAAGGGATCCTCCAAAGCAAAATACCAACTCAGAGTATATATACACTTCTCAGAGCAAAAAGGCATCAAAGTCCTTGTGACTTGAGGCCTAATTAGAAATTAGCAAAAGTTATGAAAACCTTCCTACAAGCAAGCCTCCCCTAAGCAAGCTTTCCTTAATGGGCCCCATTGTGAGGCCTATTAATAGGCAGGAAAATCTTAAATCCCGTTAATGTTACAGAAGTTCAACTTTTAGTATAAACCACTTTTTAGTAAAGACCACTTATACAAGTATTAAGAGATGCCTGCCTCTCATTGGAAAAGAATGGAGAGGGAAAACTGGGTGGTAAGCAGTCAACTTAAGGTAGATTTAATTAAGAGTTTCCTTCCTTCCTTCCTTCCTTCCTTCTTTCCTTCCTTCCTTCCTTCCTTCCTTCCTCAAAACCTTAAACCCAGTTCACTCAGAAGCTCTTGGATAGGACCACAGTAGATCCCTGCCCACGCTCTACTTTATGAATGCATTTTGGACCCTCCTGGCTTAGAGTGAATGTCAATACTAATTGTGTCTCTTTGAAACAGCAATCTTGAGGGTTGTCCCCTTCCAGCTTTATTCTTTTTTTTCTTTTTTTCTTTTCCTAATTAAAGGGGCATCCCTTGATTTGCTTCTTTTTTTTCCTTTATTTTTTTAAGCTTAATCTATATTCATAACATTTTCTCTAATGCTTTTAAGACTAAACAATCAACAAAACACTAAATCAAGTTCTGATTTGTAACATTGGCCAATTTCTTTTTTTTTCTCCTCTCCCTT
>CM053582.1:196805062-196829557 GCA_028627135.1 Pseudochirops cupreus | reverse complement strand
CTGCCCCTTTTGAGAAAGTGCTTAGTGTTAATGGATGGTATCGTAATTCAGTAGTGTCCGAGGTGGAAAACCTTTGGCCTTTTTGTGCTCTGTGATTGACTAAATGAATGTACTTTGTTTATGATTGGAAACTATTCTCCATTTGAGAAGAGACTAAATGAATGTACTGCCCAGGAGTGGGTGACTTTGACAACTTAATCCAGGGGTGGGATACCTGGACCTTGTTACTTTGCAATTGAATTGAGAACTTACTTGCTAAATGAATGAGTTATACTGTAGTTTGACTTTCTCTGTTCTGTGAATGTTTGCTGAATAAATGGGTTTTGCTATACTGGTAATCCAAACCTTGGAAGTTGCCTTTGCTTGGCATTACAGAATTGTGGCCAGGCTCAGTCATACAGAGATGCTTAAATTCAGATATTGATACTCTTGATCCTACCATCGCTCACAAGTATTCCATTTTCCTATATCCATATTTTGAAATTCTTTGATTATAAGCTTTCCCTTCTTCCCCTATCTTTCAGTCCTTAGTTATATATTTTTTATCCTACCATGACCTTAAATCTCTCCATTCCTCAGTTCTTTTCCTTGCCATTGCCCCTACACTGGGTATATTTTCTTCCCTTCACCAACTTGACTTGATGAACCTGTTTAACTATATACTATCCTATATTACCGAGTCCTTTGCACTTTTATATAACATGGAAAATTCCCTCTCAAGCCACAACTTTAGATTACTTCCATCATCTGCTGCCATTATTCTTATTCACCTGCTTCTGAAAGGGGCTAGAGGAAATCATGAAACTATACTGATTGGGGCCTCCAAGAATTTGTTATATAATCTCAACTGGGCCCTCACTACTGCAAAGCTGTCCCTTTAAACCTCTCTAATTAGCTTACTATCCTTCTCACACATATCCCACAACAATTTTTTCAAAACTTTTCATTCCTCCTGTCTTCCATGGCTCCTCTTCTCTCCACTCTTTCAGCTTAGATTTTTGCCTCATATTTCACTGAATATATTCATGTCATTTGCCAAGAACTCTCTTTTCTCCCCTCCTCCTTATCTCACAATACTCAGATATCTTCTACCAGTATTTCCTCCTTTACCCCATTTTTGTGAGAAGAAACAATTCTCATTATCAAGGCGATACTTCATGTTATCTCACTGCACATGTGATTTTACTTCACCCTAGTTCCTTCGGCAGGTTGCCTTCTATATTATGTCTTCTCTCTCACTAATCTTCAATCTCTCACTATCTACTGACTATTTCCCTGATGCCTAAAAACATATTCTTTTCTCCTTGACCCTTAAAAAAGACTTCATTTATTCATCCTATCCACATTAGCTGTAATCCCATATCTCCTCTCCCTTTTCTAGGTAAACTCCTTAAGAAATTCATCTACAACTGGTGTCTCCACTTCTAATTGTCTTAACTCTCTGCAGTCTGGCTTCTGAGCTCATCATTCAATTGAAACTTCTCTCTGTAGATACTAACATTCTCTTAATTGCCAAGTCTAATGGCATTTTCTCAGTTCTCATACTTCTTGATCTTTCTGCCAGCTTTGAAACTTTTTACCAACCTTTTCTTAATATTCTCTTATCTCTAGGTTTTCATGGAAGTACTCCATCCTGGTTCTCCTACCTGTTTGACTACATCTCACTCTCCTTTGCTTGATACTCATCCAGGTCATGCCCACTCACCATGGATGTTCCCCAAAGGCAGTGTCCTAGGATCCCTTCTCTTCCAGTTTTGCTTGGTGAGATCATCAGCTCCCATGGACTCAATTGTAATCTCTATGCATATCTATTTAACCAGCCCTAACCTCTCCCCTCACCTATAGTTTCATATCATCAACTATCAGTTGGACATCTTCAACTTAGGTATCCCCTAAATATATTAAACTCAATATGTCTAAAACTGAACTCATTCTCTTTCCCCCAAAACCTTCTCCTTTTCCCAAATTTTCTATTACTATTGAAGGCCCTACCATCTCATCAGTCACCCAGGTTTGCAAACTTTGTTTCATCTTTGATTTGTCATTCTTTCATTCCCCATACAGTATTGGTTGCCACATCCCATCTATTCTACCTTCACAACATTCTCTTCTCTGAAACTGCCACCTTGCTAGTGAAGGCCCTCATAAAATTACTCCTGGATTACTGCAATAGACTTCTGGTTGCTCTCACTACCTAGAATCCCTACCTACTCAAGTCCATCTTCCACTGACCTACCAAAGTGACTTCTCTAAAGCACAATTTTGATTCTCTCTCTCTCTCTCTCTCTCTCTCTCTCTCTCTCTCTCTCTCTCTCTCTCTCTGACACACACACACACACACACACACACACACACACACACACGCACCCCTCTTACTCAATTAACTCCAGTGCCTCCCTCTTATCTCCAAGATAAAATATAATATGTTCTATTTGACTTTTAAAGTTCTTCACAACTAAGTCCCTTCCTATCTTTTATTTCCTTATACTTCACTCTACTCTAAGTAGGAAAATACCATTCTTTTTCCTCAAACAAGAAGCCCCATCTCCTGCCTCCCATGCTTGGGATATTCTCCATCCTCACCTCTACCTCCTAACTTCCCTGGCTGCCTTCAGGTTTGAGCTAAAATTCCACCTCCTGGAACAAAGTTTTCCCATTCCCTTCTTAAAGATGGAGACTTACCTCTGAGAGTACCTTCTCTCTTGTATAGGAATAGTTGTTTGCATGTTGTTTTGTTCATTAGAACGTGAGCTTCTTTGAGGGTAGACACTGTTTTTTTTTTTACCTTCTTTTTGTATCCCTAGCACTTGGCACAGTGCCTGAAATAAAGTGCCTAATAATACCTCATACATATTAAGTTTGCTGACTATATTTGGTGATTGATTGGAAAAAATCAAATAACTCAATTTCAAAAAAGGGAAGAGAATAGGGTCTGCAAACTAGAGTGCCTAGAGCTTGTCTTTAAGTCTTGGCAAATTCTAGCACGACTTACAAAACATTTGATGATCGATCCCTTTTGAACAAAACAGAGTCATATTGGTTAGATGATGATATACTTATGGATTTCTATAATGGTTGAAGGACCAGACCCCTAAAAAAATTATTTATGAAGCTAGTCTCTAATGTAATATTTTGGTGATATATCTTTGACCCTGGGCATAAAAAGGTTAAAAATTTTATTACTCACTTAGATAAAGGCATATATGTCATACTTTACAAATTTGCAGAAGACACAAAGCTGGAAGGAATAGATAGCATGTTGGATGACAGAATCCTAATCAAGAAAGATCTCAATAGGCTAAAATAATGGGCCAAATATAGTAAGACAAAATTGATTAGAGATAAATGGCATGGCTATACAACAGATTCATTTGAAGATGACGCAGACAGTTTAACAGTCTGCCAAGTTTAATATGAGTGAACTATATGACACAGCAGCCCCCAAACCTAATGTGGTCTGCCTTTGCATTAAAAGAGACACTATCTAAAGATATAGTTTCAAATTAAAAAAAGAAATGGGGGTCACTAATCAGTATATAAGGATCACTGTAGGCTGCTTATTGACTTCATTTTAAAATGTGATACTCTTGATGTTTTATCGAATTTTTATTTATTTTGTTAAATATTTCCCAATTATATTTTAATCTAATTTCAGCTCATTGGACTGCAGAGGGCTTAGTTAAAATTTAATTTACTCTGAGCACATCAGTAGTATTGTGTTTAGTTCTCAATCTCACATCTAAAATAGGACTCTGCCAAACTGGAGAGGATCCAGATAGTGGTGACTCAGATGTGAAGGGTCTCAAAACCATGCCATAGATGATTGTTTAAAGGAACTGGGAATGGTTAGTCCAGAGAAGAGTAGATGTGGTAAAATGGGAGTGATAGCTGTATTCGATTATATTCAATGCTATAGAAGGGTGTTTAGAATTGTTCTCATAAGGTAGAACAAGGAACAGTGGGGTAGTCATTACAAAAAAAGGCATATTTAAGTTAAATGTTTAGGGGAAAGCTAAATGAGAGTTATACCAAAGTGGAATGGATTCCCTAGCTAAGTAATTCTTTCATTAAAGGTTTTCAGCTTAAGGATAGATGACTACTTGTAAGCTCCTTGAGAGTGGGGATTGTTTTTTGCTTTGTATTTTTATCCCCAGAATCTAGCACAGTAGCTATACCTAGTATAGGTGCCTAATAAATCCTTGTTGATTAATACTGTTTATCCTCTGAACAAGAGAATACTTGTTCACATCGAAGTTGAATAAGATGACTTCTGACATTCCTTCATTTCCTTTAACACTATGATTATATAAAGAAATTTATATTGAAAAACAACTGGAACATATACAACAGAAAGGGGTGAGAGGCAAGAAAGGACTAAGTACAGAAAAAGGATGAAAAAATTATTAAGCCATATTTTACATATTTTTAATAGTTTCATTGAGGTCTTGTATCAGTTACAGGTCTTTGATCACTTTCCTTACTCCTCCTTCTCTCTCCTCTCCTCACATTTCATTCTCCCAAGTCTAGGCCTTGATACTAATACTAACATTATTTTCTATTTGTGAACATCTAGAACCTGTCTTCCTAGCTCCTACTATGGTCTATGAGAAACTAGATCTCTGCAGACAATTTTTTTTCTAATTTCCTCTCTCTCATTTTTAGTTGTTTTACCCTTAATTCACTGACTAAAGCAAAGAAAGCCTTTATTTCTTTCCTGCTCAACTCCCAACATCAATTCGCTTTTCTCTTTTTGGACTCTCCTCCCAATTTTTTTCTACTAATTGCAGGCTTGGTGAAGCCTGCTTGTGCGGGCATAAGAAACTTGTTTTCTGGCCTTGTTCATCTAGAGCTGATGCTATTAAGGATATTGTTCTCCTAGTTTGACCCTTGATAGACTAGTTACCTTTTGCCCCATAGTATTTAGCATGCCTTCCTTCTCTCTTTTGTACTAAACATTGAGGATACAAAGGAAAGTGAACAATAATCCCCCATCTCAAGTTGCTCAGGATCTAATGGGGAAGATAACATATAAATAACTACATACAATGGCCTCATTAGTGGCTATTTAATCCAACCCATATCTGGAAAAACATTCCCTCTACAATAATCGCTCAGTAAATGATTATTGGGCCTTTGTATAAAGATTAGCAAGGTATCTGGGGATAGGTGGGAGGGGAAGAACATGGCCCACTATGACACAATGCATGTCCTATTTCAATTTTGCATATCTCTTAGTATGAGGAAGTTATTACATTACACCCAAATTTACCCCTTTACAATTTTCACCTGTTGGTCTTAGTTTTGCTCTCTGAGGTTAAGCAGAACAAGCTGGATCCCTATTCCATACGAGAGTTCTTCAAATGATTAAAGATAGCTGTCTTATCTTCCATGAACTGTTCTCTTTTTGCAGATAAGCATCTTTAATTTCATCAACCAAGCCTCATATACTATGAACTTGCAAGTTATTCACCATATTGGCTGCCCTCCTGTGGATGTTCTTCCCCCTAACAACATCCCATCTACAATTTGTTAATCTGAACTACACAAAATACTCTAGACCAGTGGTTCTCAATCTTCCTAAGGCAGCGACCCTTTAATACTAGTATGTGGGCGAATCTGCATGTGGGCAGACTCACCTGGAGATAGATAGAGGAGTGGTGTCTCGGTTCCTAAGACCATCGGAAAGATGTGTTTTCCTATGGCCTTAGGTGACCCCTGTGAAAGGGTCGTTTGACCCCCCCAAAGGGGTCGCAACCCACAGGTTGAGA
Source organism: Pseudochirops cupreus (assembly GCA_028627135.1). Classification (NCBI taxonomy): domain Eukaryota; kingdom Metazoa; phylum Chordata; class Mammalia; order Diprotodontia; family Pseudocheiridae; genus Pseudochirops; species Pseudochirops cupreus. The sequence goes on along the minus strand of CM053582.1, from coordinate 196,823,789 downwards.
ACCACTGCTCTAGACTTTTTTTTTTCTAGAGGAAAAGTACATAAAATAATAGCTCTACCACGTTCTTGGTGACATAATGCAATCTAAAATTGCATTAGACTTCTCAGTTGCCATATACAGAGGAGTGGCTGGGCATGTACAAATGTTAAGAGGAAGGAATCAGCATCACATGTAGGGAACAGGCTGATTTTTGCTAGGCCGAAATAGAAAGTCTGTCAGTGGGTAATGATAAAATGAGAATGATATAATTTGGGTGGATTGGCTATGGAGAGTTGGCAGGAGGATCTTGGAATTTAGACCTCAAAAGTACCTTAGAAGTCATCTTGCCAACACACATTTGCACATGAAGTATCTGAGTCCACAAAAGGGTAAGTAGTAGAGCTGGGATAAAAACCTGGATCTCTGTCTCCCAATCTGTTGTTCTGGCTTTGGCATCCTGGCTCTATAATCAGTGTCACTATGTTCTTTGCCATGATTGGAGGATCACTTTCAATTTTCTGTCTGATCAAGGAGTCTGATAAGAATTTTTTCATTACCACCAAACTGAAGTCAGTCACTTATTGAAAAGTTCTTGTCCCCAGTGTTCCTCTGTTGGCCAGTTTCCTATTGGCAGTGACAACCTGATGATGAGAGATTTTTTTTTTGTCTGATGAAAATCATTCATGGCTTATGGACAATCTAGTCTTACCCAGACATGACTCCTTGATTTAAAACAAAACAAAACAAAAAACAAACAAAACAAAAACCAAGATAGGACTTTTCTTCTTTATACTTTGGGCGACCCAAACACTTTTAAAATAACATACTTCTGAGAGAGTTAGATATGTTGCATCTTTGCAGAGTTGACGGTATGTATGTATTGGAAAATTAATTGCTCAATCTATGGTCAGTTTTGTTATTGAAACTTCAAAGTACAGTCTATTACTGTTCCTTGGATGCATATAGTGCAAGGATTTTTCCAAATTTTCTTCGTGCATTTTTATAGAGAAGTATTTTTCAAGAAATTTAAAATGAGTTAAAATTTTAAAATGTGGGCTACTGACCCTTATAAGTAAACATTCACTTAAGATCCTAGTACTTTGAACTGGAAGGAACCTTAGAAATCACATAATATAACCCCCTCATCAAAGTGAGAGACTTTAGACCCAGAGATGTTAAGTGACTTGAATAAGGCCACTTGACTAGCAAGTAATAAAGACAGAATTTGTCTTTATTGTCCTCAGACCTCATTCAGTGCTCTCTGTACTATGTCACACTGCCTATTCCTCACAGTGATGAAATTTCCAAAGGATCTGCTTCATGACCTCTCAGCAAAAAGGGGGCAAGGTGAAAAAAATTTCTATTTAACAAATGAAGCAAGTATACCCCAACTTTATTAACAATCATAGTGGCTTTGGCTTTGGCATCCTGGGACTAGGACCCAGTGATCTTGATCCTCAGTCATATCTGGAGGACGAGGCATAGCAATGTAAAGTGTGTAGCCACTTACATTCTGCAGTCAAAGGAGTACTTCAAGGGACCCCCTGCTTGAAAATATTTTCCCTACTCTACTATGGTGACCCATGATGCCTTCCATTCCCTCCTTTAGTGACTCCTTTGGGTTAACAGACTGAAAGCCTTAATAAATATTTTCTGAGGGAGTTGTACACTGGTACATCAGAAATCATAGATTCAGAAGAGGAAGGACCTCAGAAGTCATATAGGACAAATCTTTAATTTTATAAATGATAAATAAATCAATCTTTGTCCTAGGTGATACAAGGAACGACAGAGGTGGAATATGAACCCAGGTCCCCTGACTTCATCTCTAATAGTTTTGCATTGTACTACCTTCTTTTATAAATGTTTAATACATGTTTGTTGACTCAGTTTTAATTAGGTCGTTTTCAATCATTAATACCTCAGCTCATAACAAGTTTCCTACTTTGTTAGCATCATTCTTTGGAACTGAATAATGAGTCTATTAAGATTCTATGGAGCAGGATCACCAGTTCAGAAAAAGTCAATCCGAAGGCTGAATTGTGAGTAGCATAGAGAGCATTTGGGAAGAATAAAGGCAATGGAAAGATGGAAATGGTGGAGAAAAGAGGCAGGGCGATGTAGAAAATGAAGACTGTCAATAGTAGGGGTCATCTTCTTCCCAATTCTCCTCAGAGCCAGCATTGCTTATACTACTTCTACTAGCCAGGAGTACTTAACCTGAAGTCTGTGACCATGCGTGAAGTGTTAAGATTTTGCTAATTATCAGTTGCCCCGTCATTTTGGTTGTATCTAACTCTTTATAACCCCATTTGTTTTTGTTGTTGTTTGTTTTTTTGTTTGGCAAAGATACTCCATTAGTTTGCTATTTCCTTTTCAGTTCATTTTCTAGATAAGGAAACTGAGGCAAACAGGGTTAAGTGACTTGCCCAGGGTTACAAAGCTAATAAGTGTCTGCTGCCAGATTTGACTCAGAAAAATGAGTCAACACCTTCCTGACACCAGGCCAGTCTGTTATCCACTGTGTCACCCAACTGCCCATCTGATAATTATATTTCCATATAATTAATTTGCTTTATGGTCTTATGTATTTCTCTGTATGTATTTAAAAACTTTTATTTTTTTTTTCTGAGAAGGGCTCCATAGTGTTCACCAAACTGACAAAATTTTCTTTTTGTGTGTGTCCAATAGCACATGCAAAAAAGGTTAAGAAACCTTGCATAAGAACATACAGCTTCACAGTGGATCACACCAAATCAAATGAAAAGATTACCAGTTTCTAAGGCTTAAATTCCAAGTAGATGGCAGGGGATCAGTTCCTGGAGTCAGTGGGAAACATCTACCCAAACCTTCATTGTGAATGTTTCCAGAATGACTATGGGGCAGTGAGGAAATGGTAAAACTGTGAGTCTAGTTCTTTCTACAAACTTTGTTCACTTCTCTGCCTCCCTAGAGGAACTTTTGGGCAAGAGAGAAAGAAAGGAGCAGTTCAAAGCAAAGGAATAAAAAGAAATGCTCAAAATGGATGTGACTGAAATGTGAGGCTTTATGTTTTAGAAAAATTATGGGTGCAGGGAACTTCTTTTGTATTAAATGTTCTGTATGTTCGCAGAGTAAATACTGCCAACTGAGCAGACAGGAGATTAGGGTGACAGAGAGAGCAATTTTTAGACCTGTTAGATATTAATTTCCCCTAGATCATCTGTCTGTCCTTTGCTTATTTGAAGTTCCCAAGGTTTTCGGCTTCAAAGAGTAGCATGACTGCCTTTTGCACACAGCTCATGGATCCATGGGGAGCAGCATCAGCAGGTTATAACACTGTGTCCCAGCAGGAGCCCTCCTCACTCCGGCTCTGTCAGTTTCTGCCTCCCTCTCTACAAAGGAGCATCAAGGACAATTCTATCAGCAAATCCAGCAACTAGTAATAAAGCTAGCTCATCACCAACATGGTGAGCTGCCTAGGTTCTGGCTTCAGACAAGGCAGATCAATTTAGGAGATGAAATAAGAAATTACCTAAACCTTTTCTCAGAACTCTCACCAAACCTATAACTTTTTTTGCCCTCCCCTTCCAGATTTTCTTTCTGACTCTTTCTTCCTCCCTCACTTCTATAATTTCTCCAAGATTTTGGATAACTTTATTGAAAGTCCTCTATTTCATTAAGTAAACATCCATTTTTCTTGTTCAGTATTCTTTTCTTTGCAGTTTCTGCATTTTGAAACTTTAACTAGGGGCCCCCAAGCAGAGATATGTGATAGTAACAAGGTATAATCTGATGGCTACAGAAATTAGAGATTTGATGTTTAGAGGAGTCAGATCCCCTCCTTGCATTTGAGAAATTGTGTAAAAGTAATCTGCAGCCCTGGCTCTTCCCATTGCCAAACCCTTCCAATCCCCTCTGCTGTCCTGAGAGGGTAGAGGGCTGGCCTTGGAGTCAGAAAGACTTAGGTTAAAGTATTGCCCTGAAATATCTTAACTGTGTGATCATGTACAAATTATTCAAATTCTTATTGCCTCCAGGCAACATTCAGATTTTAAATTACATAACACTTGTAAAAATGTTTCTGATAGAAGGAGTTGTCATACAAGGAATTTCCTATAACAATGAAATTACAAACCTTAATCTACCTCCAAGGGGGGGGAAAAAATCCCCTCTTTCCAAGAATAGAAAAAAAAAACACAGTTCATTTATCTGGGGCAAAAGTCTGTTTATGGTGCCAAGAAATAAAAAAGATTGCAGAGATAAGTCTGTTCAGAGTGCTATTCTGAGACAGCAGTTGCCCATTTGCATATGGCAGACTGTAAAATTTTGGAATGAATGGAAACCACAACCTGCTTTAGAGAATTGCATACGAAGAATTAAAGAAGTTTTAGGTTAATTACTGGGACAATATGTACACAAGGCCTGCTTTATGATTGTGGGACAAATGTAATTTCTCTGGTTACAGACAGAAGAGGAGAATTTAGTTACCAACCATAAAGCAAGGTGAATTCATATGTAGAGAGGAATGAGCTGATGAACAAATAAAGTCAATAGAGGTGGAAAGATAGACTTCAGAATTGTATTAGTGAGCCCTAACTTTTTCTGCCTACTCTCAACGCGTTGTTAGAATGCTCTCTACCGCTACCTGCTGCTGAGAAAGAAAAGAGACAATATACTTAAATGTATTGCCATTTTCTGCTGAGAAGAAAACACACAAAAAAAACCAAACCACCTATTGTTCCCAAGAGTTAGGATTTTTTTTTGGTCAACTTTATGATAAAAGTTATTAGTCTTTTCCTAAAAGAGGTTTAGACCAATAGTAAAACTTGCCATATCTTTTATTCAAAGCCTCAAATAAAAATGCGAATTTAACACAAGTTCAATAAGACTTCCTAGAATAGCTAAAACATAATTTTAAAAATCAAATAAAAAAGGTAAAGACAAAATTAGTAAAAGTAATGAGAGTAATGCAAAAAATTATGAAAAGACAACTAACAGCTTGGTAAAAAATGTAGAAAAAAACACTGAAGAAAATAATACTTTAAAAAACACAATTGGTCAAATGGAAAAAGATGTACAAAACTTTGTTGATAAAAATAACAGCTTAAAATATAGAATTAGCCAAATGGAATAAAAAAGAGGTACAAAACTCACTGAAGAAAATAGTTCCTTAAAAATGAGAATTTGGCAAGTGGAAGCTAATGACTCAATGATATACCAAGAAATAAAAAAAAAAAAATCAAAGTCAAAAGAATGAAAAAAAAAGAATAAAATTTGAACTATCTCATCGGGAAAACAACTGATCAGGAAAATAGATCGAAGAGAGATAGTTTAAGAATTATTGGACTACCTGAAAGAGATTGCAAAGTAAGAGCATAGACAACATATTTCAAAAACTTTTAAAGAAAAGCTGCTCTGATATCTTACATCCAGAGAGCAAAATAGAAATTCAAAGAATTCAACACTCACAACCTGAAAGAGATCTCAAAATTAAAACTCCTGGGAATATTATAGCCAAATTGCAGAGCTCCTAGGTCAAAGAGAAGGTAAGTCAAGCAGCCAGAAAGAAACCATTCAAATACCATAGAGTAACAGCCAGAATAACACAAGATTTAAAAGCTATCACATTAAAGGAGTGGAGTACTTGGAAAGCAGCTAGGATTACAGCCAAGAATAACCTACCTAGCAAAAGTGAGTATACTCCTCTGGGAGTGGAGGGTGGGGGAACATATACTTAATGAAATAGAGGACTTCCAAGCATTCCTGATTATAAAAAAAAAAGACCAAAATTGAATAAAAAAATTTGACTTTCAAATGCAAAACTCAAGAGAAGAGAAGCATAAAAAGGTAAACATGAAAGAGAAAACACAAAGGATTCAATAAGGTTATACTGTTTTCATTCCAATATTGAAAGATGATATTATAACTCATAATAACTTTATCATTATTAGGGCAGTTAAAAGGAGTCTATGTAGACAGAGGGAGAAGAATAAGTCAATTATGTGGGAATGCTCTAAAAGAAAATAAAGGAGTGAGAAAGAGGTATGCTCTGGGAGAAGAAAGAAGGGAGAGGTAGAATGAGGAAAATTATCTCATGTAAAAGACACTTGCAAGGAAGAGCTTTTATAGTGAAGAGGGAAAAAAGGGTTTGTGTGGGGGATCAGGCAATGCTTGATCTTCACTATCACTTCAATTTGTTCAAAGAGGAGAGAATATAAATTTTAAAAATGCTTAATTGGATTTGGAAACCTATCTTACCCAACAGGGAAATGGGAGGGGAAAGGATAAGAGAAAGGGAGAATGATAAGAGGGAGGGCAGATCAAAAAAAGCAGTGGCCAGAAGCAAAATAAATTTTGAGGAGAAACAGTGTAAAAGGAGAAAGAGAAGTATGAAAAAGAAGACAATAATATGGAGGTAAATGTAGTTAGTAATTGTAACTTTGAATAGGAATGAGATGAATTCACCCATAAAATGGAAGCAGATAACAGAATAGATTAGAAACTAGAATCCAACAGTATGTTGTTTACAAGAAACACACTTGAAACAGAGAGAGACTCAGAGCAGAAGCTCTTTTACTTCAGCTGAAGTAACAAAGACAGTGATAGCAATAACAATCTCAGACAAAGAAAAAGCAAAAAATAGACCTAATTTAAAAAGATAAGCAGGGAAATGCTATTTGTCCTTATTTCTCAAAGAAGATAGATGACATCAGGAGAATGACATCTTGACTTGCAAGTGAATTACATTTGAGTGGGGCAGACCTGTGCAAAGTCATCAGAATCACTCTGTCATCCAGAGTCATTGGAGTCCAGTGGCAATACATAGGTCAGGATGACCAGCAATGTCTCTGGACCTGCAATGGGAGATGGCTTTTTGAAACTAAGTCTTTTCCAGATTTCAGTTTATCTGAGACAAAACCCTTTCAGTAATTAATGGCTAGTAATGGAGGCAAAAGGTGGTCTAGTTTGGCTTCACAAAAGAATCCAAGCAGAGAAACTTCTTGCAAAAACAAAACAAAACAAATAAACAAACAAAATTTCACCACAGATCATGAAGTAATATCAATGCTAAGTATATATGTACCAAATGCCATAACATCCAAATCCATAAAGAAAAACTTAAATAAGTTATAGGAGAAAACAGACAGTAAAAGCATACTAGTGGGGGGACCTCAACTTTCCCATATCAGAGTTAGATAATTTTAACCATAAAATAAATAAGACAGAAGTTAAGAAAATGTATAGAATTTTAGCAAAGTTAAAAATAAAATATCTCTGGAGAAAAATTGACAGGGAATAGAAAAAAGTATACGTTTTTCCCCTCATCTGTATACAATGTTCAAAAAAAAAATGACCATGTATTTAGGGCAAAAAAACTTTACAAACAAGTTCAGAAAAACAGGAGTACTAAATGCACCATTTTCGGATCACAGTGCAATAAATATTATATTGCAGAAAAGTGCCATGGAAACATAGATTAAAAAAATTAATTGGAAACTAAATAATTAAATCCTATAGTACAATAATTTGGTTAAAGAGAATGACAACAGCAATATAACAAAATTTGTGGGATACAGCCAAAACACTACTTAGGGGAAAATTTATATCTCTGAAAGCATACATTGATAAAAGAGAGAAAGAACAGATCAATGAATGGGCATGTAGCTAAAAAAAACAAGCAAACAACCAAAACTAGAAAAAGAACAAACTAAAAGCCTCAATTAAACACCAAAATGGAAATCCTGAAGGATCAAAGGAAATGTTAATAAATTGAAACAAAAATTAAAATAGTAAATGAAACTAGGAGATAGTTTTATGAAAACCTAATAAAATAAACCATTGGTTAATTTGATTTAAAGAAAAGAAAGAAGGAAAGCAAATTACTAGTATCAAAATGAAAAAAGGAAATGAATCACCAATAAAGATGAAATCAATGCTATTATTAGGAGTTATTTTGCCTCATTATATGCCAATAAAACTGACAACTTAAGTGAAATGGACAAATATGTATGAAAATATAAATTGCCCTAATAAATAAAGGTAGAAATAGGATACTTAAATAGCCCTATCTTAGAAAAAAAGAACTTAAATAAGCCATAAACAAACTCCTAAATAAAAAATCCCTAGGATCAGATTGATTTACAAGTGAATTCCACCAAACACACAAAGAGCAATGAATTCTAATAAAAAAAAATATTTTGAAAGATAGGTATAAAAGAAGTCTTACCAAATTCCTTTTATGACATAAATAAGGTTTTTATGTCTAAACCAGGGAAAGCAAAAACAGGAAAAAACAAAACAAAACTATAGGCCAATTGACCTAAGGAAAATTAATGCAAAAATTTTAGATAAAATGTTATTAAGGAGATTAGGGTAAAATATCATAAAGGTCATACACTATGACCAGGTGGGACTTATACCAGGAATGTAGGGCTCATTCAGTATTAGGAAACCTATTCATAAAAGTGACCATAGCAATAACAAAACTAAAAAAAAAAAAATCATATAATTATCTCAATAGATGCAGAAAAAGCTTTTCACAAAATAGATTACCCATTCCTATTAAACCCACTGGAAAACTTATAAATAAATGGAGTCATTCTTACAATGATAAGCATTATGTATCAAAAACCAAGAGAAATCATTATCTATCATGTGGATAAGATAAAAATCTTCTCAATAAGATCAAGGCTAAAGCAAAGATGTCCATTATCCCTACTATTATTCAATATTATATTAGTAATGATAGATACAACAATAAAACAAGAAAAAGAAACTAAAGAATAAAAATAAGGAATGAGAAAACAAAACTATCATTCTTTGTAGATGTTATGACATATTTAGAAAACCATAGAGAATCAACTAAAATTAATTAAATTAGTTAATTGTACTAAAGTTGAAAGAAATAAAATAAATCTGCATAAATCATCAGTTTTCCTATATATTACCAGCAAAATCTAGGCAAAGGAAATTAAAAATAGAAATTCCATTTAAAACAACTGAGGCCATTAGAAAATATTTAGGAATCTACCTGCTAATACAAAACAAAGAACTATATGGACACAATCATAAAACACATTTGACACAAATAAAGTCAGATCTAAGCAATTGGAAAAACACTAATTGTTCATGAGTAGGCTAAACTAATTAATAAAAATGATATTTTTTTCTAAATTAATTTACATATTCAGTGCCATACCAAAGCAAAAAAGAAATTATGGAGCTAGAAAAAAATAATAACAAAATGGTTCTGGAAAAATATTTATAGCTGCTCTTTTTTTTTTCAAAGATGCTTTATTTTATCCCCAATTATGTGTTAAAACAAATTTTTAACATTTAAAAAAAATGGTTGTTCCAAATTTTATCCCTCCCTCCCTTCCTGCCCTCTCTTCTCTCTGAGTCAGTAAGAAATCTGACATAGATTATACATTACAATCATGTAAATTATTTCCATGTTATTGATTTTGTACAAGAATATTGAAAGAAAGAAAGAAAGAAAGAAAGAAAAAAGGAAGGAAGGAAAGAAAGAAGGAAGGAAGGAAGGAAGGAAGGAAGGGAGGAAGGAAAGAAGGAAGGAAGGAAGGAAGGAAGGAAGGAAGGAAGGAAGGAAGGAAGGAAGAATAAAAGAAAAGAATCTGCCTCCAGAGAAAGAATTCATGATATTTTAATACAGAGTGAAATGCCTCTGGAGGCAGATAGCATGTTTCATCATGAGTCCTTTGGAATTGTCCTGGATGATTGTATAGCTGAGAATATCTAAGTCATTCACAATTCTTCATTGTACAATATTGCTGTTGCTGTGTGATGATATTCTCCTGGTTCTACTCACATCACTTGGCACCAGTTCATGTAAGGCTTTCCAGGTTTTTCTGAAATCATCTTGCTTGTCATTTCTTATAGCACAATACTATTCCATCATAATCATATCCCACAGCTTGTTCAGCCGTTCCCCAACTGATGGGCATCCCCTCAAATTCCAATTTTTAGTCCTTACAAAAAGAGCTGCTATAAATATTTTTTTTTGTACAGATAAGTCCTTCCTCCCTGCCCCCATTTATATCTTTTGCAGATCTTGTAGTGATTTTGCTGGATCAAAGGGTATGTACAATTTCGACATAGTTCCAAATTGCTCTCCAGAATGGTTAGAACAGTTCATAACTTCACCAACAATGCATACCAAAGAGATGATACAAGTGGGAAAAGGACCTATATGTACAAAAATATTATAGCAGCTCTTTTTGTGGTGGCAAAGAATTGGAAATCAAAGGGATGTCCATCAATTGAGAAATGGGAGCAGAACCAGGAGAACATTGTACACAATTACAGACACATCATATCTGTGATGACTGACTTTGATAGACTGAACTGATCTCAGCAATGCAAGGTTATAATACAACTCCAAAAGACTCATGATGGAAAGGGATATCCACATCCAGAGAAAGAACTACAGAGTCTGAATGCAGGTTGAAGCAAACTACTTGCTCTCTTTTTTTTGTTTTATTTTGTTTCTTCCTCCTTATTCATTGCATTGGTTATAAGTCTTCTTTACAACCTGACTAATGTTTAATGTGCATGTATACGTAGAACCTATATGGGATTGCATGCTGCCATGATGGTGGGGGGGGGGAGGGAAGGAGAGAGAGAAGGGAAGGAAAAAATTTGGAACTCAAAAACTTGTGGAATTGAATGTTGTAAACTAATAGTAAATAAATTTTAAAAAAAATAAAAATCACATGCTGATTTTTGTTACCAAGATAACCTATTTGTAATGTCTTCCTTCAACATCCTCAATGAAGGCTATTGTTAGAGAGGGAGGAGAGTCCAGGGGCAGGGATGTTAATCTCAGTTTGCTTATAGTAATTTTCTGCCAGGCCTTTATTGACCCCACAATCCTATCCAAGTCAGATGCCACAGACTGACCTGTAGACCTTATCTGCCACCTCAGTTTTAATATTGATCGCTACAGCTCAGATCATTAGTACTATTCTCCTCATCAGCCACTCCCTGCCCTGAGGAATTTCAATTCCCTCTTCAGTGCCTTTTTTTTTTATTTTTTAAAGGTGAATTGAATGTAATGACCTTACACATAGACTTTCAGGCTATTAGAGCTGAAAAGAATTTTATTCTGTGTCTAGGCCAGAGGTAGAGAACCTGAGCCTGAAGGCTGCAGGTTCTCTAAGCCTGATCGAGGCCATCCTGTCATTTTACATTTGAAGAAATAGGCCTTGTCTATAGTTGCAAAGTTAGTTACCAGAACCTAGTTCTCTTGACTCCTAGTTAATGGTCGTAGTTGGCATATATATCATTAACTTTTGTGAAGTTCTTAACTTACCTTTGCTCATTTGAATTTCACAATAAGTCCATGAGGTAGGTATTATAGATATTATTACTCTTATTTTACAGATGAGAAGACTGAGGTTTAGAAAGATTAAGTCACTTGCCTATGGTCACACAACTAGAAAATGTGTAGAACTGTATTCAAACCCATGTGCCTTTCTGATTTCAGGCTTAATACATATTCTTCATACCAGAAGAGTTCAGTAATCTTAACCACTACAGCATATTTCAAACACTTACTGTCCACAGAAGAAAAAAGTTCATAGTTCCTTCTACTTTACCCATTTTATTTGTCTTGTCAGTGACCATATGCAAAGAGAAATTATACTTCCAAATCACACTTACTGTCTCTACCTAACCCAAGGGACTACTTCTGTATGAGGCAATGAAGTATTTTGGATGGATCACTGGCTTTGTGGTCAGGAGAACTTGGATCTCTGCTCAGATACTCCTTCAGTAGGTGTCCCTGGGAGGGTCCCTTATCTTTTATGGGTTTCACTTTCCTCCTAAATAAAAGGTTTGGGCTCAATTACTTCTAAGGAACTAACTAGATCTAAAATCCATCATGCTGCTATGGTGACCCTGGTTTTTGATATTAGCTTTATATATAAAATGTTTCAGAATAATGCGTAACAGTGTAATCATGGTCAAAATTAACTAGAGTAACCAGGGTTTGACATATACCTAGATCACCTAAGCTGGAGGTACCCAGTGTGATGATTTTCTGTTGGTTTACCATGTAGTTCAGACCAGCCTCTTTTCCCTGCATAGCTTTAAAACTAATCTACTTGCATAGTGTGTATGTCTCTATTACTCTGTCTCTGTCTCTCTATCTCTATCTGTTCCTCTCTGTATCTGTCTGTCTCTGTCATTCATTCACAGCAGGTGACAATATTCAATAAATAGGGAGTAGCTCTGTGTCTGTCTCATTCATTCACAGCAGGTGACAATAGTAGTATGTGGATCACCTTTCTTTTTACCCACGTCATGTGGCTCCTTTGAAATGGACTTGGGGTTTTGGTCTATTTTGTCTTTTTCAGTTCTAGGTGCAGTGAGTGAAAACTAAGATCTAAGAACTGGAGTCAGGAGCCCTTGGAACCTAGGATTGTAGGTCAGATGTTGCAATCTAGCCTGCAGGAAAGCTCTGAGAATCCAGAATTTTTAATTTAAAGGGGAGAGGGGATTTCAGACTTGAATTTAACGGGGCTAATCCTATGGGATCAAATTAAGCTGGGAGCCTCAGAGACTCAGGTTATGGAAATGGGATTATGACCCTTCAGGTGCTGGGGGAAAATGTTTATATGTTTGTTCTTTCTATGTCTTTGAAATAAATATTCCTTTATAAAATTAATCTGATGGTTGCATGGTTAAATGGAACTGGGTACTATGTGGCTTCAACCACTAATACTGGGAGAATACAATAATAGGCTCTAGAGAATGGCAGAGGACTGTGACTACCCCAACCCTTCAGGGTACTGGAGAACTCTGGGGGAGGGGATAAAATGTAACTGATAGTTCTCCGATAATGGGGTCATGGTATTATAGCTAATATGGAAATTAATCAGATAGAACAATGTTGAAATTTGTTGTTAACCAAAGCACAAAGGAATACTCTCTCTTTCAATATGAATACTTTAATGTACTATAGAAACCTTTAAATATAAATTTAATAGTCAAATTATCCATCAATTAAGTAATTTGGGGTGTTTTCATTACTATTGAAAATTACCTAGTTCCTAAGGCTTATCATTAATGTTAATGAACATTAATTGTAACATATAGAAAACATCTTGTGTGCAGAACTCATGCTTTCAAGATTATGAACTCCTTGGGGGCAGGGACTACATTTTCTGTTTTGTTTTGTTTTGTTTTAATTCCCTAAATCACCTAGTATAGGTTTCAAAATATGGTCAGGTTTTTAAAAGTTGTTGAATAAATATACTTGACCAACAGAACCAGTATGTTCACATAATCTGAGAGAGAATCCAAACTTTATTAATTGTCCCACTAATGAAGAGTGTTTGAAAAGGAAGGGTGAGTGAAGGATTATGAAATGAAGAATTATTATTGCCTATCAGTTTTACAAGTGGGAAAACCAACTCACATAGTTGTAAAATGGTTTATTTTTAATAGAACCAGACAAGGCTGGCCTTATATCTAGAACCAAATTGGGTCATCCTCTTTGGGAAATGGCAATATACATATTGAAGTATTTAAACAGAACTCATTTGGTTTTATCAAAGAGAGCTCAAAAGTTAAGTCAAAGAGAACCAGGTCTTTGCCAGTAAGATCTTAGTATATTTGATACGCAAGCACAAACATTTCATGGACTGACACTAGTTCTCTCTAACAGCATCTGTTCATATATGACCTAATGTATTGCTTTGCAGACAGTCATCGACTTTATTATTAATATCAAATCTGAAGAAAAGTGACTTTCATGGGATAGAGAATGAAACTAGAAAGGGTTTCAATTGACAATAGTTTAACCATATTAGAAGAGAAGAGGCAGATCAAGTATTTAGACAGTAATAAAAGAAACTTGAGACTTAGAGGGAGACAAGTATTCCCTTTTTTTTTTCTGGTGGATTGTGATTAAATGGCTTATTCAGCTGAAACTCCAATGAGGAGAAAGAGAAACTATTAGAATTTTGTGGAGTAAAAGGAAAATATGCTGGACATTTTGTATTTTCATAGTACCTGTCTTCATGAAGCTTAGAAACCCTTGCTTTCATTATCCCACTCAATTTCATGGTATCTTTGCATGGTATAGACACAGTAGTATTTTTTTTTTCAAAGAGAAACCTTAAGAGGCAGAGGAGCTCACTAAAAGTCACAGTGATAAAGATCACAGTGATAAAAGTCCTATTTCTACTTTCTTGACTGATATCTCTATATCAAATTTTAACAAGGGAAAAAAGCCTTTGCCATTCTATGCAGGGGATGTCCACACAATCTGACAGCTGGACCTTGATCTTCTAATCCCAAATTATTCTTTTCTGTACTCAAGCACCTGTTTTCTGTTCAGTCTGTTCCAACTTGACTCCTAACCCCATCCTTTAACAAAAACTCCTCTCTCCAAGGTGCCAATGATCTCTAAAATTATTGCTAAATGATGCTAGGTGAGTTTAATGGCCTTTCCTTAGTATTCATCCTTCTTGAACTCTTGCAGTTTTAGACACTCTACCATGTTGTGTCAGTGATTGTTTCAATTTTCTATTTGCATCCCCCAGCACCTCAAATACTCCCTGGCATACAGTAGGCACCTAGTAATACCTGTTATGTATGAATTTGGCACTGTCTACCTTGCGTTCTTCCTGGATACAAAATCCTTCTATGATCCTGCTATGATATTGTTAACTTTTGGCAATTTCATTCAGCGAATGACTATTCCTTGTCCTGAATGCCCATGGGCATATCAAATTAAGCCTATCCAGAATGCAATTGAATATATTTCATACCATTCTCATCGTTCCTCCAAGTTTCTCCATTTCAACTGATGACATTACTGTCTTTTTTGTTACCCTGGTTTACAAACTCAGAATCATCCTTAAATCTTCCTTTTTTCTCACTCTTCCTATTATATCAGTTGTTAAGTCATGTCAATTTTAGCTCTACAACATTCCTCACATCTATATCCTCCTGTTCTCTCACACAGCTTTTACTCTAGTTCTAACTGTATGACCTTTCACCTCAAGGATAAAATACAAAATCCTTCACCTAGAATGGAAAACTCCCTAAAATCTGACTCTTCTCTAACGTTTCAGTCTTCGTTCAGGCCAACAGACAACAAGATGAAAAGAGCACTGGGCCTCAAGTGAGGAAGACTTCAAAATACGTCTCAGGCACTTACTAACTGTGTGACCTTGGGTCACCTCTACCTGCCACAGTTTTGTTATCTGTAAAATGGGGATAGTAATACCACTCACTTTCCTGAGTTGTTTGAGGATCAAAAGAGGTATATTAATGCCTGTAAAGTAACTTGTGAACCTTTAATCATTAAATATTATTATTTATATTATTTCATGCAGTATTACAAAATAAAATATACTATTATTTCACATTTCTTCTCTTCATACACTTTTTGTTCCAGTCAAATTCATATATTAGGTGTTCATGGTAAATAACATTCTGCCTTTCTCTTTCTTGCCTTTGTACAAGTTTTCCACAATGTCCAGAATGCACTTCCTCTCATTTCTGCCTTGTGAAAACATTTGTTTACTTCATGGCTTAACTAGGTTCCCACTTTTATGCCTTTTTTTTGCTTGAGCTCGTCCCAGGCATCGACATATACTCTTTCTTGAATTAACTTTGCATAATTCTATTAATCCTCTGTGTCTCCTTACTTATGTGTTGTAGCTTCCAAATTGGAATTGTAAGGCCAGGAATGGTTTCATTTCTATCTTTTTTTATTTCAAGCCCTTAGTAGTGAAACTTGAAAGTACCTGATGTTTTACAAATGTTTCCTGAGTGGCATTGAAAGCAATACTGGAGTCACAAAAAAGTTAAAAACAAACTAAATTTTTGGAATATTCTATAGGACATTAGAGAAATACTCAACTGATGCTTTGATTTTGAGTTAGAACGTGCCTTAAAGCAGATAGTCTAAGGCCCTCTTTTGAAAAATGACAGATAAGGAAACTGATAAAATAAAACCTTGGTGCTGACCCAAGGTTGATTCTCCTAGATCCTAAGTTCTGTAGGAACTTGATAACATTTTTATGATGATAACTAGTGTTTACATAGGGCTTTAAGGTTTGGGAAGTACTTTATCTCAAATAACTATTATTTAAAGTGTTATCTCATTTGATCCTCACAGTCATCATGTGGGATAGATACTTTTATTAGGTGCCATTTTACAGGCGAGAACACCGAGGGAGGCAGAGATTAAGGGACTTTGCTCATGGTCATAGAACTAGTAAGTGTCAGTGTCAAAATTTGAAACTAGGTCTTCCTGATTATTCAGGTCCAGAACTTTATCAATTTCACCTTCTAGAGCAGTGGTTCTCAACCCTCTGAATGTTGTAATCCTTTAATACTCATATGTGGGCATATCTGCATGGGGCGACCTGCCTGGAGAGGGATAGAGGAGCGGTGTCTGGGTTCCTAACACCATCGGAAATATATGTTTTCCGATGGTCTTAGGCAACCCTTGTGAAAGGGTCGTTCAACCCCCAAAGGGGTTGCAACCCACAGGTAGAGAACCACTGTTCTAGAGGCCTATTCTATTTCCATGGCTTCTAAATGCGGGTCACAATATTAATCTTGATTTATAAATTTTATATAGTTTTGCCAATTTGGACAAATACTTTACAGGACACAGGTCTGGGTTTGATCCTATTAGGATATGCTAGGTATTAAAACAATCGTTTAATTTTAGAAGTCCAAGACTTGGAACTAGTAAAGTCTCCCTGTTTCTCAAATGAAGTTCTTGGACTATATTATCTATCTTTAAGATCTCTTCTTGCCTTAAATTCCATGGTCCTATTATCTCATTCTTAGAATTCTTGTCTCCTACACACCTTCTTTCAGTGGACACTTAAAAGTATAGTATGATTTTACATTCCTCCATTCACACACACACACACACACACACACACACACTCACACACACACACATACACAGACGCATATACACACACATGCATATACATACATACACACATACATTGTGTGTGTGTGTATGTATGTGTGTGAAATGGTGGCTTTATCTAGTGTAGGATGGAAAGAGAGGAAGGGAGATGATTTGGAACTTAAAATGTAACAAAAAATAAATGAACATAAAATTTTAACAATGTAAACCACAAAGAGGTCATAATAGCCAATTGCTAACATTTATATTGTGCATTAAGGGTTTACAAAGACTTTTACAATTATTGTCCCATTTGAGCCTCACAACCACCATGGAAACTAGATGCTATTATCATCTCTATTTTACATATAAGGAAACTGAGGCCAGGAGAGGTGAAATGAGTTGCCCAGCATGACACAGCTCATGCATGAGTGAGGATTTGAACTCTGGTGTTTCTGATGACAGACTTAGCACTCTATCCACTTTGCTACCTAGCTATTATTGTAATATTAGAAAGAGTCAGCCCTTGTTCAAGGAGTGACATTTAATTATGGGGAAATCTCACTGTCCTTCCCACCATGTCAATAATTTGATTAGAGTATGGGGGGTGGAGCCAAGATGGTGGCACGGAAGCAGGAAAACTCCATGAGCTCCCCACATAACCACCTCAAATACCTATAAAATGTGAATCTAAACAGATTTTAGAGATACATAATCCTCAAAGTGACAGAGAAACAAATCTCCCACTAAAGGAAGCCTGGCAGGCTGGGAAGAAGGGTCCATTGCAGCACACTACAAGCTGATCCCAGCCCCATGTGAGCCCACACTTTTAGCCCCAGGCTAGAGTGGACTTCTGGAGAACAGATGACCAGCAGCTGTGGCAGTTTCCAGAAATATCAACCCATAAATGCCAAACACAAAGTAAAAGGTCAGTGTAGAATTCTGTTGGAAATGGGTGGGACGGAGTGTGGTCTGTCCTCTGTACCTTGAGTGAAAAGCAGCCTTATAGCCACCTCCATGTGGCTGCCTCAGAGCTCCTGGCCTGCAGATCATAGGGAGGCTAAGTGACCATTCAGAGGGGTAATCACTCTTGCCTTAACTTGCCTGGATCTGGATTGTGGTCTTGGGTGGTAGTTCTGAGGTATGTGACCAGTGAGCCAAAGCTGGCGGGGGCTGTAGAATTGGTGCCCTCCTAATAGCTCTGGCACCTGTGAAAACCCCAGCAATTTGGGACAAACTCTCCCCTCTAGAAGGAAAGTTCCACTGTGGCAAAGAATTCAAAAGTCAAGTAATTGACTGGGGACATAAGGAAGCAAAGGAAGCAAGGCAGGCACAGCAATCCAACTTTAGATTCCTTTTCTGGGGACAAAAAGGATCAAAGCATGGAATAGGAGGAAGAGAACACAGTCAGAACTTCTGCACCAAAAGCTACCAAGAAAAATGTAGACTGATTGGAAGCCATAGAGCAGCTTAAGAAGGATTTTGAAAACCAAATAAGAGAAGTGGAGAAAAAATTGGGAAGAGAAATGAGAATGATGCAAGAAAATCATGAAAAGAGAGTCAACAATCTGATTGAAGAAAACAACACCTTAAAAAATAGGTTAACTCAGATGGCAAAAGAGGCACAAAAAGCCAATGAGGAGAAGAATGCGTTAAAAAGCCAAATTTGCCAGATGGAAAAAGAATTTCAAAAGCTTTCTGAAGAGAATAATTCCTTCAGAATTAGAGTGGAGCAAATGGAAGCAAATGACTTTATGAGAAATCAAGATACTATTTAACAGATCCAAACAAATGAAAAAATAGAAGGCAATGTGAAATATCTCCTTGAAAAAACCACTGACCTGGATAATAGATCCA
>CM053582.1:196794685-196804962 GCA_028627135.1 Pseudochirops cupreus | reverse complement strand
ACTTAGAAAGCATCCTTCAAGAAATTATCAAGGAAAATTGCCCTGATATTTTAGAACCAGAAGGCCAAATAGAACAGAGGTGAGAGAGGAATGTAATGAGAGGAGATGGGGAGAGACAGAATGGGGTAAATTATCTCATATAGAAGAGGCAAGGGATAACTGTTGCAATGGAGGGGAAGAATAGGAAGGCAAAAGGGAATAGGTCAACCTTACTCTCATTGAATTTGGCTTGGGGAGGGAATGACATACACACTGAATTGGATATCTTGCCCTACAGAAGAATAGGGGGGAAGAGGATGAGAGGGAGGATGATGGAGGGGAGGGCAGGTTGGGGGGAGGTGTAGTTAGAAACATACTTTTGTAAAGGGACAGGGTCAAAGTAGAGAATAGAACAAGTGGGGGCAGGAAAGATGGAGGGAAATATAATCAGTCTATCACAATGTATCCACTATGGAAATGTTTTGCATATGTACACATGTACAACCTATATTGAATTGCTTATCTTCCCAGTAAGGGTGGGTCATGAGGGAGGAAGGGAAAGAATCTGAAACTTAAAGTTTTAAAATCAAATGTTTAAATATATATATATGTATATACACACACACACACACATATACATATATGTATATATACACATATGTGTATACACACATATATGTGTGTGTATATGTGATATATACATAGGTATATATATATACATATATATATATATATATATATATGTAATTTTTTTTTACATGCAACTGGGAAATAAGATATACAGGCACTGGTATATGGAGATCCATCTTGCCCTACCCAAAAGTTGGAGGGTGGATGGAGGGAGGATATAGGAAAGAGCAGATTGGGGGAGGGAGTATACAGTGGCATCACTGTTTTGTGTTGGTGAGTAGGGGAAAGACAGGGAGAAAATTTTTAACTCGAAATCTTGTGAAAATGAATGATGTAAACTAAAAATAAACATTAAATTTAATTTTAAAATAATTTGATTAGAAATACCTCCACCCCAACATCTCCCAACAAATACTAATCAAGTCTCTTGTTTAATATTTCTATCAATGGACAGCTCACTACCTCATAAGTAAGCCCATTTCATGGTTAGGTATTTCTAATTGTTAGAAGCTTCTTTTTTACACAAATCTGAAATACTAATAATCACATTTCTATAGTACTTTATAGTTTATGAAGTTTAGAAAGCACCTTTCTTACAATAGCCCCATGAGGGTCGTCATGAAAGTATAATCACAATCCTATTTTATAGAGGAGGAAACGTTGACTAACCCATGATCAACACATTGCAAATGAGAGAGAAAGAATTTGAGCCTAGGTCTTATGACTTTAGTTTCAGTGTTCCTTCCATCATACCATCTGATTTCCATCAGTTCTTCCCTCTGGGAACAGGTTAATTATTTTTCCCTGAGCCAGTCCTTCAAATATTTGAAAAGAACTATTGAGTATTATTTTTATATTTCTCTGTCTATATACCACTGCCCAGTTACTGAGATTCAGTTTATTATGTAGGTGAATATCTTTCTTTTGGATTCCCTAACAAGTCTGTATTCTCTTTGTTTATATGTTTGTTTTTTGGAGGCAATCAGGGTTAAGTGACTTGCCCAGGGTCACACAGTTAGTGTTGGAAGTTGAATTTGAAACACATCTTTTTGTGATACAAGATTCCAAAGTAAGAGCTCCAGAATAAAACTCTGACAATGAAAATAAAAAGTCTATCTTGGTAGTTACACTTCTGTCAGTTAAATTAATAGTAACAGCAATAAAAATAATAACATTAATAAACTAGCATTTATTGGCACCTACTCTATAGGACAAGTACGGTGCATTGGGGCTGCAGTGGATAGAGCACTGGTACTGGAGTCAGGAAGACCTGAGTTCAAACTTATATGAGACACTTAATAGCTATGTTACTCTTAGCACGTTATTTAACTACAGTTTGCCTTGGTTTCCTCAGCTGCAAAGTGGAGGTAGTGGTGGCACCTACTTCCCAGGACTGCTGTGAGATTCAAATGAAATAATATTTGCAAAACATATAGCATTGTGCTTTATAAACATTTATAAACTTTATGCTTTAGAAACATAAACTTTGCAATATATTTTTGTACTTTACAATATATTTTTATACTTTACAATATATGTACTTTGCAGGTATTATCTCATTTGGTCCTTGTGGCAGCCTTTTGAGGTGGGTGCTTTTGTTACCCCCACTTTGTAATTGAGGAAACTGGGACAGATTGAGTGACTTGCCCAAGATCATACGATTGGAACTGTCCAGGGCCATATGTGAACCGGGGTCTTTCTGGTTTCAGGTGCAGCCTGTTCTATCCATATCACCAGCCAGCAATTCAAACTGAGTTACTACTATCTCTGAGCTACCCATCGCTGATCCTAACTCCTCGTCCATTTTAGTGTGTGAGGGTGGAGTGAGAAGAGAATCCCCTTAGAAATTCCAAAAGCAGGCTCTAAGGTCTCCTGATTCCAAAGCTGAGCAAAATTGAAGGGGAGTCCTAACATGTATCTAGATAACTTGACTCAGGCCATTACATCATTCCTGTGGGTTCCATGTCCCCAGGCATGTTTGTCAGACATTTCCAACTAATCACTTTCCCTTGCAAGCCTAAATATGAAATAATACTTTGTATGTGGTAAAAACAAGCTCAAAATCCTATTTTTAGTGATCATTTGGTTCTATAACTTTAAAAATTCTTTTGTCTAAGTCAATAAGTAAACTGTTACTGGAAAAAAAAATAATTTGATTAGAATGTTGATAAGCCCATCTTTAAGATATAAAACTTCCCTGCTTAGACCCCACTCCAAGCATGTACTCTCACTGAGATCTTTGTCAGTCTATATATCTTTCCCCCTCTCATGAATGACCCTGGCCTTGTGTGCAGCTGAATCTTTATCTGTCTGTGTTACTATATATGTGTTTGCTTGTATTTTTTTTTCTTGCTTGCTATACTGTATAGTAATAAAGCTCATGCTTATACTAAAATAATAATAATTTGATTAGAAAGTTGGGAATAATATTAAGTGGAAAAGACAGAGTGGTTTCTTGCTGAAGAAATGGCAATAACTTTTAAAATTTATTTTAAAATACCTATCTAAACACATCAATTGAGTCAAACTGAGGCCACAGGCTTCAAATCCAGGTTACATTTATCCATTGTTATTGAGGAATCATATGGATTAGCATGATGTATGAGGAAGTAAGCTTTCATTATTTCTATTTTTTTTTCTTTCTTCTCATATAATGCAATGAATTTGTCTCAAGTACTTACTGGTGGTTCATCTTTGGTTGGTGGCAACAATGGCAGCATGCGTAAGAGACTCAATAACTAGTCCATGGAGGAGGGTGATATTCTGCCTCTACTATATATCCCAACTCCTCCCTCTCCCTCCTGTCCCTTCTGAACCTGTCCCATAATAGCGCTGTTGAGTTCTTCTAAAAGACCTGAGGTCAGGACCCTGCAAATACTTCCTGGTTTCCTAAAGTCAGTGACAGAAGTCAGTTGAACTCAGTCACCCTTCCCAGATGGTTCATTTATCTGTCCTCTTTCCCTACCAAGTCCCCTAAAAAGAAAGAAAAAGAGAGAAGAAAAACTCTGTGAAGATAACCAGTTCTTGCCATAAGCATCACTCACAACTGATTTTTTTTTAACCAGTCTCCACACTACTTAACTAGCTTCAGGAGACCAACAGAAGTACCATTGGCCCTCTGGAACAGCAGACAGTTGGGCCTAAATCTGGCGAGTCTCTGTCCTGGGATGCATTTCCTTCTCCCTCTATACTATTTGTCTTGGTGATCTCATCAGTTTTTATGGATTCAATGATCATCTCTGTGCTGATGATTCTCAGATCGACTTATCTTGCCCTAACCTCTCTGCTGAACTCTAATCTCACATCTCAAACTGCCCATTAAACAATCTCAAACTGGATGTCCCATAGATACCTTAAACTTAGCATGTCCAAAAATGAACTCATAAACTTTTCTCCAAAATACTCCCTCCTTCTGAATGGCATTATTGCTGTTAAGGGTACCACCATTCTCTCAGGCCCAGAGGCTTGCAACCCAGGTGTTATTCTTGAATCTTTACTCTCTCACTCACCCACTACATCCAATCTGTTGCCAAGTCTGGACGATTTTACCTCTGCAACATTGTCTAAATATGTTCTCTTCTTTGTCTGGATAGTACCTGGTACAAGAGCTCATATCCTCACCATTCATTGTCTATTTTTAGACCTAAGCCTCTGATTACTCATTGAGCAGATAATATAATTTCTTATTATACATATAACAAGTTCAAATGATGTAATTTCAACTAATCCCTTACTACTGATCAAATGAGATAATATATGTAAAGTGCTTTGAAAACTTTAAACCATTGTATACATTATTATATATATGTTAGCTATTATTAGTAGTAGTAGTAATTCAACAATCCATTCATTTATATCTGATTGAGTCTTTATTAAGCAATCAACCAAAAGACATTTAGTAGGTGTTCCTTTATGTACCAGTTGCTATAATAGACCCTGGGGATCCCAAACCAAAATAGACCATGGCCTTGGGGAGATTTTTTTCCATTGGAGGAAGGAGAAGAACAGATAGGAATAAACTGTTCACAAGATAAATGAAAATTAATTTGGAATATGGGGGTGAGGAAGAACTGGAAGGGAATTAGCAACTGTTCCAAATCTTCTCTCCTAAAGACCCAAACTCTACCCCAATTTCCCCTCTCTCAACACTCAGTCATGCTTCAGTTTAATTCAATAATCATTCATAAGATACTTGCTATTGCAAGCTGTGTGCTTGCCTTGTTGAGATGAGGGAATATTTGTTCTGAACTCTCTCATGGCCCCCTCTTACATACTATAAAACTTCTTTGTCTCTCTCTAGCTTTTATTCCTTTACTTCAGTCTAAGAGGATGAAGTTGCCCTTTTGCTAGTCAAGTTTAACTCTACCACTTGTGAGTTTGATTCCATCCCATTTTGATTCCTCTTGGACTTTGTTCCGTTGACCACCCTGTATTATTAATGGGATAATATCTTCCCTGACCATTAGTAGTTCTAATGTGGAGCCCACTGGGGGAAGGACTTGCTTAAGGAGGAGCTTGCTTAGGGGGAGACTTGCTTGCAGGAAGGCTTTCACAACTCTTTTGGTTGATTAGGCACTGAGTCATGAGGGCTGTGATGCCTTCTGGCTCTGAGAAGTGTACATATACTCTGAGTTGATATTTTGCTTTGGGGGTTTGCTCACAAGAAGGATCTTCTGATTTCCTGGTGGAGACTCTGAGTAGCTACTCAAGAGCGGCCCAACTACTTAGATGTTCCCTGTGCTCCCTCGATCCAGTGATACATGTAAAGTGTATAGTGATATTGCTTTACTCAGACAGCTGGAGCCTTGTCTATTGATCTTTGTGCTAATTTTTCTACTTGTATTTTCTCTGCTTGTATTTTCTCCAAATTCAGGGTGTTGACCTTTCCCCTGAACTAATGAATGTAATTAGATTGTTGACCTCTTTAAAAGTTTCTTTCCTTTCAGAAAAGCAGATCAAAGAACCTATGCTAGCAGGCTGTCCTGGGTGTGGTAGGGTCCTTGCTGTTACACACCCTCTTCCCTGATATTTAATTTCTCCATTTACTGGTTCTTTAATTTTCCCCTTCAAATATGATCCACGTTTCTTTATCTTAACAACAACAAAAATTCAGAATGTAAAACCTTCCTTTGACCTCGCTACTGCCTCAGGCTATTACCCCATATATCTTTACTCTGTCACTATTGAACTTCTTGTCTCTAGTCATTGCCTCCACTTCCTTACCACTGTTTCACTTCTTAAACTATCTGTCTTCTTTTGTTCCTGTGACTCCAGTGAAAAAGTTCTCTCCAAGGTTATTAATGACTTCTTTAATTGTCAAATGCTATGTTTTGTGTCTTTTTTTCTTTTTCTTAGTACATTGTTTTGGCATTATTATGCAATTTGACCATAATGACCATGGTATCTTTTCACTGTTCCTTTCCAATGCTCTCCCTGCCTATCTGATCACTTTCTCAGCCTGCTATGCTGACACTTCTTCCTCCTCCTGCTATCCAAATATAGATGCCCTTCCAGGCTCTGTCCTGGATCCTCCACTATTCTTGGTTTATACTTTCTTCTTTGGCAATCTCAATTCCATATAAGTCCTTAATTACTGTCTGTTTTGATAACTTTTGAATCTCTGTATTGAGAACTGATATCAATCAAAGATTTTAAGGTCAAATATTTGTAGCTGGAAAATACTCCGGAGGTCATCTGGTCTAGCAACCTGATTTTACAAATCAGGAAACTGAGGCCCCAAGAGGTGAAGTGATTTTCCCAAAGATGACATAAGTAGCAAATGGCAGTCTAAATTCAAATTCAGCTCCTCTGCCTATAAACTCAACCCTTTTTCTACTGTACCACAGTGAGCCCTATTCCAGCATCTTTAGACTCTTATGTAACATTTTTACCTGGAAGCTCTGCTGCTGCTGCAAACTTGATATGACCAAATTTTGACCATGTCATATTGACCCCCTCCAAAAAGATTTCTTGTTCCAGCACAAACATTTCTAGTGATCATACCACCAGCCTCCAAGTCATGTAGAAATTAAACTTCTGAATTATTTTTAGTTGTTTCTTATCTCTCATCTCCCATATACAATAAGTTTCTAGAGTCTATCAATATTATCTGCACAGTATGTCTCCGTTACATCTTTCCTATCTTCACTCATACCGCCATCATCCTAGTTAAGCGTTACCTCTCTCATAGAATTTTGTATTAAAATAATAGTGGGATCCCCTTCATCCAACACCTATCTTTGTCATTCCAGTCTTTAAAAAATTTATTAAATTTCTTATGAGCAGATTTTAATGATATTTGTAAGCTCTAGAACCTTCAATGACTCCCTATTGCCAATAGGAAAATTTACAAAAAAAATTCTAAAGGCAGGGACAGCAGGATATGTATCTTAAGAAATTTTAAAGACCTACTACCAATGATAAGTGACAAACTTTCACATATAAGTTTGGAGAGTAAAATTAAGATTAGGTAATATAAGTTAATGGGAGGAAAATTTCAACCTAATATGAAGAATTCAATTCTAAATGAATTGTTCAAAAAATGTAATGGGTTGCCTTTTGAGATAAGTGTGTCCCGTAACTAGAAGTGTTCAGTGAGAGTTTATTGAAGAAGGAATTCCTCTGGATTGGAAGCTAGATTAGACTCAAAAGTACAGACTTTAAGATTCTATGGATGTATGTTCTGCCTTAATCTATTTTCCTATTTCCCCTGCTACTGCTTAGTTAATGGTGAGAAAATGGGAATTTTGCCAAGATTCTATATGGATGCCAGAGGTGACCATGATAACATATGTTTCTATATTACCATTCTTGTCTGATTTCTTAGAATTTCTGTACTCAATTCCAGGACCCCTAGAATTTTCCTGCTTCTCACTAAAGATTCCTTTAACGTCTCCTAGAAGTTCCCTGAAACTTGGAATTTTAACTCTAAAACACAGGGAATTCTCGGAAGTTCTGATGTCTTTGAAGCATTAGGAAATTTGAGATATTGCCAATAATCTTCCTGGACAGCTGAACAACCAAGTTAGGACTAGACAAAACTAGAGCTCAAGTTCCTATTTGGTATAGTCCCATCTCCCTGGTCAGCTCCTAGAAACTTACTCCTACCTACTAACCAGTAACCTGGCCAATATACCATGAACACACCTGGAGACAAAGTGATGATTACAAATGAATCCCTTAGAACTTCATGGTCTACCTCATGACCTAAACAGCAGTATAAAGGTATCATCATTCCTTTCCTTATTCATGATAATGTTGTTGTTTGATCATTTCAGTCATATCTGACTCCTCATAATCTCATTTGGGATTTTCTTGGCAAAGATACTAGAGTGATTTTCTATTTCCTTCTCTAACTCATTTTACAGATGAGAAACTGAGGCAAACAGGGTTAAGTAACTTGCCCAGCATCACACAGCTAGTGAGTAAGTGTCTGAGGCTGGATTTGAACTCATGAAGATAAATCATCCTGATTCTAAGCCCAGTGTTCTATCCACTGCATCACTTGACTGCCCCTTGGATAAGGAAAACTGATTTCAAATCTGATCTGTGATATTTGATGTGTAATTCTTAGCAAGCCAGGTGACATCTCTGAACCTCAGTTTCCCATTTAGAAAAAGGGAAAAATACTATTTGTAGTACCAAGCTCACAAAACTGTCATGAAGCTCAAATTAGGTAATTTATACGAAGAGCTTTGGCATTTTATAAATGTCAGTTATTATTATTCATCACTTAAATAGGAAAAGAAAACATTCAGCTAAGGGTGCAGTAACACATTCATGCTGAAAATCTAAATATTCCATTAGTCATAGTGGAATCATGTTAGCAGACAGTTCTAGTGCTTCCTTTTTACGCAAAAACAGCAACACTGATTATGTCCATTGGTTAGCACTTCCCAATTTTAAATAATCAGAACAATATTAGGAATTCCCAGCATGCTCCTCCTAGGTTCACAGTGTTCTCTAAAGACAAGATGTTATTCATCTCTGTTGCATCTCTCAATTAGGGACAGTATGCAGATCATCCAGCTGGTGTATTACTATCTAAAATCTGAGAACTCTATTCACTGTTCTAAGCCTGCATTTATTAACTTCCTTCTAGGTACAAGGTTTGCCACTAGGGATACAAAGACTAAATTTTTTAAAAAGCCAAAAACTGTCTGTGCTCTTAAAAAAAGTTCAATTGGCAAAATAAAACTTGTAAGCAGATACATAAATGATAGTGGGCGTGGGGGACACTAACAGATGAAGAGATAAAAAGAAGGCTTCCTGTGGGAGGCAGCACATGAACTGATCCTAAATTGTAATACAGAAATAAAGATACACTTATAAAACATTTATTAAATGCTTACTATGGGCACTGTGCTAATCATTGGGTATACAAATACAAGCAAGTGGGATAGAACCTGCCTTCATAAAGCTTACTTTATAATGAGGGAAGAAAACACATAGAGTAACTTCTAGGTCTGTATCCCAAAGAGATCATAAAAAATGATCCACATGTACAAAAATATTTTTGTATTTTTGTCAAGCTCTTCTTGTCGTGGCCAAGAATTAGAAATAGAAGGAATGTCCATTAACTGGGGAATGGCTGAACAAGTTGCGCTATATAAATGCAATGGAATACTTAAGAAATGATGAGCAGAGAGACTTCAGAAAAACCTGGAAAGAATTATATGAACTGATGCTGAGTGAAGTGAGAAGAACCAGAAGAATATCTCATATACAGCAACACTGTGTAATGAAGAACTTGGACAGACTTAGCTGTTCACAGCAATGCAATGATTTAAGACAATTCCAAAAGGCTCAGGATGGAAAATGCTATCTACATCCAGAGAAAGAACCATGGAATCTGAATGCAGATCACAGCAGACTATTTTTCCTTCCCCCCACCCCTTTCTTGTGGTTTCCCTTTGATTCTAATTATTCTTTACAACATGAGTAATGTGGAAAATGTTTAAGATGATTGTACATGTATGACTTATATCAGATTGCGTGTCATCTTGGGTAAGTGGGAAGAGGAGGGGGAGAAAATTTAAAACCCAAAATCTTATAAAAGTGAATACTGAGGACTAAATATGTATATGTGTGTGTGTGTGTGTGTGTGTGTGTGTGTGTGTGTGTGTGTGTGTGTGTGTGTATATATATATATATATATATATATACACACATATATATATATATATATATATATATATATACACACATATATATATGTATATATATATTTAAGAGTATGACAATACTACTAAATTTTCTCTCACTTTGGAGATAACCAAGAAGTGAGGTGGATGTCTGGATCCAGGCTAGATAAGGTGAAAATTTATCTACCAGGGCACAATGTGGATCCAAGAGAGGAGTCCAAGTTTGTGGGGAGTAGGAGGTGGTGATAATGGCTAGATAGGAAGTGTTGTTGTTTAGAGATGGCCTGGAAGTGAGGCCATAACATAGATCAGTGAACAAAATATGAGACCAATTGGTCTTCAGTGAGAACTACATTAAAATTGAAAATTCTTTACCAAGTTGCTGTGCCATTATTATAGGCAACATCATTTGGCATACGTTTATCTCTCTCTCTCTCTCTCTCTCACTTTCTCTCTCTCTCTCTCCCTCACTCTCTCTCTCTCTTTCTCTCTCTCTCTCTTTCTCTCTCTCTCTCTCTCTCTCTC